>RRZL01000059.1:610226-640098 GCA_006782975.1 Chlorella sp. Dachan | reverse complement strand
CCCCTCTCCCCAATCCCTCCACTCCCTGTCACCCTCATCCAGAGTACACCCCCAAGGTGGTCCGGGCATGCACCAACCCAAGCGTGATCCCATGCGAGTCTCTCATCGGCGGCCCGGGCTGCCTCGACGAGCGACAGTGTTGCGGGTGCAAGGACATTTTCAGGAGGCCGGAGCTCCAAAAGAACGACGGCTATTACTGCAAGTCGTACCAAACGATATGCCTCCTGCCGAGAATCCAAGCTGGCAAGTACCCCCCCTGCGGCTGCTGCTGAAGAGCGCACGCGGCGGGCTGGCGCGCTGCCTGGCATGCGCGCTGCCAGGCTGGCGACAGCTCCTTTCCACCGTTACCCTTTTATGCTGTGTATTATTCCCAACGCAACTTATCTATTTACTGTTTCACCGCTTTTTGTAAGCATGGGGTTGGAGAAGGCGGCAGGACTGCACCGCGGCTAACTAAAATGGATGGTGCCGCAAGGCGGCGAGCAGGCGGGGTCGGCAGGCGCGAAGGGTCCTGGGTTGAGGGATGAAATGAAGGCAGGGGTGCGGGCAAGTGGGGGCTGGGCAGGGGAGCAGGCGTGTGTCGAGCGCAGTGGGAGGCATGCGGCTGGCTGCAAGGCTGCCGCCACTTGGCGGCCATGCAGCTGGCGCGCAACAACAATTTCTGCAGGGTGGAATGCATATGAATAAAGTTGAATAAAGATGAAAAGCAAACCACTGCGTCGGCAGGCAGGCAGGCGGGCAGGCAATGTACAGCAGAGGGGGGAGGCGCAGGCGGCATGCATGTCACAGGTTGTCAGGAGGCGAGCATCGGGGGCGGGGGTCGGGAAGATTGGGCGGGGTGTGCAGCACGCATGCCAGGCTTCAGAGGCACAAAGTCACACAGTGGCCTGGTTGGTTCCTGCTGCCACAAGGGGTTGTATTACAAATGTGGTGGCACACGGGCGGCCTCACACTTCAGGCCGCCACTGTGGTTGGGTTGGTATGATGTGGCAGGGTACAGCTGCTGCCGCTTCACAGCTTGCTGGAGGGCTGCAGGGCAGGCTCGGCAGGGGCAGGCTTGGCGCAGCAGGAAGCCCCACCCTCTGGGGCAGCGCCAGACCTGGCCGGGACGCAGGCGCAGGCGCCGGGCTGGCAGGTGCAGGCGCCAGAGGCCCCGCCGCAGCAGGAGCGGGCGGTTGCGGAGCAGCAGGAGGCGGCGAGGCCGCTGCCTCCGGCCTTGGCGCCCCTTGCCAGGTCAAAGTCGATGGTGCGCTTGTTAGGAATGGGTGGCAGGTCCAACGTGGGGTTCTGAGGAAAGGAATGAGTGAGGGACAGAGCAGGTGAGTGGTGGGAGCCAGCCGCATATGCACGCAGCAGGGGCAGCGCATGCCATTGTCCCTCCGCGTGCCTCCATCCATTCTGGCATCTGAAGTGCCCACCTGGGTGAAAAAGTCCCAGGGCTTGAGGTGGAAGTTGAGGACCTCCACGGGCATGACCGGCCAGTCCTGCGGAGGGGGCACACACGGAGTGGAGGATGTATGCCAGCGGTATCAGGCACTGGCAAGCATGACTGTGCAGCACACATGATGTCGCACTCCCCAGCTGCCGGACAGCACACAGAAGCCTGCCGCCCCCGGCACGCACCTCGCAGCGCACGACGTGCGTCAGGCCCAGCGTGTACCACAGCACACAGTCCGCGCCGTCCAGGTTGCGGTCCGCCTGCGGGCACGTGAGTTGACCTTGACCAGTCATGGCGATCCGATGTTGGGTGCATGGCGGCCCACAAGCACATCGAGGTTTGTTGACGTTTGATGAGCTGTGGGTCACAGTCAGGACGGCAAGGCCCCATGTGTTGCTGCCCGCCCAACACGCACCTGGACCCACTGCGCGATGCCGCGGTTCTCCTCGGGGTCGGGGTGCAACGGGTAGTCGCCTGCAGGGGAAGCGGCACGCAGCGCGGGCACGCCCGCACGGTTGGCTGGCTGGCCCATTAAAGTCCTACTCTCAGCCCAGCCCTACTCTCAGTAACCTCTCACCCGCCAGTCTTTGCCCTGCGACACATCCTCCCTGCAGCCGCATCCGTTCCCTCCCTCCTGCCTCCCTCACCCGCGGGGTTCATCTCCTTGGGGTGGTACTGCGTGACCACCAAATGCTTGGTGGCAAATGCGCCGCGTGTGGCGTGCGAGGACGTAGGCTGCAGGGACAGGTTAGGGATCATAACTGGGCGGTGATTAGGGGAGGTTCTAGAGGCACAAGGGACAGGGGTTGGTTGAGCCGCTTCCAGCATGCAAGGCAACCGCATGCAAGCACCTCCTCTCCCCACCCAGCCACCCCCCTCCCCCACCCAGCCTCACGTGCGCCAGCATGGGGGGGCAGGGCGTGCCGGGCATGAGCTTCCACGCAACAGGCTGGCCGGTCACGGGGTTCAGCACGTTTGGGTTTTGGACCTGCGGCAACGCGGAAGGCAGGACAGAGTGGTTTGACCGGCAGTGTGCGGCGCGCTGACTGGCGGCCGAGCGGCAATGCCACTGTACCTGTTGCCGCTCGTGGCACCACGAGCGGGCGCACATGCCACATGCCGCACCTCCTTCGCCACCAGCCCACCCACCGCCCGCACCTTCCAGACGCGGGAGCGCTCGGGGGCGCACATGCGCTGCGCCTCGCTCTCCCGCCCCAGCACGCGCTGGGTGATGTCAAAGCCCACGCCGTGTGGGTTGCCAGGGCCCAACGGCATCGTCTCCGCCTCAACCTCAACCACCTGGCGGGGGGCGGGGCAGGGCGGTGTGAGGCTGGGGCCTGAGAAGCAGTTGGTCGGTTTGTGGGGGCGCGCGAGCGGCGGGGCAAGCACCTGCGAGGGCTGCGGTGTATACAGCAGCAGCTGGAAGAGCGGCGGCCCCTCCCCATGCAAGTGGCGCCTCACCTGCAGGCAGGCGCCTCCGTCGGGGTCGTCCACTGCCATGTCCAGGCGCACCTGGATTTAAAAACGGGGGGCAGAAAACTGGACAGGTAGGCAAGCCATGGGCGATACGACCGGCGAGGCGGCGTACAAGGCTGCAGCAGTCATCGAGGCTGCATGGCAGCCCTGTCGTCCCACTCCCAGCGCACCCCTACCTGGAAAAAGTGCTGGTGTATGTGGGCATTTACCCCCGGCGCAACTAGTGTGCCCCACTGCGGCTGCCCGCCCGCGGCGTGCTCCTCTGGGAGGAGGGAGGGCAGAAGGTGGTAGGTTGGTTGGACCCCGCTTGCAAGGTGTGATGGCTGAGCCGCAGCAGCAGGCATGGCAGTTGCGTTGAGAAGCGGATGCGCATGATGTCACCAGCCGGCTGCCCCCACGGGCTCACCGGGGAAGAGGGCGTGGGTGGACACAATGCCGGTCAGGTTGGCCTCAAACGCAATGGTGCCGTCCAGGTGCAGCAGCCTGCGGGGGGCATCAGGCGGTTGGGAAGCGGCAAGCAGTGGGGCACGCTGTTGCATTGGGAGGACACGGCTGCTCGAGCTGGTAGTGTGCAATGCTGCGGGCAACATTCAAGGCCGGCCGGCCCCCATGCCCTGCAAAGGCTCACCACTGGAAGGCGTACTCGTAGTTGGCTGCCAACGGAAGGGGAGGAAGAGAAAACAGTTGATAATTGGCTGGCATCAATGGGCGACACGCTGGGCGATGGGTGCCGCCCATGTCCTCAGTAGAACGTGTGCACTGCTGGTTCTGCAGGTGACTCCAAGGGCTCCCCACCCAAGTGTCTTCAGCGGTGGCACTGCCGGAGCTGGGCCGCCAGCCGCTGCGCCTCTTCTGGGTGCGGCAGCTGGTGCGCTACTGGAATTGCCTGCTCGCCAGCTTGGGCGAGCCAGATGTGCGCATGTGAACCAAACTTGGCACCCCCCTCACCAATGGTGGCGATGAACTTTATGGCCAGGCGGCGGTTGCGCCGCACCTCGGTGTGCCCTGCAAGGGGAGGTTGGGCACGATTGGGTTGCAACCACGCCAGCGACGCAAGGGGTGCAATCATGCCTGCAATGCATGCCTGGCCCGCCACCTGCTGCTGCATGTCTCGCCGCCTGCCACAGCAGCCAGTCCCATGCCCCGCCATTATTGAACCGCCCGGCCCACCCACCGTTGCGGTACTCGTAGTGCTTCCAGGCCATGCCCGCGTCCTCCTCCTTCATGCACACCGCGCGCCGGATGGTGTGGGGCCGCCCACGGCTGTCGCTCACCACTGCAGCACGTGAGGGGAACACAGGCCAGCTCTGTGTGAGTGCTTCACAGTTGTTTGACAGGTGGGCGCTTCACAGTTGCTTGGCAGGTGTGGAGTCAGTTGGTGGCTGCCGCTGCTCGGAATCGAGGCGATCTGCTGCTGCATCAACGGCGCGCCTTGCACGCCTGGTGCACCGTGACGGCAACCCTTGGCTGCCGCCACTCCTTGCCCCCACTCACCCGCATCAAAGTACTTGATCAGGCCCAGGCAGTCGCAGCCCACCTCCAGCGGGTTGGCGCACAGGCCCTGCGGGGTCGTGTGTGGGGTGGTGGAGTGGACTTGTGGAGGAGGCAGGAGGAACTATAGGTGCAGGATACAGCCATGCGTGTCGCAGGGAGGCAGGCAGCTCTTCCGTCTGTGCGCTGTGTTGATCAACCAGCCCCAGATCATGGCATGACCCACACGCAAGCTCTGGACCCATGCCACCCAGCAGCCCCAGCCCTCACCAGCCCATAGTCCACAATGTCGTATGCGCACTTCAGGTGGAACGGCGGGCGCGGCTCGCCGTACCTGCACGTAGTTCGCGGCGGCACTCGGCGAGCGCCTTCAGCATGGCGGTTAGGAGCGGAACTCCAAATGCAAGGCAGCCAGCAGCACCAGCCAGGTCTGTGCATAGCCAGTGCATTGGCAGCGTGGGGCAGCGTGGGGCACTCACGGTACAATGATCTCCGCCAGCGCCCCGCGCCACATCACGGGGCGCATGCGGCCCTGGTCGCAAAACTGCAGCGGCGGCAGGTGGGCGGGGCAGGGGGAGGATTGGTAAGACAACAACAAGCCGCAAAGCATGCTCGCTCACTCCGCTCGGCCATCAATACCGAGATCTGCCGCTACACTGCCCGCCGGCCGCGGCCCGGCAGCAGCAGGCAGCATGGCAGGGCAGTGCGCCGCGCCTTGAGGTCGTTGATGATGAGGCCCTCGCGCCAGGAGAAGCCCAGGTGGAACTGCCAGCCCTCCCAGGTCACCATGTTGCCCTCCACACTCCAGCTGGGGCCCTCGGGCTGCGGGGCGAGGGGAAAGGGAGCTCCACGGTGTTCCACACGCCCACCAGGGGGGCAGCACCGCAATGCAGTGCGTATGGCTGCAGGCCGGCGACCAGCGGGGCCTATGCTTTATGAAGCTGCGCTCCCCTCCCACCCACCCCTCACCTGCACCACGTCCAGCGGCTTGAGGGAGGTGCGCCAGGGGCGGTCCACTAGCGAGCGGTGGAAGTTGTGGTCCTGCAGAGACGAGGGCCGGGGGTGGTGCAATGGCATACAACATGCAGTGACACCAGCCGCAACATACGAGTATCCGTTCACGCACTGCTGCCGCTACAGCTGGCGGGCCTTTGTGTGGCGGTTGGCCCACCTCGGCGGGGATGGCGCGCCCCTGCTCGCCGCCGTGGAACACCATGTCGTGGATCCTGCGGGGCGGGGTTGGAGGAGGGCGGGGCTGGCGTGGCATCTGGTGGGAAGAGAGGATGCCCCCTCGTTTGTGCAGTCAAGCAGTGTACACCACAAGCGGTATGGCCGTGCCGTGAAGCGCCTCATGCCGGGCCGCTGCCGTGCCCCTGCCAGTTCCCAGCCAAAGGGCGTTGGGCGGCAGCCCTCAGCCTCACTTGTCCGTGTGCCAGTCGTAAAACACGATGCAGTCCACTGCAAGCAGAAAGGGGCAGCAAGGCAGCTTTGAAGGCTCCACTCGCAACCAGCAGCCGCATGCGTGTGTTCCATGCATACTCCAAACTCCCCCATGCGCACGTGGGTGCGCATAGTGGTTGTCGTCGGGTGAGGACCTAAGGTACACCAGGCACTGCAATACGCGGCCTGCAGGCGCCCCGTGCCGGATGCCCGAGTACCTGAACATTCGAGCCGCGGTGGTGGAGGAGGGTCACAGCACAGCCAGGGATTGCGATGGCAACGCTGGCGCGTGCAGCGGCAGGGGCAGCAGCAGCAGCCACCTGCACATGCATGCGCGGACAGCTACAGCAGCGGCCATCTGGCAGAGACCCGCCGACGGGTGCCGCCGCAGCCGCCGCCACACACGCGGCTTGCCAAGCCACCCTCACAGCCGGCAGCAGACTCGCCAGGGGTCCACCGCCAGCTGGCTGTCCACATCGACGATCCCGTAGCGCTGCGCCATGACGGCCCCGAAACGTGCGTTGCGCTTGAGCGCTGCCTCGCATTCCAGCACATCGCATGGGGTGAGCGCTGCCTGCACGCCCCCGATCTGTGGTTAAAAAAGACGGGCGAGGGGCTGAGCACAGGTCAGCACCCAGCCGCCTTCGCCCCCTCTCCCTTCCAAGGCGCCAGCCATCCTGTGACACCTGCCTCCCACTGTGCACGTGGTCAGCCCGCCGACCGACTTGGCTACCAGCCGCCATCCCTCACCTGCTTCCAGGCCGTCACACACGGCGGCTCCGCCTCCAGATCCACCACGGCCTCCACCACCGCATTCTGCGATGTGGGCAGATGGCTGAGCTAGCTGAGCGTTAATGCAAGCAAAGACTGTGCGCAAACAGCTGCTGGGCTGGGCCAACCTTCCCACATGCCTGTGCCGCTGCCCCTCCGCACCTGCCCGAAGACTTCCATGATCACCGCTGCGGTGCGGCGCGGGCGGGGGCCCTCGCCCCGCAGAAACGCCAGCACCTCGTACTTGACGGGCTCCTGGGCAGGGCGAGAGGGTGCATGGGCGTCAGAACACGTGGGACGTAAAACATGAGCTAAGGGCTGTTGCGACAACTGCAGAAGCAGCCCAGCTGGTGTGGCATGGCGCGGCGCGAAGTTGTTTGCAACCAGTCGAAACCACCAACACAGCCCCCGCCAGCCGCTTGCCCTCGCAAGCCGCTTCCAGCCTGCAGGACAGACCTGTGCATTCACGCCATTGAAGCGCAGGATGGCGGGGTCCAGCCCCAGAGAAGCCGCGTGCTCCTTGCACGCCCGCGACACCTGCAACCAAGCACTCGTTGTTTGCAGGCAACCACGAGGGCAGCGGTGGCGGCAGCAGTGGCAGCGGCAGAGGAGATGGTGCTACACTTGCGAGCCAGCCAGACGGTCCAGCAACCCATCCTCTCGCCTGCTCGTACTCCAGAGGGCACAGGGGGTCCAGGGGGTGGGCCGGCAGACCCTCGCGGCCCTGGGCGGGGCTAGGGCTGCGCACCGCCCGAAACCCTGGCGCCTCCACCACAGCCTCCAGTGCCGGGCTTGCTTGCTGGTGCATCTTGTTGCTTGTCAGATCCGGGTGGTTTCCCCAAAATAAAATGTCGGTGGGCGCGGCGTGCAGGGAACTTGGAGGGCGCCAAAGCCCACAGCCATACCGCGTTGGATAGTTGGGGCGAGAGCAAGCCTCTGCCGGTGGGGGTGTTGGGACTGCAGGCTGCGGCTCGCAGGCTGCGCAAGTAGGAAGCCCTAACTGTGTGTTGCATGCGAAATGGGCTCCACGGCCTGGCGCCTTGCACGCACGCCATCGGCGGTCTACGAAGCCTGAACCTTGCGCACGCAGCCCCCGCAGCCGCAAGCAGCTCCTCCCCCTGCACTCTTGCACACCCCGCCCTCGACCCGAAGCGCTGCCAACCCAAACCCGCTACTGACAATCGGCGGGTCGCTGGCACAATGCTGAGGGCCAGCGGCGGGCTTGCCCGCCTAGCCGGCCTGCTCGATGCTGCGGCCGCCTCCACCTCGGGCAGGGGGCTGCTGGAGGGCGCCGCAGCGGCTGCAGCGGTGCGGGGAGGATCCATCTGGCAGCAGGCAGCCGCGGGGCAGCGCAGCTACGCGCAGCCGGCGCTAGCAGAGGCGGGCGGCGTCGGCGCGGCGGCGGCAGCGGCGGCGGCGTTGCAGCAGAGCATCCTGAGCGGCAGCACGCAACGCACCGGCCTGGTGGCCGTCAAAGTGGGCATGACGCAGGAGTGGGACGCCTGGGGCGTGCGCGTGCCGCTCACCGTGCTGTGGGTGGATGACTGCCAGGTGCGCCGCGGGCGGTGCAGTGCGGCATGAGGCGCATGGCATGGCTGTGGCATGCAGCACCGCTGCTCGCCTTGCTGCCTTCTTGGAAGCGATTACTTGCAACGCCTGCCGTGTTCTGCAGCCTGCGCATGCATGCTGGCCTGCCGCTGCAGACTGGCCCAGTGCATTCTCTGCCGCCGCCCCTCCTGCCATCATTCAATCCACACTGCGCTGCTGCCCGCAGGTGGTGCAAGTGAAGACGGATGAGCGGGAAGGCTACACCGCGCTGCAGCTGGGAGCCGGAGCCAAGCGGGCAAAGCAGCTGCGCGGCTCGCTGCGCGGCCACTTTGAGGCAGCGGGTGAGGGCTGCGGGCAGGGTGCATGTGATGCACAGACATGTGCAAACACAGAGGAACGTCTGCAGTGCGTGTGCTGCAGGCCAGGGAGCCACCACTGCAAGTGCACCGCCGGGTGCTGTGTTCACCTGTTGGCCTCGTGCTACTGCCACCCACCGGCCGCCCCGCCCCGCCTCGTGCCAGGCGTGCCGCTCAAGCGCAAGGTGGCCGAGTTCCGGGTGACGCCCGACGCGCTGCTGCCCGTGGGCCACGAGCTGCGCGCCTCCCACTTTGTGGCCGGCCAGTTTGTGGACGTGACGGGCACCTCCATTGGCAAGGGCTTCCAGGTGGGAGCGCTGGGGGCAGTGGCAGGGGCCGGGTCATGCAGCAGGTGCAGCTGGAGAGTGTGAATGGTGGGCCCTGCCCGGTTGGATGCGGGGATGCCCCCGAGTCACAGAAGGCGTGGCAACGCTGCCTGCCGGTGTGCAGCCATGCAGTTGCCTTGCTGCCAGCATGCTTCGTGGCACCTCACCACCGCGTCCGTGCCTGCTCTCCTGCACCGCTTGCCGCAGGGTGTGATGAAGCGGTGGGGCTTCTCCGGCCAGCCAGCATCACACGGCAACTCGCTGGCGCACCGTGCTGCGGGCTCTACTGGTGCCTGCCAGGTGCGTCACAGGGAGCTCTTGTGTCTGCTCCTTGGAACGCCCAGCTGCGTTCTGGCCCTCCATGCCCTGGCTCCACCCCTTGCTGTGTTTGTGGTACGCTTGCATGACGCAATGTGCGGGCCAGGCTGCCAAGCCCCCAGCCTCCTCCCCCGCTCCATGCGCCGCACACTCCTCACCCCTCACTTCCTGCTGCCGCCTGCAGGACCCCGGCAAGGTGTTCAAGGGCAAGAAGATGCCTGGGCGCCTGGGCGGCGAGCGCGTGACGGTGCAGAACTGCCAGGTACGCTGCGGCAGGACGGGAGTTGCGTGGTGGTGGCAGCAGCTGCGCATGCCGCTCGCTGGGTTCATGTTGATGCTGCCTGCTGGCTTGCACGCGGCAGTCAGTGGCCTGCCTTCTTTGCCCTGCCAACCCCGTGCTTACACTGCCGACTGCTATGCGCAGGTGTTCCGCGTGGACCCCGCCCGCAACCTGCTGTATGTGCGGGGCCAGGTGCCCGGCCACAAGGGCAACTGGGTGCTGGTCAAGGACAGGTGCGGGCGTGAGCCACAGTAGTTGAGGGACACTCAGCATGCATCAACACGTGGTGGGTGCTTGCCGTCGCCGGCTGGCTGCATAGCTGCTGGCGCTACCTCAGCACGTGGCCTGCTCTCATGCTGGCTGGCCGCGCCCCCCTTTGCCCTTTGAGCTGCAGCGTGAAGAAGTCGGTCGCGCAGCAGCCGCCGCTGCCGGTGCCCACGCTGCTGGAGGCAGCGGGCGAGGTGACGGTGGCCCCGAAGTCAGAGGGCGATCCGTATGCCTACCGGGAGTAGGCTGGGCAGCTCGACCGATGACGCTCTAAAGCACTGGCACTTCACCCACCTGATTCAATTGGCTTGGCTTGTCTGCCTGCCGGCAGCAAAGCAGTGTAAAACGCGCTTAGACGGTCGGTCGGTGGCAGGAACCCTGCTGGCTACACGTTTCCATAAACTGGCGCAAAGGCAACGGAAGATGCGTTGTCGGTTGAAGTCTGCGTGCCTCCCTTGCAAAAATATCACGGCTCCATCGGGTCGGGAGGCCGGCGGCGGCGGCAAACCCGTGCACCCCTGCTGACCGCCCCGAGCACGGTTCGACAGCAACTTCATGTCCCCCAGTGCTGATCAGGGGCTGCGATTGGGCCCTGGCGCAGCAATTCAGCGCTGCATTGCGGCATTGTCTCTCGACGTGCTTACTTTCGCACGGCGGGCCTCCCCAACACTTGTTCGCGCCTCTCCAACCCCAGACAAAAGGTCTCTGCTTGCTGCCGTGCTGCCTTGCTGCCGTTCAGGTCCCGCCTTGCGTGCTTGCCGCCCGCCTGCTTGCGCCGTGCCGCCGCCTGCCTGCCTGCACAGCTGCGCACTCCAGGGGCACAGGTAAGTGCGCCCCCGCCCCAGTCAGCTGCCGTTCGCCCCTCCCCCGCCCCGCCCGTTCTCTCTCCCTCGCCCTCTCCCCTTCTCGCCCCACCCCACGCCCCACCGGCAGCCATGCATCCTTTGCTGCGCGCCGACGGCCGGCATCACCGCGCCTCTTGCACTCGCACCGCGCGGCAGCGGCGGCGCTGTCACGGCACTGAGCAGCGACTCCGGTGTTCACTTGCAGACTGCCACACGCACGGCAGCTCAAGGCCTTCCTGGAGGTGGGATGGGTGTTGGGAGGCAGCATTGGGCTGAACGAAACGAGGAATGTGAGCGCGGTAGGCGTTTTGAACCGCCCGCCGAGTGCTGGCTGCCTGGGCCGCCACCCTGCCTGCACAGACTGAAGAGCTGACGGCGCGGACATGCAGCCGATGGACACACGGAGCTTTGTGGACTGCGCGTACTTCCTGCGTGGAGCATGCAACCGAGGCAGCCTGTGCCCCTTCAGACACGACGCGGTGAGGAGACGCAGCTGGGGTCATCTGCCCTGCCCGCCCTGCCTGTGCGGTTTGGCTCTGCAGGCTGCAGCATGTTTGGTCCCACAGTTTGTAACCCAACGCTGCCTGCAACCTGCCCTGCCGCAGAGCAAGGTCGGCAGCGTCAACGTGCGGGAGCAGCAGGCCCAGCAGGACTGCTTCTACTTCCTGCAGGGCCGCTGCGCCAAGGGCTCGCTGTGCCCGTTCCGGCACGACGAGGTGGGTGCTTAGCCGGGGCGGGTGAAGACAAGGGACCGGCTGTGGTCCTATCATGTGGACATGTGCATGCCCTCGCCAAGCTGGCAGATCCATGAACTCGACTCTGCCGTGGTCTTTGCCGCCTGCAGAGTAAGCTGCCGGCCCACCTGCGGACGGCAGCGGCGGCAGCCAGTGGCGGCGTGCAGCCGCCGCAGCCGCAGCAGCCAGCGTCCATCACGGTGGACTTCGGCTCGCCCGACTCGCAGCAGCAGCCGCAGCAGCGGCAGGTGCAGCAGGCCGCTGTGCAGCCGCCGCGGGCCGCCCCTGCAGCTGCAGCGGTTGCTCCCAAAGTGGCTGCTGTCAAGCCCGCTGCGGCGGCAGCAGCAGCACCCACACGGGCTGCCAGCACGGCACCAGCAGCTGGCGCTCGTGGCACAGCAACCGCTGCACCTGCGGCGGGCGGCAGCTCTGGCAGCCTTCCCTCGCGGCTGGCTGGCCGGCTGGGCCCACCTCTGGCTGCGACGGCTAGCGACGAGCAGCCCGACACCCGTCAGCAGGTGCGCACCGAGGCAGGGCGGGCAAGCTGGTTTCTGCCCGGCTGTGGTGCAGGCCGCTGTGCTGCTCTGATGTGCTTGATGTCACCATGCTTCCCAACACCTGTTCTGTCCCTGCAGCCTGCCAAGCGGCCGGAGCGGGAGTCGGAGGCCTCCGAAGGCGGCACGCGTGCCCCACGGCGGCGCGCTGGTGGCGCGCTCGGCTTTGTGGTGTCTGCCCTGCACGATGCGCTGGGAGCTGACGCCCCTGTGGAGAGCGCTGTGGCGGCCGCAAGGGTCAGCGTCCTGCATGCGTGCATCCTGCTTGTGTGCATCAAGTTTGCGTGTGATGTGTTGCGCTGCAGAGTCCCAGCAGACCATCATTTTACCACTCGTATCTTACCATTCGTGCGGCGCCATCTTTTGCCCGTCCTGCAGGCTTCCAGCGGCGCCGCTTCACAGCAGCGCAAGCGCCGGCTGGGCAGCGGGTCCGATGACGGCTCAGCTGGAGAGGAGAGCAATCGGCGGCAGCAGGCAGCAGCGCAGCCTCCCACCGCCAAGCGCTCCGCCGCCACAGCAAGCACTGGCGGGCCAGCCAGGCAGCAGCCCGCAGCAGCGGCAGCTGCTGAGCCAGTCATCCCAGCTCCCATGAGCATCGAGGAGATTCGCAAGGTGAGGGGTTGCGCCAGCCTTGCCGTGCGCCTGGCACTGCTCGTCTGCTTGCCTGGAGTTGGGTGCATGACATCCTGCGGCGCCTCAACTGCTGGTGCGCTGTGCCTGAACTATGCCAAGTTGCCGTCCCTGCCCTGGCGCAGAAGAAGTTTGCACCCCTGACCAGCGGTGGCGGCAAGCCTGCCGCAGCAGCACCAGCACAGGCTTCTGGCGCAGCCTCCAGGGTAAGAGCGGGGACCTGCCGGTCTGCACGAGCAATCTGGCTGCACGTGTGCTTTCAATACCTAGCTTGCATGTGGTGCCCTTGCTGAGCTGTTGCCGCCTGCTCCATGTGCTGCAGTCCCGCAAGCACGCGCCCATCGTGTTCCAGGCGGAGGCGGCAGCGGCAGCAGCAGCAGCAGTGCCTGCCGCACCTGCAGCCAAGCCGGCTACAGCCAAGCCGGCTACAGCCAAGCCCGCGGCTGCACCGCTAGCCAAACCAGTTGCCGTGCAGCCCAAGCAGCAGCCTAAGCAGCAGACAGCAGCAGCAGCCCCACCACAGCAGCAGCAGCGGCTGGCAGAGCCCGCCACACAGCCAGCTGCTCAGGAGCCCAAGCAGCCAGCAGCAGAAGAGGCCGCCGACCTAGACGTGAGCGTTGCAGAGGGCTGCCATTGTGTGGTTCAGGGTGTTGCTCTCAACTCATCTGCCATGTGCTGCAGGCGTGCACCAGCCGATGCTTGCCAATGCCAAGCTCTGCCCGACCAGCCGCGCTGACTCACAAGCACCTGCCTGCCATCCGCCCTGCTGCAGCTCGACTTTGATGAGGGCCTGGATGGCGGGGACGGCATGGAGGAGGCGGGCGGCGGCGACGACGAGGACGACTTTGAGGCGCAGATGCGGGCGCTGGAGGAGGGGCTGTGAGCAGTGCTGGGCCTGCGGCCAGCTGAGCAGGTGCTACGACCACGCCCTGGCAGGCTCAGCGAGCAGCGAAACCATCAGATTTTCTTATGTCCAGCTAAACTGCTGTGGGCTGGCTTTCCACGTCTGCCAAACCTTGGCGACCGGCATGTTGTTCAGCTCGCTTCCTTATTCACTCCCAGGAATCTTTTCGACCTCACTCTCTCTCACGCTCTCTCACGTGCTCAGTGCGCAATCACCCTCACCGTGATGACATCGACTTTTGCATGCATTGCCCGCATCACCCAGATCCTGCCACTTGCACACGTGTAAGTCTGTGGCAATGGGTATGCTACATGCAGGTCATCGGATTTGGAGTGAACACGTGGAGCGGAAGGTGCAGTGCCATTTGCAATGCAGAACTAGAAAACAACAGCTGTATAGCAACATATGTGTACACCGCAGCTTGGCTGGCGCGCCGGTCATGCGCTGTGCCGTGCACCTCGCTCGAAGTGCAGCTCATCCGTCTCGCTCATCTGCGCCGCCACCAGGGATGCATCCTCGGTGTCGTCAACTTCACCGTACTGCTGCCTGCGGTGATGCGCCGGCGGGGCTGCAGGCGGCTGGTGGTGGAACAGCGCCGCCATGCCGGTGGCCAGCAGCAGCAGCTGGATGAGGCCCGGCAGCCACATGCGCGCCTCATACAGCGACTGCGGCTTGCCAAATGCCTGCACAAACGTCTGCTTTTCCTGGATGCCGGCCTGGGGTTTGGTGGGAAGCAGGCAGCACTGTCTGAGCACTCAAGGTCTGCTGGGGCTTGCCAAAGCTAGGGATGTTGTGGCACAGCCTGCATGCACACCTGTGCCCAGCCTGCCACTGCCTGGCCCCAGCTGCCCCAGCTTGAGCAATCCATCATTGCACCGCCCGCACAACCCATCTGTCAACACCACCCAGCTGCCTCACCGCCATGGTCGCCAGGCCGCTTACGAGGATGGCCTTGCCCAGGTAGGCATGCAGCGGCCCCAGCGCTCGCCGCCGTGCCAGCGTCAGCTTGGGAAAGAGGTAGCTGTAAGTAGCCAGCAGGTACTGGAAGCCCAGCAGGCTGAGCGTGGCCAGGCCCAGGTAACTGTGACTGCTGTACCTGCAGCCGAGAGCAAGAGAACATGGTGCAGCAGACGGTGGGCTGCGGGAAGCTGACGATGCCAGGTGATGTGGGAAGAAAACAGCAGCAACGGCAGACTGTGAACCACACTCCGAAAAGCTCACAGGTCAGCCATGGGGGTGGGCTTCTTCAGCGTGTGCGATTTGAACGCCGCCACCACACCCAGCACGGTGCAGGCGAGGGCCAGGGTGTGCAGCACCAGGTGGTACAGCTTGGCGTGCGGCCTGCAATGGGGCGCAGCCAGTTGGGAGGGCAGGGGGCACTGTGGCATCGCTGGTCAATGGCCCTCTGCTGCCCGCAGCAGCCAGCGCGTGGACAGCTGGCGTGCCAGTGCATCTGCATTCACAGCATGATGAGCAGCAGGCAGTACAGCCGCGCTTTCGTTGCACGCCCCACCTGTCTTTGATCGGTGCAAGCGGCGCCTTGTATGCCAGCACGGCCTCCCCCATGAGCACAGGGAAGGCCAGCGTGAGGAGCAGCGGGTGCCAGTTGAACAGCTGCGAGGTGTCGTTTGCGGAGCCGTCTGGCGCTGTGGACTTGGGGCTCAGGCTCAGGCCCCCCAGGTGGCCCAGAACCCAGACTAGCATCGTGGTAAGGGCTCCTAGTTGCAGAAGGCGCGTGAGCCGTGTGATGGCCAGCGGCGGCGGCGGGCCGATCCACCAGACCACTGGAGGCTCCGTCATGCTGCACAGGAGCAGGTGAGAAGCAGGGGCAGTTGCCAGATGGGGTGACAGCAAGGGCGGTGCAAGCAAGCGCCTTGCGGGGCAGTCGCGGCGGCGGCGGCAGAAGCACTGGGCCCTCTGCCAGGACTGCACGGCCCGACTGCGTGATCACGCTGTCACCTGTCCGTCTGTAGACGCCCACCGCCTACAGTCGCCAGACGGCGCAGAACTGAGCGAGTCCGGCGCCCTGGAGCAGAGCCGCCAGACACCAGACTTTTGATCGCAATGCTGATCAGTTCGGCAAAGCTGTCTGGCAAAGCGCATGGAAAACGCCCTGGCAAGTCTGCTCATTGCCAGCGCACTGCCCCATGCGGGCCGGAGGCCTTGCAAGCGCAGCCCAGCCCACCAGCATCGATCGGCTGACAGTGAAAGGGGGCGATCAAGTCATCAGGAACGCCAGGAGAGGCGCGGTGATTGCCTGCTTGACGGCTGGCTTGCCCAGTGCGGCCCTGGCAGCATCTAAGACCCCGCCCGGCAGCTCGCAGCATCCGCCATGGCGCGCTACGACCGCGCGATCACCGTCTTCTCGCCAGACGGCCACCTCTTCCAGGCACGGCCCTGCCGGCTGCGGGGCGCTCCCTGTGGCACAGATGGCCGTGATCAGTGTCCATGCGACGCCGATCATCCCCGATCGCGCCCCCAGCAGCCCGACCCGCCTGCAGCAAGCGCCGCCCTGCCGCCTGCCGCAGACCGTCGTTCCGCTGCCGGTGCGCCTCACTCTCCTGTGGCCTGGCCCCTTCAACTCCCCCCACCCCAGGTGGAGTATGCGCTAGAGGCGGTGCGCAAGGGCGCGCTGGCAGTGGGCGTGCGGGGCGGCGACACCATTGTGCTGGCGGTGGAGAAGAAGGCGGTGGCCAAGCTGCAGGTGCGTGTTGGTCATGTGCCGCGGTGTGTTGTGCCCTTGCTGCTGTATATCTCGGCTCTGTACGGTGCCGATTAGTGGCAGCTGCAGCACTAGGAAGGCACGCATGCCTGACGGTCACATGCTTGCTCGGCTGCAACACCTGTGGCCGCCGCCCATGCCGCCTTGGTTCCACAGGGCTGTCGCCACTTCACGCGCAAGCTCGTGCCTCAAGTGCTCCCCTGCCTACTGTGCTGTCTGCAGGTGGCCCAGACGGTGCGCAAGATTGCGCAGATCGACGACCACATCTGCCTGGCATTTGCGGGGCTGACGGCGGATGCGCGCGTGCTCATCAACAAGGCGCGCATAGAGGCGCAGAGCCACAGGTGCGGGGGGTGGGGGAGAGCGGGAACTGTGCAGGCTGCCTGTGCCGGTGTAGAGACGCACTGCTGCAGCAGCTGCTGCCGTTGCCGTCGCTGCTGCTGCCGCCGGCTGTTCGAGCCACATTGCTGGCCCTCACAACCCCACCTGCCTCCCTCAACACCTACTCAGGCTGACGCTGGACGAGCGGGCGAGCGTGGAGCACATGACGCGGTACATTGCGGGGGTGCAGCAGCGCTACACGCAGAGCGGCGGCGTGCGGCCCTTTGGCATCTCCACCCTCATTGTGGGCTTTGACCCGCTGGGCCGCCCCGCGCTGTACCAGGTGGGGAGGGGGTGGGAGGCTGCAGCTGGGGAGAGGAAGGCTGGCAGCTGGGAAGACGAGGGCTGGCAGCTGGGGATGGGACTTGCAGGGCAGTGTCAGGCTTGCAGCAGGCTGGGCCTACGTGTGGGCTGCCGCACGCAGGCATGTTGTTGATTGCAAAGCCCATGCCCTGCCCCGCCCGCCCCCAGACCGACCCCTCGGGCACCTACTCCGCCTGGAAGGCAAACGCCATCGGCCGCAACTCCAAGACTGTGCGGTGAGCCGCTCAAGTGCTGCCCGGTACTGGGAGGGTGCCTGGAACCCAGCTGTACCAGTTTGAGCGGCTGCTGCTGCTCCTGTGCCTCATCCCTCGCCTGCGCTTGCTTGCCCTGCCCACACGTGGCGAGCCTCTCGGCATCCCAGGCACGCACTCCAGCGCTGCGCACTCCAGCGCTGTATTGGCCCCAACTTGTTGCAAATCCCCCACCCCCACACCCGCTGCAGCGAGTATTTGGAGAAGAACTACGCGGAGACGAGCGGGCGCGACACCCTCAAGCTTGCACTGCGCGCGCTCACCGAGGTGTGTGCATGGTCGCAGCTGCTGGTGGGGTGGCTGGGCATTGGACTGCAGTGGTGCTGTTGCACTGTTTGCATACCTACCTGGCACCACTCTCCAGCCCGACATCCCCGCCCCTGGCGTCTCACCCGCTGCCCCCAGGTGGTTGAGGGCAGCAGCAAGAACATCGAGGTGGCGGTGGTGGAGAAGGAGGCGGGGCTGCGCTTCCTCACAGGCAGGCTTGGGTGTTTTCACTGGCTGTGGTTGCACCTGGCTCGCTGGGGGCTGCTGCTGCTGCTTGCTGCCGCTGCTGCTTGTTGCTGCTGCAGCCCCCGCTTGTGGATGGCCGGGCAGCGCCGCTGCAGCCGCACCAGGCTGCTTACCTGCAAGTAGGTGCGGATCAGCTGAGGCGGGGGCCATTTTGGGGGCCATCACGACGCCCGCATCCCACAACCTGCCACCCCCCATGATCCACTGCCACCTCCATGGGTGCAGACGAGGATGTGGACGGGCTGGTGAAGGAGATTGAGGAGGAGAAGGCGGCGGCGCAGCCCCAGAGGCCAGCACAGCAACCGTAGCGTCGCGGTCAGGCCATGACGGTGCCGTTGCTGAGGCCCCCTTGTACCATTCCCTCTGGAAGCTGCGATAGGTTGTAACTCATGCCTGCTCGTTGAAAGGTCACAAATTGCAACCGGCATGGAGTCGCCCGTTGATTGGGAACTGCAGCCACACACAGCGCATCAGCTGGGTGCCTGCGGCTCATCTGCTGCTGGCGGCCCTGCTGCTGCCGCCGCCTGCTGCTGCTGCTGCTGCTGCTGCTGCTGCTGCTGCTGCTCCTGCGCTTCCCCCGCCCCTCCACCAGCTGCCGCCAGTGCTAGTGCCACGTCTTCTGCTTCTGACCCTGCTGCTGCTGCTTGTGCGGCTGCCGCGCTGCCGCCGGGGCGGACGGGGAACCCGGCTTCATCGGCCCGCCTCCAAGTGTAGGCGCTGCACCACAGCCAGTTGGGCGCCACCACAAACTTGCCCTGCACGGGGGCGGGAGGAAAGCGTTCCTTTGGTTGGCAGGGCTGAGCAAGCGAGATCTGTCGGTGACACATCCGCAGGGTACTGATGCGGCATTGGGCCAGGCCACGCACACCTCCTTTGTCCGCCACACAAGGGGAACACCCTGCGGCTGCACCACCCACGGTTGGCGCACCTGGCTGCGTGCCCAGCGCGTCTTGTCGGTGACGTCTGTGGCCACCACATGCGTCACCCCATCCTCCTGGCCCGTCACGCACCGCGCGCCCAGCTGCGGGAGTTGGGGCGGCGGGCCTTGAGGGAGCTTAGGGGGGGTGCACATGGAAGCCCCAGCCTTCCCCTGCGGGCACATAGCGGCTGTTTCCACCGGCCACACGTTCCCCATGCAACTCAAACTCAACCCTGCTTCCATCGGGCGCACCTTGAGGGCCAGCTGCCACAGCGGGTGCACGCTGGGGTCCTTGCAGTCGAGCGGCAACACGCGGCTGAACAGCACGCACACGCCCGCCAGCACGGCTTGCCGTGCCGCCCGCAGCAGCGGCCGCACATCCGCTGCGCCGTGGTCGGCTGCAGTGGGTGCACCGTGATCCAAACAAACTATATGCACAAGCTCCCCATTTCAGGCCTGCAGCTCCCCCGCTTCACTTAAACCACAAAGTTCCAATCAAAGGATCAGCTCACTCACCCTCCTCGAAGAAGCGCTGCTGCACAGCAGACATGACGCGCAAGCAGGTGGACAGCGCGCCCTCCCCCTCCTTCTCATCCACCCGCCGCTCCAGCAGCGACTGGCCCCTGCAGGGCACGTGGCAGGAGAGGTAGATCAACAACCATGATGCGACCATTGCAGCCAGCCGCATGAAGCGAAAGCCAAGCAGCCGGTCACGTGGCAGGGGAGGCACGCACCTGAAGCCAAAGCGGCCCGCATCCGCTGGGAAGTAGATGTAGCGCTCGATCTGCGGCATAAGGGCATCCATGCAGCCGCGACGTTACTGGGTGCGATGGCACGCCATCCATTCATCCAGATAGGACGACCTGCAATGCCCCAGCGTAAAAATCAATACCTCCACACCGCCACTTCACCCCGCCCCGCCCCTTCCAGCCCCACCTGTACCAGGTTGTCACGGTGGCGCGGCCACACGCCCTCGGTGTCGTCCAGGATGAGCACAGTGCGCTCCCGCCCCAGCACCACGTCCAGGTCCTTCACGCTGCGCTGCGTGGAGTCGCCCTGCGGGGCGCAGTGCAGGGGGGCAAGCTCATACGAGGCAGGTAACACGGCAGGCTAGCAGGCAGGCATGGGCAGACGACCAGCGGCAAATGCGTGCGCGTGCCTCAAAACAGGCCACCCTGCTCTTCAATGGCACCCAGCCCCAGCAAGCCCAGCACACCGCAGGGCACCCGGCCCGCAAGCCCAACCCAACACAACCCACCGCCGAGATGACGCGGCCGTGGAAGAAGCGGCCGGTGGGGTCCAGCAGCTTGGCCATCTCGGCGGCGTAATCGCGGTCGCCCATGGTGTACACGTGCAGCTCAAAGCTGGCAATAGGGTGCAGGGTGGTGCGGTGGCAGAGGCCATGGGAGATGGGAGCGCGGTGGGCATTGCCGCATCCACCCGCCCGGCCAGCAGGCGGGTATTGGCTCCATCTGAAGATCACCCCACAGCCGAAACAACAAGTAAAACCCACCCGCAGCACCCCCTCACCGCTGGCGTGCATCCTCCAGGAACTGTCGCACCCCCGGCCGCAGCTTGGTCCACATGCGCATGTGCGGCAGGCAGTGCAGCATGGGGGCATCGGGCGGCTGCGACTCCAGCTGCGCACGCAGCACCGCCTCGCCTGCAGTGGGGCGGGAGCAGGCCATGGGTGGAGCGGGGCCAAAGATATGGCTGCCGGGGAACACGCCCATGCTGCCTGGTCGGAACAACGCGGCGCACAATGCCTCCTCAGCTGCCCACCAGGAATGAACGCAGCTACCACACCCTCGACTGCACCGCCTGCAAGCGCCGTGCATTCTGATGCCCCTACACAGCCCCAGGGGCGCCCCCGCCGCTCACTCTCGGGCGGCACCTCCACAAAGCGAGTGGAGTTGAGCAGGGTGTGGTCCAGATCCAAGATGAGCAGCAGCTTGCGGCCCGCCAGCAGCCGGTCGGCGGTGCCCTGTGTCACGAGTGGGGAAGGCAGCGGGGGAGCGGTGCTGAGCTGCACGCGTATTGGACGATACCCTCTGCAGGTCCGCTGCACATAGGAGGGCGTGGCAATATTTCAAGTGGCGCCAACGCAACGCAAGTACAGGCAACTACATTTGCAGCAAAATAGCCGGCCATTCCAGCAGCAGAACAGCCAACCGCGCAATAGAACAGCAGGCTGTCCCTCAGCCCAACCGCCTGCGCGACCCGCGCCTCAACTGCCCGCGTCTGCTCCCGGCAGGCAGCCGGCGCGGCCCACCTGGCGCACGCGCTCCGCCTCATGCTTGCTGACCTCCAGGCCGCGGTGGATGTAGCTGAGGGCCACCCCCTGCTCCTCCGCCTCGTCCTTCAGCGCCCCGCAGCGGATGCAAATCCCGCCCATGAAGCCCGGGTGCGGTGGGCAGGCGGCGCCGCCTGCTGCTGCCGGCTCTGGGTCTGTGGAGGGGGGCATGCCATATTGTCAGACTGTGGTGGGGCATGTGCACAAGGGCACTGCATGTGCTGCCAAGCGCTCTGGCGTGCCTCACCTAGCCGTGCCCTCTTTGCCGCGGTAACGTCGCTGCGGGGCAGGGGCGGCAGGCAGCGGCGGTGAGTGGGGGACGCCGCAACCCTGCCCCCTCAATCGCTCTTGGATTGGCCCCCACCTTGTCGTGCCATCCTCGGCGCCCTCCTCCGAGCCCTCCCCAGACATGGCCGCTTCTAGCTCGGCCTCTAGCAGGGCCCCAAGCGAGTCATCGCTATCAACAGAGTCCCGACGTCCGACCTCCATGCCGATCAGCTGCCGCACAAGCTGCCGCAGCTGCTCTCGGTGCCAAGAGTTGAGCTAAAGTGTCGGAGGAGGGCCTGAAACAGCTGCCTGCAGTGTTGCTCAATGCAGGTATACAACATGAAACTAGATCAAGGCTTGGATAAACATGCGCAACCCAGAGCGCGCGGCCAATTGACGGCTGCCGCTCCGGCCGCTGTCCGAAGCCGGCCGTGCATTCAAACTGCGCAGCCCACAAACAGTATGCGCAGAACACTCCTTGAACTTCTTAGTTTATGTGCAGTTTCAAACATTTGTTCTACTGCTGTGGCATGTGGCCATCGAGAGGGGCCGCACGTATCAAGCGCCGCCAAGCTGCACCTCCCTGGCTAGCCTCTGCCGCCCGTGTCGACATCCCGCTCGCTGGGGTCAGCTTGCGTGCCGGCCCTGCAGACAAAGAGGAAGTGGAGGACAGGTCTATCCCTTTCTCCTCCCACGTGCAATGCACCTGGAAGCCATGTCATTCGACCCTGCCACCCAGCCCTCACATGTGCCCCTCTGCCACAGCGCGCTCCTCGGGCGTAGCACCCTCCAGGATCGGCTCGTCTCCGGCTGCAGTGGCGCGCGTGGCAGCAGCCTGTAAGCAGAGGGTGGCGTGAGCAGGCACGGACAGTTGGGCAGGTTGGCACAGGCGCTGGAACGGCAGCAGCTTTGAATGGCAAATTGATGCATCCATTCAAACGTCTTGTCCAACGTGCGCACCACATATGCATCTATGAGGCATCCCTTCCAGACGCCCTGCTCTCAGCTTGGGTTGCTGCCACCGCTACCATGGGAACGGCAAAGACGTGGGGCTTTAAGGTATGTGCCTCCATGGATGGCCGGCACCGAATGGAACATCGTCAGCTGCAAGGCAACCAGCAGCATGCAATGCTGCGCAGCTCACATGCGGTCAGCATCAGTGGTGGCGCCTGCAAAAACACGGGTACAGCGGGCTGTGTGGGCAGACCGGTGGGGCACGTCCACCCATGCTTGCATGCCAAGCCTGCACGCACGCTCGCCGCCGCGGCCTGGCGCTGGTGGCAGGCTGGGCAGGTGAGGACCCTCCAGCAGCCTGCATTTTGCATGCGCAGCCCAAACTGAACACAGCCAGGCCTGCAGCGGCCAGTGCACGCTGGCTAGAGCGTGGGTCCAGCAGCAGCTAAGCGCCAGGGGTCACGCTCACCCTCCTTGGACGATGCCATGCCTGCTGCAAGAGGACAGCAGACCCTAGGCTAGCCCTGATTGGAGTCGGGAAGTGCCCTCGGCGGCGGCTGTTCCGGCGGCTTCGGCGCCTTCCCCCGCATGGCCACTTGCTTACAAGGGTGCTTTACATTCACACCCGACTCATCTCAAGCCCACGGCCAGCTGTACATGCGCCCAACCTCCCAATCAAAACTCGTAGGCCAGCAGCACGTCGCTGGTGTTCTGGCCGCGCGCCAGCAGCCCAAAGTCAACCACCAGCGCATTGAAGCGGGCGCCGGCAAGCTGCGGGGCCAGCCCCGCAAACGTGGCGCAGTCTTCGGGCAACAGGTGTCCGTCGCCGCACCCCGGCAGCTGCCCGCTGTTGGCCGCTGCTGCCACCCAGCCCGCGGCCTGCTGCCCCAAGCTGGGGCTGGCCATCAGGCGCCGCACGCAGTCGGCGGCGTTGCGCATGAGGTGGCGGGGGCAGGTGTCGCACTCGGCTGCCAGCAGGGCCGCCACCAGCGCCTCGCCGTGCGCGGCCAGCACGCTGTGCACGGCCTGCAGGTGAGCTGGCGTGACCCCCTCCTCATCCGCATGCTCGTGAGAGGCCACCAGCCGCGAAATAAACTCCAGCGCATGCGCCACTGGGTCGGCTTCTCGCAGCCGCACCGCCGCAGCCGCCAGCTGGAGCAGCGCCGGCAGCGCTGGGGAGGACCACAGCGCCGCGGGGGCGTACACGGCGCAGGCGTGGGCCAAGGCGAGCAGGGAGGAGACGAGGGCGGGGTGCTCCCGCAGCTGGCCCTCGCCCTGAAGGAGACAGGGGAGGCAGGGCAGGGCAGGCGGTGCTCAGACAGCAGCTCCCATTCAGGACCCTGCAATCTCGCCTCTGGTAGCAGGCGCCTCGCAGGCCCGCAGCAAGTCCCACAGTTGCCCAGCCTGCCACGCACCTGCAGGCGCGGCAGCGCAGTGTCACATGCCGCCGCCAGCGCTTGCATGGCTGCCCCCGGCATGCCGGGCTGCTCGTACTGCATCTCAAGCGCCTCGACCACCACTTCCAGGCAGCCGGGGTACGCAGTGGCTGCAAACAGCGCCGCCATGGCCGACAGTGCCTGCATCGCCAGCTGCGGGGTGGGTGAGCGGGGAGGGGGCACGTGGGCAGGGGCACGCGGCGCAGGGGGCGCCTCCGCTCTCAAGCGTGCGACTCCCGCCCTCACCACTAGTCATGGGCCCCACAGCCCACCTCAAACTCACGCATCACCACCACCCGCCCTCACCTGCAGGCCGTGCTGCTTAGCGGTGCCCACCGCTCGCTGGTACACCTGCACCACCGCGCCCACCGCCTCCCCGTCCGCCTGCCATGCTGGCGACTCGGCCACTGCTGCCAGCGTGGGCCCTGCAGCCGCCAGGATTTGGGCAGCCGGCTGCGCACCCAGCTCCCCTCGCTCGTCTCCCACAGGGGCCAGGTGGCGCACCGCGGCCGCCAGCAGCCGCAGGCTGTCTGCCAGGCTGCGGCGGGCTGTGGCATCGGCCGCGCCGCCGCCGCTGCAGGCCTGCTGCGCTGCCTGGACAAAGGGCGCTGCTAGCCGAGCAGAGGCATCGAGCAGCTGCTGCCCTGGCAGGCCCGCTGCCGCTCGCGCCAGCCCTTCCACCACTAGCTGCCGCTCAGCGATAGGCAGCGCTGCACCCGCCTGCTGCAAGGCGCTCTGCGCCGCATCCATCAGCCAGCCAAAGGCGCCGGCGTCGCGTATCTTGCCGGCGCAGCGCAGGCAGAGCTGCTGGAAGCCCTGCGCCGCGGTGTGGCTGGCCTGCAGGGCGGGCGGGTGGGTGGTGGTGAGCTGGGGGCACGCCGCAGCTGGCTGGCCAGCAGGGCGCGCTTTTGATGTCAAACAAGCAAGCCTGCAAGCTGAGCAGACTGGCTTGCTAGCTGCCACCACGGCACCCCGCAGCTTCTGGCAGCGGCGTCACTGCTGCAGCATCCCCCCACGCCCACCTGAGGGATGGCCAGCGCCCGCAGCAGCAGCTGCAGCCCGCCCTGCAGCGGCGGCTCCTCGCCCGCCCGCCCAAACCAGGCGGCATAGTGCTCCACCAGGCGGCAGGCGGCGCCAGCCAGCATGGGGTGGGCACCCAGCATGGAGGCAGCGCCCTCTGGAGAGCAGACGCGCTGGAACAGGGCCACCAGCAGGGCGTGCGCCTGCGCCCGGTCGTCTGCCGCCGCGGCCGCTGCCGAGCCGGCCACAACATTCTCATCGCCGCCATTGGCCTCAGCCAGCACCCGCGTCTTAACCGCCAGGCTGACAGTTGAGAACAAGTAGAGGGCGGCCTCCGCTGCCTGCCAGCTGGCCGCGCCTTGCAGCAGCTGCCAGGCCGCCTGCAGGCGGGGTGGCGTGAGGGCAGACAGGCGCAGGGGTCAGGCGACGCATGCGGACCCACAGCTCGCGGTGCACCTTCCCATGCATGCATCGCTGCGGAACAGCGACAGGCTCCTGGCGGCGCAGCCAGCAGCCCAGCAGGACAGGTACCTGCAGGTACCGCATGCGCAGCAGGCCGTAGCACACATCCAGCAGCTCGGGCAGGTGCTGCTCCCTGCAGGGCAGCAGGCGGGCAGGCAGGCATCACGTGGGCAATGGCAGGGGCCGGTGGGCAATTGGAAACGGTGGCAAGCAAGTCGACGGTGGCGTGAGTGAGTGCTTTGCTTGCCCACCAAACCGCATGCGTCTCGCAGCCCTCAAGCTGGCTGCAACCCACCGCAGGCGCTTGAATGCGTCCTCGTCCAGCTCAAACTCCTCGGCCCAGCTGGCAAAGTGCGGGGGGAAGGTGGCGTGGGGCACCAGGCGATGCAGCGTGGCCTCGTACAGCGGCTGGCGCAGCGCGGGCGGACGCTCCGACAGCGAGACTGCGAGGGCCGGGAGGGCAGGGGGCAGGTGGCGGTGTGTGGGGACGGCAGGGGGAAGAGGCACAACAAGTGCAGCAACCTGTCTGCCGTGCCGGCATGCGTGTGGGTACATTGTGCGCCTGTGACTGGTCTCCCAGGGTGTGGCGGCCAGCCACCCACCCGCCCACCCACCCGTGTTGGCCATGAGCAGGAAGTCGACTGTGTGGGCCGCCATCTCCGGCCCTGGCCGGCTCATGCACTCCAGCACTAGCTCAGACAGCTCCACAGCCTGTGCCAGGGGGAGCACAGGGACGTGCACCATGTGAATGTTAAGCGGGGCAGCACTGTACAGGAGCACTGACCGCAACAAAGCAGTGGGGCACCACCATGTTGGTTCGTGCATGTCGTCACTGCAGTTGGCCCTCGCCTCCCTAACCCAGCCCCCCCGGCTCCTGCCCACCTGCGGCATCTGGCCACACACAAACTCGGGTGCTCGCTCCGCCGCCGCAGACGCCAGCTTGGCCACCGCTGCTGGCAGTGTGTCGGCTTCAGCGCCCGCCAGGCGGCCACGGGTGGATAGCAGTGCCTGGGCCAGCGCTGATGTGGCGGCTAAGTCGGCCTGCTCATCGGCTGCAAAAATCTCCGGCCCAAACACCAGCAGCAGCAGCTGGGCAGCGGCCTCCACAACTGCCTCGCTGCTGCTGGGGTGGGTCAGCAGCGCCATGGCAGCGCTCAGCAGCTGGCCCTGCTGCGCATGCAGCTCCCCTGGCGACAGCACGCAGCCGCTGCCGCCCGTGGGGCTGAGCTCCAGCCACGCCTCGGCGCACTTGAGGGCCGCAATGGCAGGGCCCTGGGCACCGCCTGCACGCGTCGGGAACGCTGTGGGCTTCAGGCTTGTCCAGCACTGGTGATCAATGCACATGCCAGCACTGGTGATCAATGCACATGGCCAAGCCATCCAGAAGCACCACGAAACCCAAACTGCCAGCACACGCCCCACACTCCCTCCGCTCACCGCCGCCGCCTTGCTGCAGCTGGTGGCTCGCGGCCGCCAGCAGCGCGCCCAGCGCTCCCAGCACCTCGCGCCCGCGTTGCGCCAGCACATTGACCAGCGCCAGGCGGCGCACACGGTCCAAGTCCTCCACCTCCTGTGCCAGCGCCGTCAGCAGCTGCAGGCCCAGCGCTGTGCTGCCTCCCTGCACCAGCTGCAGTGCCTGCGTGGCCAGCTCATTGGCGCCGTCGCCGCCTGCGGCGCCGCACAGCGCGGCCAGCAGGGCACACTGCTGGCGCAGCACCAGCTCGCCGGGCGGCGGCTGCCATGAGAGGGCCTCTTGGAACCTGGCTCTGCGAAGAGGGAGTGGGGAGGGGCGCAGGATGGGCGGCGTACGACGCGAGGCGTGGCGCATGGGGGGGGCTGGAGGGACACGAGCGGGCAAGACACACAGGGCAGGGCGGGCACTTTGGGCCTAGCCGGTTGCGGCAAGCTGTTGCATGCTGACTGCACTTTAACCACACCACAGGCACAGCATGGTAGTAGCAACACAACCCTGCAGGAGCAATGAGCATCAGCAACATTCGGAGCAAGCGGCGCTCCGCCGCAGCCCACTTGCGGGCACTCACCGGCACGCCTGGCCGAGCCCCTGGCGGCTGCCCGCATCCAGCTTGGTCCACTCGCTCCGCACCTTGCGCACCAGCAGGGTGGTGGCAAAGAACTGCACCTCCTGCGCCTGCTCGGCCGCCAGCAGCGCAAAGGGGACCTGCCACGCCTCGGCGCTGTGCTGAAATGCGGTCAGCCAGTGGTTGGCCTGCGCCTTCTGGGCCGGGGTGGTGGCGGGGCTGTACAGGGTCTGCAGGGCCTGCACGACCTGCTGCTCCTGCTGCATGTTTGGGCTGCCGGGGGGCGATCTGGAGCCTTGGCAGGCCACTCAGGCCTGGGAACAGGCGATCAAGACAGCAGGCGCGCGCAATGAGCGGGTGCCATTCCGCCGCCACGCGGGCGGGGCGGTGCCAAGCGGGCGGCAGTGGGCTCATGTGCTGCCGGGCGCCCTGTCCGCCCTCTCTGCCGCTTGTGCTGTTGCTGCACATCACTTGTGTGCTGCGTGACGGCTCGTCAAGCCGGCTCCGCAACCCCGCCTGCGCCTTCTTGGCAGCGAGCGGCTGACGGCTCGGCCTGCTGCCAGCAAGTTACTGCAGTAACGCTCAATTGGTTGCCTGCATACCAGGCCCTCCAGGTGAGGGCGCCGCCGCGCCGCCCTTCGCTTGCCTCCAGCTGCCAAGCTGTCTGCTTGCCGTGGCCCCACTTGCTGCGCCCAACGCTGGCGAGCCCTGCAGCAGCCATGTGCCGCCCGCATGCATGCGCTCTGCCACTGCCGCCGCCGCCGCCGCGGCTCAAGGCTGCCGCCACCCCGTCTGTCCACTGGTGCGCAGCTGCGCTCGTGCGGCCAACCCAGCAGCAGCAGCACTGGCGGGAGGACTAGCAGCAGGTAGCCACCATGGTGAAGGCCAAGCGTGACAAGGCGCCCAAGGACACGCGCAAGCCCAAGAACAGCAACGACGCCAACCGCGCCAACAAGCAGAGCAAGAATGGGCTGCGCGATGCGTCCACGGTGCGATTGCGTGCATCGCTATCAATAACGTGTGGGGGCTGGAAAGTGCTGGGTGCTCCTGACTGCTCTGCCGCCGCCTAACGTGCCGCCTCTCTCCCACTCTCGCCGCGCCTGCAGGTGAAGCGCCTGGCGATGTACAACAGCAAGGCGAAGCGCGACAAGAAAGGGCGCATCATCTCGCAGGTGCGGGCAGCGGCAGCAGCAGCGTTGGAGGAGCACGTGTCATGCACTTGCCGCTGAGATTAGTGCAGCTCACAAACAAACAAAAACGTGGGAAGCACAGGTCGGCAGCTGGGCGCCGCGCCTCGCCTCCCGCTCACCGCCCGCTGCCGCCTGCCCGCCGCCTGCCCCGCCCGCAGGACTTCCAATCCAAGGAGCTGCCCTCCACGCGCATCCAGCCCGACCGCCGCTGGTTTGGCAACACGCGGGTGATTGGGCAGAAGCAGCTGGAGGCGTTCCGCGAGGAGATGGGGGCCAAGGTGGGCGCATGGATGGGTGTGGATGGGGGATGGGGCTGAGGAGGCGGGTGGGAGGAGCACGTGTGAAGGCAGCGGCAAATGGGAGGGAGCAGCAGAAGCGGCGGGTGCATTGTCCGCAGCCGGGGCTGTCGCCCGCCCTGCATCTCCTTGCGGTTGACATGGGCCTGCCTGCATTGACCCAGCCCGCCACCTGCCCTGCTGCTGCCAGGTGAACGACCCCTACACGGTTCTGATCCGGGAGAAGAAGCTGCCGCTGAGCCTGCTGGAGGACCCCGAGAAGAAGCACGCGGGTGGGCAGTGGGGGGCTGGAGCAAGGGAGGCGTGACGCTTGATTTGGTGGTGCTTGATCTGGCGCCCAAAATGTGGGCCTGGCCGGTTTCAACTGTCGTGTGGTGCAACCGCTGGAAAGTTATGGTGCTTCCTGAGCAGGAGCAGGAGCGGCCCAGGTGCCAACAGCCCGCCACCTCCCCGCTGGGAAGTTGCGGCCTAGGTGCTTGACAGCCCGCCACCCTCCCGCTGCCTCGCAGGCAAGGCGCTGCGGGCCAACCTGGTGCAGACGCAGCCGTTTGCCACCACGTTTGGCAAGCAGGCCACGCGCAAGCGGCCCAAGCTGGGTGCCGACAGCTACGCCGAGCTGCTGCAGCAGGTGGAGGGATGGGGCTGCTGCCGGCGTTGGCGCACTTGCCCTTGTGGTGCTGCTGGCAGACAGCATGGGGTGCCGTCCGGTCAGGTGCCCGCGTGCGGTGCGCACCCCGCACCCACCACACCCGCTGCCTGTCACTCAGCCCCCCCTTCCCCTACCTCAATCGTCCCTCACGCATCCCTTTCCTTACTCGCAGGCGGCCGAGGTGCAGGAGGTGCACGTTGAGAAGGCTGAGAAGGCGGCGGCTGCGGAGGAGGAGGGGCGCGGCGTGGTGCGTGACGCCGTGTTTGACAAGGGCCAGTCCAAGCGCATCTGGGGCGAGCTGTACAAGGTGGTGGACTCGAGCGACGTCATCATCCAGGTGGGCGGCCTTTGGGTAGGGGCGGCCGCTGGGTACGGGCGCTTCCCGATGATGGGCTCCGCCTCCGAAGGCTCCTGCCACGGATCATTGAGGGGGTGCAGTGGCAGGCAGCAATGTGCCTCCGAGCGTGCAGCAATGTGCCTCCGAGCATTCCTGCCTGGCTCGCCTGGCTGTCCAGGTGCTGGATGCGCGCGACCCCAACGGCACGCGGTGCCGCCACCTGGAGCAGCACCTGAAGAAGAACGCGCGGCACAAGCACCTGCTGCTGCTGCTCAACAAGTGCGACCTGGTGAGCACAGGGAGGGGTGCGAGTTGCGATCGGGGAGCCAGGGAGGGGTGGGGCGTGCATGTCTGAGCGCGCAGGTGTGGTCGAGACTGAGTGCGCAGCCCCGGTGCCTCACATGCCGCCCAGCCCACTGCTGCCCCCCGCACCATGCCTTG
>RRZL01000059.1:588391-608500 GCA_006782975.1 Chlorella sp. Dachan | reverse complement strand
GGCGGCGGCGGCGGCGCGTCTGGTGGCGGCCGAGGCGGCGGCGGCCACCGCCAAGCAGCGGCGCAGCGCCATCCCGGTGCAGCAGGGCTTCTTCACGCCCGCAGACGAGGGCGCGGAGGATGGCGAGGGGGAGGAGGCGGGGGCCGACTCGGACGTCATCTCCAGCGCCAGCGAGGACGAGGATGAGGAGGGCGGCAGCGGCAGCGAGGGCGAGGAGGAGGCGGGCTCACCGGGCGCCAGCGATATTGACAGCGGCGACGAGGACGAGGTGCGGGCAGCAGGGCGGTGCGCGGCGGCCTATCGATGCGTGCTGGCCAGCCTGGCGTGTGTGCATCGCTAGCTGCGTGCCTGGCCACCTGGTGCTGAGACCTGGCCGTCTGGTGCTGAGACATGCCTTCCCGGTTTGTGATGTTGGCCCGGCTGCGCGCTCTTGCCCGCTTCTCTCCCTGCAGGAGGGCCCCTCTGGCAGTGGCAGCGGCAGCGAGGATGGCGAGGATGATGATGCCGGCTACGACGAGGGGGACCTGTCCTGGGAGGCGGTCATGCAGGCCATGCAGGGCGGCACAGCAGGCGCAGCAGGGGCGGCAGCAGAGGAGGCAGACGAGGAGGATGGCGCGGCAGCAGCGGAGGCGGGCGAGGAGGATGGCGCGGCAGCAAAGGCGGCGGCCGGCGGCAGCAAGAAGCGCAGGCGGAAACAGCGGTAGGGGTGCCTCACACTGCATCCCCTGTACATTTGGTTGCGCTGACTTCTGCCATCTGCTGTTCCTTTGATGCTTCCGCTCTTCCCGCTCCTTGCACTAGTAGTGCTGCCCAGTTTGCTCCTGTGTAACCACCTCTGTGGGCCGGTCAGGGTTGTGTTGAGTTAAAATAAGGTTGGTTGCATACAGGCTGCGGTCGCAGGGATCAGATGAATTCATCAGGCAAATAGTATGAGAAGTGGCAGGCTCGTCTCAAGTGGAAATCGTGAAAGGCTCGTCGCATGGAGGCAAGGCTCGTGGCATGAAAGCCAGGCTCGCGGCAGATGAAGCAGGGCAACTCAGGTTTGCTACCGATCATGAAAGCATGGAAGCTTACACAACGTTGCGGCTCAGCAGGCAGGTTAAGATCCCTCCATGGGGGCAGCGCCTACTGGGATCGCACTGCCGGTTGGAGGTGGGGTGCTGCCATTGCGATAGCCATTGGAACCCACATGCTGCCGCTGCCGTCGTGGCCGTTGTATTGTGGCCGGTGGCAACGTGCCCATTGCTGCCGTGGCTGCTCAGGTCACCACCGCCTGCGCCGGCTCACACACACTGCTCGGTAGGCCAGAGTTGCCAGGACCAGGTGTATGTGTGAGGTGGCAGGTTGGCAGCAGGGGAGCAGCAGCTGCCGCATGCTGTGGCAGGCGTCTTGTGTGTGTGTGTGCGTTGCAGGGTCCACCGAAGGCCCGGCAGGCGTGGTTCAAAGGAGGGGGTCAGCCCCAGCAGCATGTTAAGCCTCTGCAGCATCTATCAATCCATGCTTGATGTGCTGCGAGGTATTCGCGCTGGTTCAGCTCGATTGCCTCGATGAAATCAAGCGGCGCCGCTGCCTTGCCATGTCATCCGGTCACTGCATGCCCATACCCGTTCCTTGCTTATCTCTCAAGGCTGTGTACTGCTGCTCAACCACTCATCTCTCTTGCGCAGTGCTCGCCCAGACACCACTACTGCCACAAGCTGCGGCAGCTGATGATGGCAACCCAGCCAAGAATGCGCAGTTTACAGAGGGTAGAGGGGCATTGGGCGTGAATGCAGCCCAGGAACAAAGCAGAAAACAGCTGAAACTAGGAAAGGGAGGGTTGGGCGGGGAAGGCGGGCGCCGCCATTGAAGTTGTGTGCCGAGTTGCAGCATGCCCGCTTGCTGCGCTGCTGCGCGTCATGTTGCCCGGGTGGCTCCCGGCGCTCCCGGCGCTCAAGCATGCATCACCGCTTCGCTCAGAGCTTGACCTGCGAGACAGGGCAGCATGGGCGGAGGAACACAGTTGGGGCGCAACTTCCTTGTGGCCGCAGTCTGAACGCCAGCAAGGCGAAACATGTTGGTCACGCTTCAAGGCAGCCCCTCCCTCCCGACTGTGCCGCAACCTGCATGCACTTCAGCAGGACCGCCCCGCGCACGCGATGCCTGGTGCAACGCCGACAGTGCCCTGCCAGCCCCGGCCCGCACCTCGACATCCACGCCGGCGGGCAGGTCCAGGGTCATCAGGCGGTCGATGGTGGAGGAGGACAGGTCCTTCACGTCAATCAGCCGCTGGTGCAGGCGCACCTGCGGAGCCAGGGCGGGGCGCAGCAGGCAGTCAGGGATGGGCAGGCAGCGCACGAGACAGAAGGCGCGAGAATGCGCCGGGCGCGGAGCATGGGGCACGCCATTGGCCTTCCCTCTCCTGCCGCTGGCTACTTGACGGCAGGCGCGTGCATCATTTGGCTGGCCAGGGCCGCACCTCAAACTGCTCGCGCGAGTCCTTGTTCACGTGCGGCGAGCGCAGCACGGTGTAGATCTTCTTGCTGCAGCAGCGGCGGGCGGGGGAGTGCGAGTGAACACGTCAGCACTGGGGTGGGGGAGCATGCGTTGGCTAGCCGATGTGTGCTGCGGCGCTGGGTTGCGCACTGCGCCACAGCAACATCGCGCGTGCTGCGACAGCTACGCATGCAAGTGCACAGCAGCCCAACGCAGGGCACGGCAGAGTTCGTGCTGTCACACGTCGCCCACTCGGTATCGGCAATGCCGCTCTGCGCCCTGGCACGCCTGCTGCACAAGCGCGCTGCCAGTGTCCCAAATGCGTGCACACAGGCCCCAGCAGCACGCAGCACCAGGCAGAAACGCACCGGGTGGGCAGCGGCACGGGGCCGGCGATGGTGGCGCCGGTGCTGCTGGCCGCCTCCCGGATTTTCTCCACAGAGTCGGCCAGCAGGTCCACCCAGTAGCTCTTCAGCTTGATGCGGATCTTCTGCTGCGCGGGCGCTGCTGCTGCTGCTGCCGAGACGGCCACCGAGCGGCGGGCCGCCGCGGGGGCTGCTGCCTGCTGCTGCACCAGGGGCTTGGCTGCCAGGGCCCTGGAGAAGGGGCGGAAGGCCACCCGCTGGCCGCTGCTGCTGGCGCGCTGCTGGCTGCACGCCACGGCAATGCCTGCGCTCACTGCCAGGGCCGCCATGCTGCCGGGAGCTTTGTGCGGCTGCCGGCTGACAATGTGCTTGCTGCGGCGGGCTGGGGCCGGCGAGGGGCAGAGGTGATAGAGGGTCGGCCGAGCATGGGGCCGAGCATGGGGCCGGGAGGGCATGACACACCAATTGCAGCCTGCCGCCCTGCTTTGTGGATGTCCCTAATCACAACGTGCGCCTGGGTGGGCCGGGCCGCGCGCCCCAGCCCGCACGCCCCAGCTGTTGCGCCTGCAGGCCCTGCAGCGCGCGCCAGGCAGCTCATGAACGCGCGCAGTCAGATCCGAGCGGTGCCACCGGCCCTGCGCGCAATGCATGCAGCTGGGCGGCAGCACGTTCGAGCGCCCGCGGCGGCGGCGCCGCCGTGGAGGCGGGAGCGCTGCGGGAGCAGCGGGACATGGCCTCTCACCTTGAAAAGGAGGGGGCAGCAAGGTGGCTCAGCACAGGCACGAGAGTGGCACCCATGCGGCGTCCTGCACCGTGCTTGATGAATGGTGCTGGTGGTTCCGACTTGCAGGCAGGCATGCCCGGCCTGCACACCCGGGCCTTGCAAGGCCAGCATTCTGTGCAGCCCCACTGCTGACGGCCATCTGGAACCGCAGGACTGCATGCATGGTCTATGCACGCAGCCCAAATGGGGTAGCCAAGGCTTGGCAAGCGTGTGGGTCCGCCCGTCGTGATGGAGCGAGGGTCGGTTGGCGCAGGGTGCGGTTGTGGTGCAATCCCGGCGCGCCCCCTCCCCTGCCTGACGATCGGGCAGCAGCAGCAGCAGCTTGGGTTGTGCCAATCGTGCGTACTGGAGGGCGTGAGGACGACCAACCACCTCCGCAAGCAGTGCAGGGCAGGCCACGGCTTTTGAACGCTTCACCCAGCCCACTTGCCGCACTGGGGTTGCGCAGCCCCGAGAGCCCTGCAATCGGTGCACATGCCAGCACACACCCGCCCTCCCAGGTGTACATGTTGGAAGGCGTAACGATGGATTGAGGGCCTTGTAGCCAAGCCCCCACCACGCATCGCCTTGCGGCAGGGGGTCGGGCGGCGGTCAAGCGAGCAATACTGGAACCGGCCCCAGCGCCCGCCGCCCCGCCTGCCACCGCTCTCTGTTGCACTTGTACAGCCCGATCCCGGCCCCCGATCGCCCAACAGAGCCCTCCATGAGCGGCCTGCATGGAGGGCTCCCAGGCGAGCAGGCCTCTGGCCTGCCATCAGCCCTGCTCACTGATCAGGATCGATCGCCAGACGCTGGAGCCGAGCGCAGGCGACGCGGGCGAGCCGAGCGCAGGCCACTCAACAGCCGAGGCCCGGCAGCCCCTCTCCCGTGGCGCGGGGGGCGCCCCCAGCAGCCATGGTGGCCACCAAGCACGAGGCCTCGTCCACCTTCCTGGTGGCCTGCGACAAAGCGCAGGTGGGGAGCGAGGTGTGCCCTGCGCGGCGCCCCGGGAGCCGGCAGTGGCTGGGAACGCGGCCCCGCGCCGCAGCCAGGCGATCGCGCTGCCGATGGGGCCGCGGCAGGCGTNAGGCGTCGGCGCCGCGGTCGCCGCCGGCGGCGAGGCCCCCCTCCCGCCGCTTGAGCTGCGGCGCATGGGTGGCGCAGCATCTGCAACCTGTTGCTGTGCTATAGAGTGATGCACGGCACCTGCATCAATGGCGGCATCCATTCGCCACTGCACTGGCCCGAGGCTGCTGCCGTGCGGTGCAGCCTTCCCTGCCATTCGGTTGGAGCTTACCATGCCTGCACCTCCGCGGCTGCGCAGGCCTCCCAAAATGAGATTCGCATGGCGCTGGAGAGCAGCGATGAGGAGGCCAAGGTGGACGCGATGCAGAAGGCGATCACCGCCATCCTGGCGGGGGAGCAGCTGCCCGCGCTCTTCATCACCATTGTGCGCTACGTGCTGCCCAGCGAGAACCACATGGTGCAGAAGCTGCTGCTGCTCTACCTGGTGAGCTGCTGGGCGGGGCTGGTGGGTGGTATGTGCTGGCAGCAGGGGTGGCACTAGCAGGGGTTGGGCTGCTGTTAATGCCGCCGGCGTGTGGCGGGGCAGCTGCATGTGGTACCAGACGAGCACAGGACCGTGGCTGATTAGTTGGCGTGCAATGCCATGATGCCCGTGCTGCTGTGCTGCCCCGACTTGGTCTGCCGCAGGAGACGATTGAGAAGACGGATGCGTCCGGCAAACTGCTGCCCGAGATGGTGCGCTGGCAGGGTGGCAAGCAGCAGCCGAGACGCACTGGATGCTGCAGCGCGGCCGCACCTCGTCATGCTCAGCCCCTCTGAGGCACGTGCCTGCTCGTCTGTCCTACCGTTCCCACCCTGTTCCGCCCGGCATCCCCCATCCACCTGCCCGCAGATCCTCATCTGCCAGAACCTGCGCAACAACCTGCAGCACCCCAACGAGTACATCCGCGGCGTCACGCTGCGCTTCCTGTGCCGCATACACGAGGAGGAGCTGCTGGAGCCGCTGGTGCCCTCGGGTGCGTGTGTGCCTGCTGCGTGTGCTGCACTGTGGGCTGGTGTGCAGGCAGGGCTGCAGTGAGTCCTGCAGCACTGTTTGCTCTGCTCTGCGTAGGATACGGCATGCCTCAGCGCACGTGCCCCCGTCGCCTGCCGGCTTTGCATCCCCTCCAGCTGCCCCCCACCCTCCTCCACCCGCAGTGATTGCCAACCTGGAGCACCGCCACTCGTACGTGCGCAAGAACGCGGTGCTGGCGCTGGCGGCCATCTTCCGCCTGCCCAAGGGCGAGCTGCTGGTGCCGGATGCGCCCGACCTGGTGGAGCGCATGCTGCAGAACGAGCAGGTGCGGTAGTATGCAGTGAGAGTGGGGCCGAGGCCCGGCTGTGAGGATGGCGAGGGGGCATGCTACGGGCAGCCAGCTCAGCTCGACAGGATTTGGGCCACCCTGTGCAGGACCTGTCCACGCGGCGCAACGCGTTTGTGATGCTGGCGGAGCACGCCCAGGACAAGGCGGTGGCCTACCTGTTCAGCCAGGTGGGCGGGCGGGCAGCGCCGGTGCCTGGGTGCTGCTGCCGCCTGACTGCGTACCGCAGGGAAGGCTTGGCATGGGTGGCTGACGTGCACCGCTGTTTTGGGCATGGACATGGCCTGACACTGACTCCAACAGTGACTGGGCTGCACCGCTGCGGCTGCTTGGTCTGCAGGTGGACCGCGTGGCTGACTGGGGCGACATCCTGCAAATTGCTGTGCTGGACCTGATCCGCAAGGTGGGCGGATGGAGGCGGAGATGAGCCGAGGGTGGGCGAGAGCATGGGTGGCTGGCAAGCCGCAGCTGTGGCTGGTGCGCACTCCTGCCTCCTGCCGCCTCCCTGACACCCGGCACCCTGCCTCTGCCTCCCCGCAGGTGTGCCGCGCGCACCCCGAGCAGAAGGGCAAGTACATCAAGATCATCCTGGCGCTGCTGCAGTCGCGCTCCACGGCGGTCATGTGAGGGGGCGGCGCTGCCGTGCACTCGTGCTAGGCTTGAAGGCCGCTGGTGTTGCCTGCTGCTGGGCATGTGCTGCTGCTAGGTGTGTGTGCAGGGTTGCTCAGTATGCACAGGCTTGCCCACTCCCGTGTTCCTGCCCCACGCCTCCGCCCAGGTACGAGTGCGCGGTGACGCTGGTGCAGCTGTCGTCCGCGCCCACCGCCGTGCGCGCCGCCGCCAACTGCTTCTGCCAGCTGCTGGTCAGCCACAGCGACAACAACGTCAAGCTCATCGTGCTGGACAGGCTGCAGGTGCGGCGGCGGGATGGTGGGGGCTGTGCTGGGACGTTGGACCAGGTAGATTGGTTGCATCAGTCAGTGCCCCCGCCTTCTACAGCTCACCAGCCGAGCTTGTCAAACCTGCAGGTTCACCTGTGCCATGCACCCTGGTGTGGCTCTTCTAGCCCGCGCTGAGCGCAACCACCTGCCATTCCCCCCTGTCCCGGCCCGCAGGAGCTGAAGGACCGCCACCGGGACGTGATGCGGGATCTGCTGATGGACATGCTGCGCGCGCTGGCGGCCCCCAACTTGGACATCCGCAAGAAGGCGCTGGACATTGCGCTGGACCTGGTGGACGCACGCAACATCGACGAGGTGGGCGCAGGGCGGGCGGGGGGGTGGCAGTCAACAGAGCCGCATCAGCTGCCGGGCTTGGCGCCGCCGCTNGAGCCGGGAGCTGGAGAAGGGGGCAGAGTACCGCCAGCTGCTGGTGCAGGTGGGCCGCGCTGGGTGGGTGGGCGGGTGGGTGGGCAGCTTTGGAGAGGAAATATGGCTGGTGGGCTGCGGCGCTTCAGGTGCCGGCTGCAGCAGGCAGCCTGTGCACCATGCCATGCCCAGGAGCGTTGCCCAGCCTCGCTTCTCCCCAAACCGCTGTCCCCCCCGCCCCCTGGCAAACCACCGCAGGCCATCCACAGCTGCGCCGTGCGCTTCCCCGACGTGGCGGCCAGCGTGCTGCACCTGCTGTGCGACTTCCTGTCCGACACCAACACCGCCTCGGCGCTGGACGTCATCTACTTCATCCGCGAAATCATCCAGGTGGGGCGGGTGGTGGAGCTGGGCCTTGGTGGCTGTGGGGTGGACACGTGTGGCGGGCTGACAGGCGACCAGCTCGGCACCCTGCCGGCAAAGTGTTGTCAGAATTGAAACCACAAACAACCCCGCCCATTCAACTCCACCCACCTCTGCCCCAGACCAACCCGCGGCTGCACGACACCATCATCGAGCGGCTGATGGACACGTTCCCCTCCATCCGCACCACCCGCGTCTGCTCCTGCGCCCTGTGGATCATCTCCGAGTACTGCACACGCTCCGCAGAGGTGAGATTGAGAGTAGCCTTGAGATGAGATGCCGCGAAACGTGTGCCTGATATGCCTGCTGAGTGTGTGTGGTGTTCAAGCTGACGCCCGTGTCTGTGCCCTGCCAAGCATGCGTGGCCTGCCCAGCTGGCACTCCCAGCCGAACTTAGCCACCCCAAACCTCCCCCCTCCTCCCCTGCCTTCGCCCCGCCCCGCAGGAGATTGCGACGGCGGTGGAGATGATCAAGACGTGCCTGGGCCCGCTGCCGCTGTTCAAGGAGCGGGAGGAGGGGGAGGGCGGCGAGGAGGAGGCGCCCACCTCACTGCCCATCCCCATCCAGATGGCGGCGGCGCGCCCAGCGGTGCTGGCCGATGGCAGCTACGCCACGCAGACGGCGCTGCCCGGCGGCGAGGCGGCGGCGGCTGGCGGCGCGGCAGCCGCTGCGGCAGCCAACGTGCCCAGTCTGAGGTGCGGCGGCAGGGCTGGGGAGCGGTGCGGGTGTAAATGGGTGTGAACACATGGGGGTGATGATTTCGGCTGGCATGCTGCCGGCATGCAACGTGCTGTTGCTGCAACCCTGCTCTCTTCTACCCGCTTCCCCTGTCGCAGGGCGNCGCGTGGCAGTGGGCGTGGAACTCAGTTGGGGGCGGCAGCTGCTGTCACAGTGGCAGTTTCTTTAAGAAATGGCAGCATCCGCCTGGCATTGCCCACCCCCAACTCCCCACCGCTTCTCATTTCCGTCGCTCCGCAGGTGCTGCGCCTGCGCTCGCTGCGCGGGCTGCCGCCGGCGCAGCTCAACCGCCTGACCGCCGACGTGATGGCTCAGATCGCAGGCGTGCTGCGCCTGGGGGAGAGCAGCGGTGCGCTGGCGGCGGGCTGCCCGCCGCTGGACGCCGACAGTCGCGACCGCATGGCAGGCTGCCTGCGCACGCTGGCGGCGGCGGACGAGGGGCTGGAGCGCGTGTGGCTGCAGGACAGCCGCGAGGCGTTTGCGCAGCTCATCGCGGATAAGCAGCAGCGCGAGGCAGCCGAGGCCAAGCAGGAGGTGCGGGGGCCGGGTGGGATGGGCGTCTGGGGTGTGGCGGCATCTGGTGAGCAGCTGGTTGGCATGCAGTTTGTTGAGCTGAGGCTGTTTGAGACACTGGTTGACTCCCCAGCCTGCCCGACCTCCCTGGCACCCACCCTCAAACTTTGATAACATACCGCCCGAGCAGAAGGCCAAGGCGGTGGCGCAGCCGGACGAGCTGATCGACTTCCACCACCTTAAGATGCGCAAGGGGCTCAGCAAGGTGGAGCTGGAGGACAGGTGCGGGCGGTGGTGGTTGCGCACGGGCAGCAGGGCAGGCAGAGACTGACCTCGTTTAGCTGATACTGGAAACGCAGTCTGCGTGCAACGGGTGGCAACCTTTTGGCTAACCTTTCATACCCCCCGTCCCCTCCCCTCCCTGCCCTGCAGCGTGGCTTCGGACCTGGCGCGGGCCACGGGCCTGGCCGACGCTGCGGCCGCCGCCTCCAACCGACTCAACAAGATTGTGCAGCTCACGGGCTTCAGCGACCCCATCTACGCAGAGGCATACGTCACAGGTGCGCCTGGCTGAGGGCGGCTGGCTGGGTGCTGCGGGTGGGCTGTGGGTTTGTGGGGGTAGGATCATGTTGGGCGGCTGGAGCGCTGGAGTGCAGCTTGCTCATCGGGGGTGCCACCCCTGCCCACACCCGCCTGCAGTGCACCAGTACGACATTGTGCTGGACGTGAATGTGATCAACCGCACCAACGAGACGATGCAGGTGGGTGGTGGGGCCGGGGGGCAGGATTGTGAGGGCAGGACCGGCTGGAGGGCGAGATGTGCAGATGGGTGACATGTGAGCCCACAGTGTTAACGCCGTCATCAGCACGCTGCCTGCCCACGACTTGCCCTGCCGCTGCCGCTGCAGAACGTGTCCCTTGAGCTGGCCACCATGGGCGACCTCAAGCTGGTGGAGCGGCCGCAGGCCTACACGCTGGCGCCCGGCGCGCAGCAGGTGCGTGATGGCGGGGCATGGGCTGCATCATGCTGGGCTGGCTTTGCGTGGATGGGGTCAATTGAAACCCAGGTGGCTGCACCTGCTTTCCGCCATCCCGCCGCTGCTGAGGCAGCTGTGCAAACCTCAGCCCCACACCACACCTTGCCATGCTTCATCGCCCCTGCCTGCAGTCCATCCGCGCCAACATCAAGGTGTCCTCCACCGAGACGGGCGCCATCTTTGGCAACCTGGTGTACGAGAGCACCGGCTACGCGGACCGCAGGTGCGCTGCGCCAGGGGCTGATGTGCAGGGCTGTGGGCAGGGCTGACTCGGGCGCGCATGGCGCCAGGCTCATTTGCGGGCGCAGAGAATGCCAACAGCTTGTCTGCACACTCCACCCGCTTGCTCCAACCAACCACCCTGCCACCCCACCCTGCCACCCACCCGCCCGCAGCGTGGTGGTGCTGAACGACATCCACATCGACATCATGGACTACATCGTGCCCGCCACCTGCCCAGACGTGCAGGCAAGCGCAGGCGCAGGCGCAGCCTGATGGGCTGGGGGTCGCTGGGGATGCAGCGCCTGCTGTGCCAACCTGGTTGGGGACGTGCCCCACCGCGCTGGGGAAGCTCCAAGGCGGNCACCCCCGCAGTTCCGCTCCATGTGGGCGGAGTTTGAGTGGGAGAACAAGGTGGCGGTGAACACGGCCATCAGCGAGCCGCTGGCCTTCCTGGACCACATCATCGCATCCACTAACATGGTGCGCGCCTGTTGTGTGGGGGAGCGCGCCTGCACCGCTGGCGGCCTGTGCGGTACCAGCTGCTGCGGGTGATGCCTCATAGGCCCTGTTTCTTGCCAGTGCCCCTACGCACGATGTGTGCTACCACTGCTGGCTGCACCCAGCCATCAACCGGCACCTGCCACACTCCGCCTGCCCCTTGTGCAGCGGTGCCTCACGCCACACTCGGCTCTGGAGGGCGACTGCGGCTTCCTGGCGGCCAACCTGTACGCCCGCAGGTGCGCAAGACGAGGCCTTTGGCTGCAGCACGGGGGTGAATGAACACAGAGCCACCCCCAGCCCTCTTTGGTGTCACTTGGGCTGCTTGCAAGAATCTTGCTGCCAGGCCCTGCCGTGCATCTTACCAACTGCTGCTGCCACCTCACCGCAGCGTGTTTGGCGAGGATGCGCTGGTGAACGTGAGCGTGGAGAAGCTGCCGGACGGGCGGCTGGGCGGCTACCTGCGCATCAGGTGCGGGGAGAGGTTCGGAAAACAACTGCTGCTGACACAGACTGTGCAGCATAGCAGCCATGGCAATGCGCCTGCACGTGGCGACCGTGTGCCTGCAGGGGATGCCCTGCTCCCTGCATGGCCTGCCTGTCTCTCACCCACCCACCCCCTGCCCACCCCTCCGCCCTGGCGCAGGTCCAAGACGCAGGGCATCGCGCTGAGCCTAGGCGACAAGCTTATCCTCAAACAGAAGGGCGCGTGAGCCTGCAGCAGCGCTCCCAGCCTTGGGCGCTGTGCCGGCGCAAGCTGGCCGGCGCGACAGCAGCAGTGCACCCTTCACCTGCTTTTGAGCCTGCACACGTTGCGTGTAACAGTAGGCTTGTGGTTTTAAGGGCTGAGACGCACAGGGCCAGAGAGGACTGCAAGCTTTGAAAGGTGCACACGTGATTGCCTGGTTAGGAGTTTGCTCCGAACGTGGGGTGGCTGGAGTGCGGGTAGCATGCGGAACTTGCTAGTCCCCGCCCCTGGTGCTTCCCCGCCCGTGTCTGTTCCCACTCCTCTCCAAACGTGCCGACAGTGCGACGCAAGCTGGTCACATCGTGTTGACTTCTTTGTGCCAGAGGCAAGGAGTGCATGCATGAAAGCGGGAGGAGCTGAGTGTAGGAAGGAGCATACCCGTCGGTCAGAATAAAGCAAACATGCGCGGCCTGTACGGCGGCGACTTGGATAGAGGGACATGCGCCACCTTTTCGGCGGCGGCTAAAAGTCATGCAAAGGGGCATAGCAGGGGCTCGGTACAGGTGGGGGGTTGTGCAGCACAAGCAGAGCAGGCAAGCAAAGAGGAGATCGTGGGGACGGATGCACGTGGGTAGGCAGGGTAAAGGTGATGGCAGTGCCGCGGTCCGTGCGCGGGTGGGGATGCGGGGGGCGCACGAAAAAATGGGGGATTGCATTGCGCAGGGTAGGAGCGAGAGCACACAGAGTGGGGGACACGCAACTGGGTTGGGGGCGCGGGCAGGGAGGGGGCGGGGGCTGTGTGGCGGCGCTGGGCAGTGAGAGGGGGGGAGGAACGAAAGGAAGCCAGCAGGACGGGCACGGGTGGGGGGCAATGCAATGCAAAGATATGTTTGGGTGCGGGTCATGGACGCCGCATGCGTTAATGTATAGGTGGGCCGGGGTGGGCGCGAGTCACAAAAAACGCGGCGCGCGTGGGCAGTCAGAGAGGGATGGAGGTCGCACACAAGGGTAGGAATGGAGCGCTGGGTGCGCGGGGCGGCAAGCGTCGCTGGGGGCAACGGGGCGGTGCCTGCCGCGCTGCGAGCGCATGATGTCATGTGCGTTTAGCACCACTCCACATCGACCATCATGTGGCCATCGCGCATGCCCTGGCCGTCGCCGTCAATGGCATTGAAGCCAATGGGATCCATGTCCACGCCTGCAAAAAAGGAAGATGTTGTGTACTTTGGTCAGCCAGGGGGCCGCCTTGCACTGTGGGAGCAGCAGCCCAGCGCTCGCAACTTCTGGGCTGACATCATTGTCCACACACCGCACCCGCCGCTCACCTCCAGTGCCGCAGGCATCCACCACAGTCATCTCGACTGAGTCTCCTGTGGCCCGGTTGGTCACCCGCACGCAGCGGCCGCAGTAGGATTGCTTCATGGCACCCACGCACCAGGCGGTCCTGCGGGTGGGGTGGATGATGAGGGGGCGGGGCGGGTGAGGCAATGGGTATGCCAGCGGCGGCGGGCAGCTGCAACCCCACATGCTTGGGCTAGTAGTAGTTATGTGTGGCAATGCACAAGACGTTCCACAAAAGCAGGCTGCAGATGAAGGCTGAAGAGGGCACAGCAGGTGCCAGCGGCGGCGGCGGCGGCGCTCACCAGGGGCGGCCCAGCAGGCCCGACTCCTTGCCGCGGAAGGCGTCAGCGCAGTAGAGCTGGCTCGTCTCATACGCGGGCGAGTCTGCAAGCAATAGATGGGGAGAGGAAGAGAGGCAAAGGATCAGATAGCAGCCCGGGGTTGGCGGCGCTTCAGGGGCTGGTGCTGCCGCTTCCGAGCAGCCTCATTCGACCTCACTTCTCTCTCTCTCTTCCCCGTTTCCTTTTTCTTTCCCCTTCAACCTACAAAAGTGGTAGGTGGCCCTTTTTCCTCCTCCCCGTCCACTGCGGCGGCCCTTGGTGACAGTCACATCTGCAGGGAGGGACATGGGGGCGCGGCGGGGCTCAGGGCGCGCTCTAGAGGGCAGCAGCCACACCCCCGCACGCAACAGCCTTTCCAGCAGCATTTCACAGCCCTCAGCATGCTGCTGCCCTGCATCTCTACCCACCGGTGGAGTCAGAAGAGTCGTCGGCGGGGCCGGAGCGGCGGCCCTTGCGCCCCTTCTTGCGTGGCGCCTCCTCCGTGTCATCGGTGTAGTCGCCGCCATCGGCGCTGCCGCCCTGCCAGCCCAGGTACTCGTCCAGGGACAGGCCCAGCTTCTTGGCCTGGCGCCGCGCCTTGCGCTTCTCGGCCTTGGAGAGGTCGGAGGGGTCACGGCCGTAGAAGGGGTTGGAGTCATCACCGCCGTCGCTGCCGCTGTCGTAGTTGTTGGAGGCCTCAAAGCCGCTGTCGTCGGAGGCGCCGTCAGAGTCGGTGCTGCGGCCGCCCTTCTTGCCGCGGCCCTTGCGGCCGCCGCTGGCAGCAATCTCCTCCTGCTGCTGGTTGTGCTCCTCCTCCTGCTGGCGGTAGTTGTTAATCTTCTCCTCCTGTGCAAGCGCAAGGGGTGGGTGCAGCGGCAGCGGCGGTTGGGGGCATCATCGTGTGCAGCGTAACTGCATGCCCTCCCCGCCGTCGCGCATGCGTGGCTCCTGCCTGCACTCCAGGCAGCGGCGCAGAGCGGCAAACCCCTGCGGGAGCCATGCCACAGGTGCTGGCATGCGTGTCTGCCGGCGCCCCGCCCACCCGCACTGGCGCCCCCCAGCACCCACCTGCGCCGCCACTTGCTGGGCGATCAGGGCCTCCGCCTCGTCGCCCACTTGCTGCAGATCGCGCGCCTGGGCGCTCAGGGCCAGGCAGGCCACGGCCAGGGCCGCAGCCAGCAGCAGAGTGCGGGTGTTCATGGTGGGTTGCACCAAGTCTGACCTGCAGCAGCGGGGCGGGGGGCGGGTTTGCGGCATTTCAGATGCGCTCCGGAGGGCACTGGGTGGGGGAATTGGGCGGTTGCAGGGCCGGCGGCCGCGCCGCCCAGGTTGGGCGGCCGCCACGGCTGGCGGCCGCCCACAGGGCCGCTGGGGCCTCGATCGCGCTGCAGGCAGGCCCGATGGGGGGCTGGCAGCGATGCGGCGCACCTGGGTGGGTCGAGGAGGCTGCGCTGTCTTTGAGTCAAGGTGGTGCAAGGAAGTGTGGGGGATGCAGGGGGGAAGGGCCCTTGCAGCCTTGGAACTCAAGAAGAACAGCAGCAGCATCGGCGGCGGGCTGCTCTTTGTGCGTGTCCGCGCTTGTGCGGCCGTGAGACCGGGCGGTCAGCGACACCGCGCCGGGAGGGCGTCGCACGGCGCCACGGGGCCCTGAATTCGCTGCAATCTATCCCCTGACCAGATCCCCGAGCGCGATGGCGGTGCAAGCAGGGGCGTGGGCTGGACGGCGCCGCCCCGCATCTGGGCAGATCTGCGGACGCAGCAGCGCGGCGCATGGCCCTCCACCAGCCTCCCTCGCTCAAGCAGTCAATTGATCTCAAGCTAATGGGGTAAATTGCGTCCAATTGGATCCTGCAACCGCTGCAGGGAGCCGGGCTACAAGTGAAAAGCATGCTCGCCGACCCACCTCACTGAGGCCCCGCCCCGCCCCCTCAAGAGCTGCAGGGAGGTGAATTGGTCAATTGAAACGAAGTGCAGCGGCCCGACTCCAGCGCTTGCGCCAGCCTGACCACCTTCATTGGTACGCCGGCGCCCTGCCGCCGGCGCACTAACCCATCATGCACAGGCCCTCTTCGGGCCCTGGCTCTGCACGAAAAGGCTCTAAACCACATGCCAGCAAGTTGGCTGCAGGCACAGGGCCGCGCAACCCGCCCTCGCACGTGGGAACCCATGGTGCGGAAGGAAACCCCACGCCCCGTGCTGTAGCGCTGCGCGCCGGGCTGACCCGCCGGCTGACGCCTGCTCATTTCCCACAGCATCAGCTAAAAAAAGCTTTGTGTGCCATGGGCCAAGGGTCAGCCCCCGCTAGCAAGGACGGCACAGCAGCTGTGCGGTCTCCTCCCGCGCCAGCGCAGTGGCTTGAGTGGGCCTCACATCCCTGGCCATGCAGTGCCTGGAGTGGTGGTGCACATGCTTACACCTAGAACGCTAGCACGCAAAAGTTCGGGGGCAGACCAACTTGCATGCTCGGGAGACCACCACTGCACTGTCGCACGGTGTGCCGGCTGACGGCAGGGTGCAAGCACGCAGCAACAAGGGGCGTTGCATGTCCGAATCAGTCCCAGTTTTGCGCGTTGTAGTCGGCCTCGCCCATGAGCACCGCCTCCACCACGCGCCCGCCAAACTTGCGGCCGTGCATCGCATTGCGCGCCGCCATGGCCGACGAGTATTCTGGGTGGGGTGGAGGGGAGAGCAGGGGGGACCAGGGTGGGCAGGCAGTGAGGGGTGGGGTGGGGGGTGCTGTGCTGCAGCCCGGGGGCCAGCCACAGGGCCCGACACGCAGTCGCCGCCCCGGCCGCCACCGCAATGCCCAGCAGACATCGCAACAGCGGCTTGCGGCCCAGCCGACCACAGCCCGCACCCGTGAACTCGATGATGACCTTGCCCAGGCCGGGCGGCGGCGGCGCGTCGGGCGGCCCCGGCCGCGGGATGTGCACCTGGGGCAGCGGGCGAGGGAGCAAGGTGCATGGGGTGAGCAGGCAGCTCTAGGGTTGGAGTGCATGGGCTGACCATCTGCTGCTCTTGGCTTGGGCCTCGCATGGCGTGCCGCCCCAGTCCACAGCACTGCCCACCCATCCTGCCCCTGCCCCACCCCCACCGCAGCCCACTCACCGCCAGCACACGCCCGTACTTGCCGCACTCCTCCCGCATGTCCTCCACAATGTCATTGTACTCGCCATCGTCCGCCAGCTCCTCGGGCGTGACTGCGAGGGGGATTGGGGGGAGCAGTGGAAGGTGGGTTGTGAGGTGTGTCGGGCACGCAGGGCGGCGTCCCAATTCGGCAGGGTGAGGGGACATGTGCAGTCTGCACAACTCTTGCAACCCCTCGGCAGGCAACGCGTGGCTCCTCACCCGCATGCATGAGCTTGACCACGCGGATGGCGCCCGCCAGCTGCGGCGCAGGTGCCATCGGCGCGGGCATCGCCGCCCCGCCAGTCGCGGCCTGCGCCTGCTGCGCTTGCACCGCCGAGTTGGCGCGCTTGACGGTCAGGTTGCGGTCGCCCATCTGCGGCGGTTGTGGGGACGGGCAGGAGGACTGTGTGCTCCCAGCCTGCTGGACCTGCTGGGCTGCAATCTAAACTGCGCAAGGTAGCAGCCTCCACAAGCAGGGAACCGCCTGTAGCCCGGCAGCCATGGCCCACCCACCCAGCCAAACAGTTGTGCGCACCTGCATGCCGTGCAGACCCGCGATGGCCACATCTGTGATGGATGGGTCCATGTACACGCAGAAGCCGTAGCTGCGAGGGGGGTGGGGCAAGCAAGGTCGAGTAGTTGGCGGGCAGGTAGTCAACGGGCAGCGGGGGGAGTGGCAGCTGCGAAGCATCACGCTGGTTGGTAGGCCTGGCTGCTGCAACTGCGCATGCCTCAGTCTGCCCGGCGCCTGCGGCCAGCATGCAAGCCCCCAGCCAGGCAGCAAAACTTGGCAGCTGCAGCCCCTCTTCAGCCCAGGCGGCCCCCAGCTCTCACCCCTTGGACTGCCCCGTCTGCCGGTCCTTGATGAGGTCAAACGTCTTGATCTCACCAAACGCGCCCAGCAGCTCGCGGCACTGCAGCAGCAGTGGGCGTTGCAGGATCAGCGCGCCAGCAGCAGGGCTTCAAGGTTGCGGAACTGCAGAGCTCAGCGAGTGGCAGCAGTCCAGGAGAGTGTGGCCCGTGGGTTCGGCCAGCAAGCACAGTTACCAAGCCAGCCCAAGTGATGATGCTGGGAATGCACCTGCTCCTCGTTGAGGTAGTAGGGCAGGCCGCCGATGAAGATGCGGTTGGCGGCATCGGGGCCGCTGATGTGTTGCTGCAGGCAGGGGACGACGGCGAGGCCGATTTGACGTCAGGGCATAAGGAAGGGCTGCTTCCAGGTTGCACACCAGCCCCAGCAACTCGGTCAGTTCCACCCGTCAGCAACCATGCTGTGCGCAGCCCTCTCCACACCTGGTGCTGCATCTGGCCAGAGGTGAGGCCGGCAGCCACCGCTGCAGCAGTCGGGGGTACGCCACCCGGCCCAAACATCTCCGCCGCCAAGTCGATGGGAGCGGCGGCTGCCATAGGCGCCGCTGCCGCCTGCTTGTCCAGGCCAATGGCCGCCAGGTTGAGGTTGGGGTTGGGCATGGAGGGGCCCAGCGGGGCGGCGGCCGCGGCGTTGTAGTCAGCGGGACGCCGGATGCGCACCTGCGGGGAAGGCATGCCGGCATGGGGTGCAGGGGCGGGTCTGTTGGAAGCATGCAGGCACCAGGTGCAGGCGGGAGGAGTGCAACAAGCAACAGGCAGACCACAAGTGTGTGGGCAGGCGGTCCAAGCCGCAGGCACCAGCCAGACTCGCCCCGGCGCACCGGCCCTCCCTCAAACATGATCCCATCCAGGGCCATGGCGTTGGACGCCTCCTCCACTGCAGGCAGCAAGGGCCAGGGAGAGGCGGAGGGCATGGTCAGGACATGCTGCCGCAGCACCTTGCGCCCGTCCGGTGTGCAGCTGTATGCTGCCACAGGTGCTGCACCCTGCACCAGCGGCTGCCGGCACCTGCAAAGCCCCTCAACAGCGGCAGCATCGCCCCAAGGGAGCACCGCACCTGTGCGGAACTCCACAAACGCAAACTTCTTTTCGTAGTTCAGGTACACGTTGACCACCGAGAGGCCAGGGCCAGCGGTGGTGCCGCCCACCGCCGCCAGCGCGTTGGAGAAGAAGGTCTGGGGGAGAGGGGAGGGCAGGCAGACAAGGGTTGGTGGTTGGCTTCAAGGGTCTCTGTCTGCCCAAGGCAGGTGGGCAGTGACGGCAGCAGGAGCGACTGCCTGAGGCCACCATCCCCCAGCAGCAGCACAACCAAAGCCCCTCGCCACCGCCCTCCTGCAAAAGCCAGCCAGCCCACTCCCCCTGGCCCCTCACCTGCACATTCTGCTCGTTGGCGGAGGGGGGCAGGCCGCCCACGTAGATGCGGCGGGCGTGGCGCGTGGCCTGCTGGCTCATGGCCGACGCTCCCGAGATGACGGGGCCGCTGCCGGCAGTGGGTGCCATGGACTGCGGCACCGAGAACACCTGCACCGCGCCCGGCAGTTGCGTCAGCGGCGGCGGCGCGCCGCCGATGGGCGGGATGTCAAACCTGGCGGGGGGCAGGGGGAGGGAGGTGTGCCAAGATTTGCCTGATGTGCAGGATGTGTGCTTCCATCTGCTCCACCTACGATGTTACCACCGCTGTGACCTGCTTATTGTGCTCCAGCAGCTATCGTGCACACCCCGCCAGCCCAGCTTGCCTCAGCAGCAGCACAGCGCAGCTCCCACCAGCGCCCTCACCAGGTGGGCCGCCGCCGCTGCTTCTCCGGGTCGTACTCGGGGCTGCGGCTGCGCCGCCGGTCGCGGCTGCGGGACCGCGACTTCCGCCGGTCCCGCGACCTGGCAGTGGGGCAGGGGCAGGCAGCCAGATGATGCAGACAGCAGCGAGGGGCGGCAGTGGCGGCAGCGAGGGGCGCGACGTGGACTGCGGCGCAAAAACAGGCTGACAAGCACTGCATGGGCAGCTGTGACAGCGCATCCGCCCCTGCTGTGTCTCTACGTGACGCCTGCGCATGCTGCGGCCTCCCACCTGCTGCGCCGGCGCCTGTCGCGGCTGCGGGAACGGGAGCGGCTGCGCCGCCGCCGCTCGCCGTCGTCGCGACCCCTCCTGTCGCGATCATCGCGGCGCTCCTCCCTGTCCCGCTCCCTCTCGCGTGGCCTCTCCTGTTTGAGGGGGCGGGGAGGCGCGGGGCGGGCAGGGTGAGCAAGGGCCGGGCCTGGCAGCAGCGGCGCGCCCCGGCAGCAGCTCAGAGCACTGATGCATGATCGCGCTGCCTTGCACAGCCTGTGGCAGCGCCGGCAGCGCCCATCGCTGCACTCGCCTCCTCCATGGCTGCTGTAAGCGCCCTTGTGTGCTTGGCTGGCCTTGTCAGCGGTCCGAGCTGCAATTGTGTGAAGACCGATGGCGCCGTTGGGTGCCGCTCGCATGGGTGGCCATGCTGCCGCCCGCTTTAAGGAGCGCAATTGGCGTTTGCCCACATGCCCCGGCATTGCAGGCAGTCCACTGGCAGCCACCAGGCCCGCCCCTGATGCTGCCGCTTCAAGCACTGCAGCGGCTGCGCGCCCTGGGCGCCCTACGGGCGCTGCAGGGCGCCTGGCCAGCAGCGGGGCAGTGGGGCAGAGGCATGAGCAGCAGCAGCAGCTCCGACAGCGACGGCGAGCTGGACGCAGGCTTGACGGCGCTGCAGGACGAGCTGCGCTCGGCGGCCGCGGCGCTTGAGGCGGGCGAGGGCGATGACCCCGACCTGCAGGAGCTGCTGGGCCTGGCCCCGCCGGATGCCAACCTGCTGGACGTGCCACCGGAGCGGCAGCGCCTGCTGCAGGCGGGCGTGGTGGGTGCGCCCAACGCCGGCAAGTCGACGCTCGTCAACGCGCTGGTCAACGCCAAGGTGGGCTCCACCGGTGGCATGCTTGCATGAAGGTGCCGGCAGCTGCAGCTGTTGAGCAGGGCCGGACAGTGCTGCAGAACTGTAGGGAAGTTGCGATCACGCCGCGCC
>RRZL01000059.1:560420-586768 GCA_006782975.1 Chlorella sp. Dachan | reverse complement strand
CATGTACACACCTGTGCTGGCACAGTGGCTGCCAATGATACCAGGCAAGGCGGGTGCCCAGCCCCGCACTGCCTCGCACGTGAGCGCGCAACGAATGCCTCGTGTTGAACGATCCCCGCCGACGCACGTACCCGTCCTCCCCAACACTCCTCTCTCCCATACCTGTCAACTCAGCACGCTTATTTATGTGAAATGCCTGGCACCTTAAAGGACCGTATGCTAGAAGGCATGCTGGGAGTGCAGCTCAGCTCAGCGCGTGCGCACCTCGGCATGGCTTGCAACTGCCAGGTGCTGCCGCCGCTGCACCATGGGCCACCTCTCCTGGCAGGAACGCCCGGGCCTGCCAGCCATTCAGCCCACCGACACATTCACACAGACTGCCATATTAAAAGATTTACTATAATTGCTTCATGTGGGGGGAAGCCATTTCTCAGCAGCATTCAGGGAGAGTATATGTGGAAGCCAAGTATCAGCAGCATACGAGCAGTCCTAATGTGTAAACGGCTGTGATGGTAAATAAACAGGAGTTGGAAGATCGCATTTGCAAAGCAGGCGCGCGGCTTTTGCGGCCTCCGCATCCAACCAGGGTGTCAGTCGGTAGGGATCAGCCCCAGCCGCATCAGGCTGCACAGCTGGATGGCCAGCCAGGGCACCGCGCCCAGGGCCAGCAGCAGCAGCTTGGTGCCACCCCACTGCTCCCACCGCTCCAGCAGGCCAACTGCCTCGGCTCCCAGGCCGCGCTGCTGCGCAAAGGCCAGGCGCTGGCGCCAGGTGGATCGGTAAGCCAGCACCACGGGCAGCAGAAAGGTGACGGACAGGTGGAGGCAGATGCTGGCGGGATAAAATGCGAGCGGCCCGTCGAGCTGCTGCTGCAGGCCGCCATTGCCCAGCGGGACGGCAAGCGCTGCTGCCAGGTCGATTGCTCTGCTGGCGGCGCGGTAGCGGCCAAGGCCCAGGCCGCACAGCAGCGCAGACAGCCGGCGCTTGCGCTCCAGGCTGGCCAGGCAGATGGCCAGGACTGCCCCTTGAGCGGCCAGGCAGTGCCTGTGGTGGATGCACCGAAAGGGGGTGGGGTGGGGTTGGGGGTCAGAAGAGGGTGCATGGGTGATGGTGAGAGCACTGCGAGGGCCCATGCGCACACCCATGCTCGCTCGTGTTGCCAACTTGCGGTAGTCCGGCTCACCTGAGGGGCAGCGGCAACGCGATTGCGGCCAGCACCACCCAAGGCACGAGCTGCATGCAGGGGTGCGGTGCACGAGTCAGGTGGCCACGGTGCATCAGCCTAGACAGGCTGCGAGACGGGGGCAGCGCCAAGCGATAGCTGCGCCGGTGGGGTGGCAACACACACATGCTGAGGACGGGGCACTCTGCACTTCCACACCCCTCCCACCTGGACCGTCAGCTCTTTTGCTGCCCAGGCCAGCGGGCTGCTGCAAATGCTGCCATGGACCTGCACGTCGCCGCTGTTGAGCAGCTCCGACACCTGGCAGGAGCACCAACAAGCCCGGCAGGCGGTCAGCAAAGGCAGGCACTGGGACGCTGAGGCAGGTCAGCTGGCAGCCAGCGGCGCTGTGTGGGGCAATTGCAATGGCTGCGAGGTACCAACCAGCTGCGGCAACAAGCAGCGGCAGCGTGCAAGGCCTGCAGGCCTAACCAGATCCACCGGGCAGGAAGTCGACTGGAGCCGAGGCGCAGAGCAGCAGCACTCACCGCAGCTTGCCACACCAGGGCGCTCGACAGGAGGAGCGAGCGGTGGCGCGCATACATGGCTGGCCGCCAGCGCACCAGGGCCAGCAGGAGGGCCATATAGCCGCTCTGTGCCACTGTCACGGCAATGCCAAGCCTGTCACGGGTGCGCAGCGGCACGAGACACGCCTGCAGTGTTGCCAGTGGGAGAGGCAGGGGAGGCACGACAAGGTGCGTTGCATGCTGTGCCACACACAGCATGGGGGTCCCCCCATTGCCCACTGGCAATGCTTCAGCTGTGCATGCATGCTCACAACCTCGCAATTCAAGTGCATTTCAAGGCGTTGAAGGGGCCTGGGCGCCGACGCACCACAGCGTTGAGTGCGAGAGCCGTCAGCAGGCTCCCACGGTCCAGGTGCAAGCGGCGCTCTGTGAACTCCCGCATGAAGGTCTTCTCGCGTGCCTCACAGCGAAACGTGAGCAGAGGCCCCACGGCCTGCAAGGGCTGCGAAGCAGCGGGGTGCGCACGGTGCACATCATGGGGCAGTCGGCAAGTCAGGCTTGGCACCGCCAGGCTGGGGCCTGTTGAGCCGCTTCCCTTGTCTGGAAGAGTACAATTCAGGTGCAACACAGCTCGGCCCCGCAGGCCGTGCCATCTCCTCGTCAGCGTGAGGGCACCCGCCGCCGCTGCCGCTCGCTGCAGGACCCCAGCCCTACACACCTCCTCCTGCGCGCTCTCATCTTGCATGCTGTTCCATCAAGCCCGGCTGCGGCGGCCAGCGGCCCACAAGCAGAAGAACGCGCGGGAGTGCGCGAGGCGGCCAACACGACTGTTAGGGCGCCGTGTATAGCAAACGGACTGTCAGGGCGCCGTGCACAGCGAAGCCTGGGATGGCGCAGTGCCGGTGGCCACTAAGTGGGCCATGCCGGGCGACGCTGCAGCTTATCAGCGCAGCCCCGCGCGGCGTTGGGCGCGGCGCTGGGCGTGGCGCCAGGGCAACCCAGCGCTGGACAACGCAGGTGAGTCATCAACGTGCAGATCCAGGGATGCGCGAAGCGGATGTGGAGCCTCTGAGTGCCACCAACTGCACGGTGTGAACCGGCACTCCAGCCTCAGTACGTATGAGGCTCTCCAGTGTCAGTGTTTGTTACTTGAAACTCTGTGTATGTTACTTGAACTCGAGTCTCAGCTCTCGCAGCAAAATAGTGACCCCTTATGCAGTCGCCTGCATCGCAGCACAGCCGCCAGCTGCCTCATCCGCCTCACAGCTCGCCCGCTGCCCGGATGACGACGGGGGAGCGAGGGCGGTCGCGGGGGCCCGTGGGAGTCGCCTCAATCTTCTTCACCACATCAAAGCCCTCCAGCACCGTGCCAAACACCACGTGCCGGCCGTCCAGCCTGCGATGGCGAGGAGGCGGGCAGTGCAAGGTAAGGGCGCTGGGTCGGATGGCTGGGAGCCGTGTGTCGCTTCTCTCAAGCGTGCAGGACGCGGCGGCAGCCAGGCTCACGCAACCAGCCTGCAGCCTCGCCCTGAACCGACCAACAGCGCACCAGGGCGTAGGGACCGTAGTCACAAAGAACTGCAGCAGGGCGAGCAGGCGGAGAGGGCACACATGGTCAGTGCCCTGGCTGGGAGCTGACTAGCAGCTACTGGCATGCAGGGACAGCAGAGATGCGGGCAGCCAGCAGAAGGCGAACGCAGTTGTGAGCCACAGCAGTGCATTGGGTGGCATGAGGGCAGCAGCAGCAGCAGGCAGCACACCTGGCTGCCATTTGTGTTGGGGCCCGCGTTGGCCATGGACAGCAGGCCGGGGCGGTCGTGCTTCACCGCAAAGCTCTCATCGGGGAAGCTGCGGCCATAAATGGACTTGCCGCCGGTGCCTGGCGGCCAGGGGAGCACGGGGAGGCAGCTGGGATGGCTGGTTCAAAACTACACTCGGCAGGGCACAGTGCAGCAAACGCATCAGCACCCCCATAGAGGCAAGCCAGAGGCATGCCTGCAGCTAGAGCAGCCACAGGCCGGGAACAAGAGCGCACCGTTGCCGTTGGTGAAGTCTCCTCCTTGGATCATGAAGCTGCAGCATGGCAAGCGGGCAGGTGCGGCAGCTGGTGAGCTCTGGCGACAGCACACCAGGCAGGGCCCCGCTGTCCAGTGCATGGCTGCCAACGATCAGTGCAGCACAATGTGGCGTATAGGCGCAGCGGTGCAGCGCATGCAAGCGCTTGACCGCCGCCGGGTACTTACTTGGGGATGATGCCTGCAACCAGGGAGCATGCGGCGGGCAGTCAAGACGCAACAGTGGCCTGCAAGCCACCAAGCACGGGCGCCGGCAGGTGGGAAGGCAAGCAGCAAGCAGGCATCCCTTCCGCAGGCGAGGCGTGTGACTCCCCAGCCCCTCACGGTGGAAGCCGGACGGCACGAAGCCAAAGCCCTTCTCGCCGGTGCACAGCGCACGCTGCAGGAGGCAGGAAGAGCCAGGCCAGGCAAACTGGGCTCAGCACCTCTGATGGCGCTTGCAAGCATCAAGGCGGTTGGGCATCATTATAGCTGCTGCATAAGCTGCATTAGCGCCACCCGCAACCAGTACAAAGGTGCCCCATCATCCACCCTAGCGCGTCCTCACGAAGTTCTCTGCCGTCCTGGGCACCACATCGCCAAACAGGCCCATCACGATGCGGCCTGCCGGCTCGCCGCCAATCTCGATATCAAAGTAGACCTGCAGCAGGTGACAGCGCACGTGAAGGGCCAGCAGCATGCAAGTGCCTATTGTGGGCAAGCTTTTCGCTGCGCTCAGGTTGTCATGGCCCATCACAGCCCCATCGCATACACACTGCACCCACCTTCTTGGTCACCGCCGGCAGCGTCTGCTCCTCGGCCGCCTGAGCAATGGAAGGGAAGGAGACGGCCGCCAGCAGGGCTGCCGACCAGCCCAGCAGGCGGCGCTTGTTGCCGCTGGCGGCGGCGGCAGCCTCGCCGCTGGCGCCAGCCGCCTGGCTCTGGGCCCTGATCGCCATCATGCGTGGTGCCCCGACAGCTGCATGCCTCCTGGCGCAGCCGACGGCCCTGGTGAGTTTGGCACTGGTCGCCAGCATGTTGTGGGCTAGGGCTCTGCCGGGGGGCCTGGATGAGCCTGGCAGCGTCGCTGGGCGGGTTCCTTGGTGCCGATGGCGAAAATTGGGGCTGCTTTGACCCGAACGCAGCATGGGAGGGCAATGGCAGGCCCACCTACTCCACTGTGGTGTCATTTGACAGCTGCAGCGTCGTCAGGATGGCAGCCAAGTACGTGATTGGTGAGCAAAGGCTGCGCAGCTGCGTCCAGGCGGCCTCCAAGCTTGCGCTCTGTCGCGCTGCTTTCCTGGAGCGCTTGCAACCGCTAGAAACACAAATAGCGGCTTGATTGCAGCCCAGTCATGATCGCGCTGGCGGCAATGCGGCTGTAAGCCCCACTTGCCGCCGCCGCCGCCGCCGCCACCTTGCGGGCTGCCTCGTTCCGTTGCTCATGCCGGCTGTTCCCTCGATCCCCCTACCTACCTACCTGCTCCCAGGCGTGGACGGTGGCACGGAGAGCATACGGGCCGGCGTGTTTGACCTGGCCGGCACACCGCTGTCGTTTGCCAGCCACCCCTACCCAACCTCGTTCCCGCAGCCGGGATGGGCGGAGCAGGACCCGGCCGACTGGCGAGTGTTGTGGTGCTTCTTGCTGTGTGTACCGCCTAGACAGCCGCCAAACAGCGTGCTTGAAAGAGGCCTGGGTGTGCCCATTTGGCCCCTCTCGCCAAAACTGCCTCCACTCACCTTGCCCCCACGCAGGTGGGCTGGCCTGGGCGCCGCGGTGCGTGAGGCGGTTGCCTCAGCCGGCATCCAGACCACTGACGTGGCGGCCATCAGCGTGGGTGCGCCCAATTGCTGCTGCAAGGCGCTGCGCCACTCGGGAGCTTGATGGTGTGCTGCCTGCCTGCTTGCTTGCGTGCTTGCGACCGGCACACTGCTGCAGCAGCAGTTGCAAAGTCAGCTCTGCCTCCCCTCTTTGCTGCCAGAGCGACCCCAGCCTCACTTTCCACATGTGTGCAGACACCACATGCTGCACCGTGGTCGCTTTGGATGCCGCCGGCAAGGCGCTGCGCCCCGCCCTGCTGTGGATGGACATGCGCTCCGCGCCCCAGGTGCGCGCCAGGGTGCAAGCTTCACCAGGGGCATCTGCGGGGCACGTGTGCGGGTGTTGGATGCGCAGCCAGCAGGCCAGGCGGCTGCCTGTTCTGACTATGGCGACATCCCCTGTCCGTGCCCCCCTGCCCGCAGGCGGCCAAGGTGGCGGCCTGCGGCGACGAGGCCCTGGCCGTCAACTCAGCGGGCGCTGGGCCCGTGTCTGCAGAGTGGATGGTGCCCAAGGTGCCTTAGATTGAATTAATAGATTTGCAGAGTTGATTGTTGTGTTGCAACGCATATTGACGGGCTGCTCGCCAGCTTGGCTGCTGCTTTGTGAAGCAGTCCGTGCCCTGCCCCAAATTCCTTCCATGCAGGCGTTGTGGCTGAAGGAGAACGAGCCGGAGGCGTTTGAGCGGGCTGCGATCATCTGCGAGTACCAGGTGTGGGCTGGTGGCAGCTGTGGGCGCTGCATGTCTCAGCAGCAGGCTGGGACGCTCCCAGTCAGCGGCGGCATTCTGCATTCGGCGGCTGTGCCCTGGCTCTGCCTCCTCACGGCCTTAGCAATCTGGACCCATGGTCATCCCCTTCCGCCCGCCCCCAGGACTTCGCCAACTTCCACCTCACGGGCCGCTGGTGCGCCAGCGTGAACAACGCCAGCATTCGGTGGCACTACAGCACGCAGCGCCCCGGCGGCTGGCCCACCGCCATGCTGCAGAAGCTGTGAGTGCTTGGGGGCGGGGTGGCCTGACCTGCCCGGCTTGTTCTGTATCGGTCCGTGTTGATATGGTGGGGCATGAAGGCATGGCTACATCTCAGAAGGGTCGCCCTCCTAGCCCACCCGCCCACCCACCCACCCCTCTGCCCGCCCGCCACAGCGGCCTGGAGGCGCTGCAGCAGAAGTGGCCGCAGGATGTGCTGCCGCTGGGTGCTGTGGTGGGCGGCCTCACAGCAGCGGCGGCTGCACACCTGGGGCTGCCGGAGGGCCTGCCTGTGGCACAGGGCGGCGCAGACGCCGACATTGGCATGGTGAGGCGGGGCAGAGTGCGGTCGTGGTACAGCGTCCGCCTGCTGCCTGGAGGGCAGGCTTGGACGTGTTGTGGCTTGTATGTGCTGGGCAGCAGCCGGGCCATACATGTATCCCGCTTTGCTCCCGAGTGCAGCGCCAAAAGCATCCAGCCCGCACCGCACCGTCTGTCACAGGTGGGCCTGGGCGTAATCCGGCCCGGCCAGCTGGCGCTGCTGACGGGCAGCTCCCACTTGCACCTGGGTGTGACCGACAAAGTGTGAGTGGGGGGCCCCAGTGGACTTGAGCTTTTGATTCAGCCTGCCCGCAACGCATGGCGCATTCATGCGTGTTGCTTACGGCTCCAGGACAGTCGCCTGCTCCGTCGCCATGGATCAATGGCATGCATGGCCTCTGGCTCCCCATCCTCCTGCCCCCAGGTTCCATGGCAAGGGCATATGGGGCGTGTACCCTGATGCCATTCTGCCCGGCGTGCACATGGTGAGGGCCCCGTGGTGGGCAGCCTGGCTGGGGACTGCTGCCGCCTGCCGCGGAAAGTAGCCGCCGCAGCTTCGCCCGTTGGGTTGCACTAAACCGAGCTCTTGCGGTTCCCTGAGCGCCTCCAACTGGTTACACCGGCCACCGCCCGTTGCTCGCAGGTGGAGGGCGGGCAGACCAGCACCGGCAGCGCTGTGGCGTGGTACCGGCGCCTGGTGGGCGAGCCCGACTATGCGGCGCTGAATGAGGAGGCGGCGGCGGTGCCCCCCGGCTGCGAGGGCGTGCTCTGCCTGGACCACTTTCAGGTGCGGGATGAGGGGATGGGGACTCAGTGGTGTGCCAGTTGGGTTGCGCGTTGTGGAGCGGAGGGCTGGTACGATAGGGGCATGCTGCCTCACCCACTTTCGCTGCTTTCAAGGCATTGCCGGCCATACATTGACCGGCGCCGGTTGCACGTCGCGTCCTGCTGCAGGGCAACCGCACCCCCCACACCGACGCGCTGAGCCGGGGCGCCATCACGGGTCTGACGCTGAAGCATGGGCGCGGCCACGTGTTCCGCTCCCTCATCGAGTCCATCTGCTTTGGGTGGGTGGGGTGGGGTGGGGTGGGCTGCCTTCGCCTCACAAGCGCCTGGGGCACATAACCGCAGTCCCTTGGATTGGGATCCCCCGAACTCAATACCAACAACTTGTGACGTGCGCCAACCGTGCTCTGCAATCCTGCCAAACCCTGCCACACTTGCAGCACGGAGCAGATCTTTGAGACGATGCGGGCAGCAGGCTTCACACCCGACTCTGTCACCATTGCGGGCGGCGCCACACGCTCGGAGCTGTGGCTGCAGACCCATGCAGACGTGTCCAACGTGCCATTCATCCTCACCAAGGCAAGCCAGGGGCTGCAGGGCGGCATGGCATGGGGCGGCATGCTGGTGCAGGAGCGCGAGTCCAGGGTCGGGACCGCGCAGAGCGAGTCGAGATGTCTGGCATATGTATTGAGTGCACTGCACTGCACTCGCCACTAGGGGCAGCGTGCCTCCAGTCAGCAGCTGTCCCTGCCTGATTGTGCTGACTGTTTTTGGTTTGGCTGGCACTGGCCTGCCACCCGCCCAACAGGTTGCGGACGCGCCGGCGCTGGGCTGCGCCATCCTGGCCGCAGTGGCAGCAGGCCTCTTCCCTGATGTGCCTGCGGCCTGTGCAGCCATGGTGCACCAGGTGGGATGAGNCTGCGGCATTCAGGGTTCAGGCCTTTGCATGCAGCACCAGGGCATGCCTGCATCGCGCAGCCGCCCAACCAATTGCTCGCTGCCTGCCATCCTGCCGCCCGACTTGCAGGACCGGGTGGTACATCCCGACCCGCAGCGGCATGCAGAGTACCAGCGGCACTTCCAGGCCTACAAAGCGCTGTACCCAGCGCTTAAGAGCAGCTTCCACGCAGCGGCAGGCCAGCAGCAGCAGCAGCAGCAGCAGCAGGGCGCAGCGGCATCAGCGCCGGCGGCGGCCAATGGCGGCGAGCGGAAAGCAGCGGGGGATGAGGAGCTGCACTCCATTGTGTCACCCTCCATCCTGTCGGCCGATTTCGCCCACCTGGCGCGGGATGTGGAGCGCGTGGTGAAGGCGGGTGAGCCAAGTGTGGGCAGGTTGGCGGGTTGCCTGCCCAGCTCGGAGCCAGGGCACGCACGAAGGTGTGCATCGTCAGCATGAAACAGCAGTTGGGTGGGCAGGGCTCAGCCTGGTGGCAAGGCGAACCACTCTGCCACCTGCTCCCCCACCAAGCTCGCCCCGTCGATCCACCTCCAGGTGCCGAGTGGGTGCACGTCGACATCTTTGACGGCGTGTTTGTGCCCAACCTGACCATTGGTGAGGGCTCCCCAGGCCTGGCCTTGGGCCGGCATTGTCCTGCCCCCTGGCAGAACGTTGAGCGCAAGTTACGACGCTGCTGGATCTTGCCTGGCTTCCGGCCACATATGCCCCGCTGCATGCCACCCCACCCACTCGCCCCAGGCCCCCCGGTGGTCAAGTCGCTGCACAAGGCGGTGCCCGAGGCCTTTCTGGACTGCCACCTGTGCACCGTGCACCCAGAGAACTACGTGGCTGACCTGGCGGCGGCAGGTGGGCCGGGGCTGAGGCGCGAGGCATGGTGGTGGGCAGTGGTGGTTTGTGTTGGCGAAACCCAGGGGATGCTTGAGATGTGTCTGGGCCACGTTGATCGCCGGCTTGGGCTGCTGGTCCTGGCCCTCACTCCCGCCGCCTGGCCAGCATCTCCCCCCTTGCAGGTGCCTCACAGCTCACCTTCCACATCGAGGTGCGCCTGCTGCTGAGCAGACAGCGTGGCTGCTTGGCCAGGCAGCAGTTGCTTTCAAACACAGTTCAGCCATCTGGCGGTACTCTCATTGCCACCCGCTGCCCGCTACCCTGCAATGCACCACCCACTGCTGTTCTGCTACTCCCCACCCACCCTTCCCCCGCAAGCAGGCCCCCGGCATTGATTTTGACTGCTGCAAGGCGGCGGCGCTGGCCCAGGCTGCCCGCGACCGCGGCATGCTGGCGGGCATTGCCCTCACTCCCGACACCCAGCCCGAGGCGGTGTTCCCGCTGTGCGAGGCGGGGCAGGTGGACACCGTGCTGCTGTTGGCGGTGCGGGCCGGCTTTGGCGGCCAGGTGCGTGGGGCAGGGTTGAGGTGGGTGCAGCTGATGTTTGGCTAGGGGTGGCTTGGCAGGAATCTGTGCAGCTACACGGCCCTGCACAACCCCGGCAGCATGGCTCCTCGATGGCTGGCTGGGCTGCCCAGCTCGCTCTCTCCTTGCCCGTGCACGCCGCAGAAGTTTGGGCCCGCCGTGCTGCCCAAGGTGGCGGCGCTGCGTGCGCGCTTCCCACGCATCAACATCATTGTGGATGGCGGCATTACGCTGGAGGCGAGTGGGCTGCCACCTGGCCAGTGTCCTGCCTGCACTACACTTGCTGTTCTGGTGCTGCTGGTCATCAAGTGCCTGTCGCTCTGCCCTCGTGCAACCATGCCGCCGCTGCCTCACCACCGGTCGTTGCCAGCCCGTGTGCCAGCCATCCCCCCCTGACCTCTTACCTCCTCCCCATCTGCCCCCGTGCGACAGAACGCGGCGCTGGTGGCGGAGGCGGGCGCCAACGCGCTGGTGGCGGGCACCACCGTGTTTGCGGGCAAGGAACCGCCAGAGGTACGCTGCCTAGCTGCTGTTGGGTAGGGGCTGGCCGAGTCCGGGGCTGTGCAGTTTTGAGGAATGGGATGCAACCAGTTCAGCAGGCCTGGCACAACCTGCCGCTCAACTCCAGGCAGCATGCATGCTGCTACGCAGTGGTGCAAAGCCCACAAACATTGCCTCGCCATGCCCAGTGCTGCAGGTGGCGGTGCCCGGCCTGGTGAGCCTGATTGCGGGCGCTCGGGCAGCGTGGCCCAAGGCGGCATGAGCTGCCCTTTCCTGTGTTTCGCCGTGTTTATTTACATTGTAAGCACCAGTTGGGTTGGGTGGCCGCTGGAGCTGGAGCACAAACTTTAAAGCAGTTGGAGGCCCCAGCTCCAGTCAGGAGCACACGCACACTGGAGCATAGAATGGCTGCCAGGCTACCACATATATATGCCTAAAATAGACAGTTTCGGGTGGGCAAGGTGGGGTAGTTGGCAAGAGGAGGTACTGGGAGGAAAACATGGGAGTGTGGGACTTGCAAGTGGCACACAAACATGCAGGAACAGCTATCAAGCACACACATATGTCGTCATTAGTGACTGGCCGCTCCCCTTGCACGCACAACAAGACATGGTGGCAGTTACAACGCTGCTCAGTCAGAGAAAAAGGGCAGCCAGAGGTCGTCGTTGCTGGTGACGGGCTGGAACTTGGACTCGTCGCATACCAGCCCCCGCCGCCGGCACTGCAGCGCCGCCAGGTCGTCCCGCTGGTGCTGCTCCAGCGGGCGGTAGGCGTAGGCGCGGCTGCCGCGCGACGGCCGCAGGCTGATGCGCCGCAGCTGCGGCAGCTGGCCCACCGCCTCAACCAGCTGCTGCCACTGCTGGCGGTGCCGAGGGCTGCACCCGCAGCGGCCCATGAGCCACAGGTGCTGCAGCTGTGCTGCCGCTGCCAGCAGGTGCGGGTTGCGCACCAGCAGGTCTGCATCCAGGCCCACCCATGCCAGGCGGGCCATGAAGGCGGGCGGTGGCAGGTCCTGCGGGCTCGGCCAGTCCATGCTGCTCCCCCCCACCACCGCTGCGTCATCGGGCGAGTAGCACACGACCAGGCGCTGCAGGTGGGGCAGCTGATCCAGCGCTGCCACCAGGCCGGGCTGCCACAGCCGCACGAAGCCGAGGACGAGGGCGGTCAGCTGCTGCAGCGCTGGCAACGCTGCGGGCAGGGCTGCGCACCGGTCGCGGGGGCCGTCCAGGACCCTGAGGGAGTGCAGCCACGTGAGCTGTGACAGAGCTGTGGGCAGCGCGGTGTTGTTCAGCGCCAGGTGCCGCATGCTGGTCAGCTGTGTCATCGCGTTGAGCGCCACCGCGTCGTACACGGGGCAGCCCAGCTCCAGGTGCTGCAGGCGCGGCAGTGTCCACAGCTGCATGGATGCAGGGAGGCGCGGAGGCAGGAGTTGTGACCTGGGGCACTGGGTGGCTGCCACAGCAGGGTGTGCTGCGGCGCTGGGTTGCAACCCCGCCGCCGCAATGCGTCTGAGCAGAGCGCAGCGTAGGCAGGCTCAGAAAAGCTGGCCCCCCAGGCCGTCCCAACCCTGCTGCCCTCCACCACTGCGCGCTGCTCCCCAGGCGGACACCCCACCTGGCGCGGCAGGTACATGACGAGGGAGGCCTCCGCCCAGGTCAGGCGCGTGATGTTGCGCGGCAGGTAGCCCTGGCCAGACACGCGGTCGGCCACGATGGCCAGCTCACGCAGGTCGTGCAGCAGGCGCAGCTGCGGCGACATGCGCACGCCGCCCTCGTGGTTGGTGAAGCCCAGCCGGGTGAGCGCAGTGAGCCCAGCGGGCCAGGCGCCCATGGTGAGCGTCAGGCACTGCACCGACACCTGCATGTGGGTCAGCCTGGGCGTGGCGGTGGCTGCCACGGCCGCCAGGCAGGTGGCCATGAGGTCGGGCTCATTCGAGTCTTCGTCCGCCGAGTCTGGGTGGTGCGGGTCGTCGCCCTCAGACCCCTCCCACTCCGACTCCGAGCCCGACTCCCAATCCGACCCCTCCTCCTCCTCCTCCTCCTCCTCCTCCTGCTCCTGCTGCGCCTGCTGCGCCTGCTGCTGCGCCTGCTGCGCCTGCTGCCCCTGCTGCTGCTGCGCCTGCTGCCCCTGCTGCTGCTGCTCCTGCTGGCCCTGCTGCTGGCCGTGCTGGTGCTCCAGCTCCACCTGCGCGGCGTGGCTCAGCGGCGAGGAGCCAGCAGAGGGCAGCAGCAGGCTGAACGTGACGCTGCTGGCATGCTGCGCGGGGCGGCGCCGAACCAGCCAGGCGCCCAGGGAGGCCAGGCGGTCCAGGCCATAACACAGCTCCTCGCCATAGCCCCGCCCGCCCCGGAAGGACAGGTGCCGCAGCAGGGCCGGCGAGTAGCAGGCAGCGTGCCAGGCCTTGCACACCGCCACAGCGGCGCGGTGCCTGCAGGGAGCAGGGTTGCAGAACAGGACTGTTGAGAGCATGCGGCACGGTGTCCTGCATGCTGCAGCGTGTGGAGCAGGGCTGATGAACCGAGGACAGACAGGTACACACGCCCGCTCACCGCTCTTCTAGCGACAGGTGACTTAGAATGGCCAGCACCACGTCGCTCGGCATTGTGCTCCACGGCGACGGCGTGCCCGCCATGGCCGGCTGTGGAGCTGCCGCTGCAACTGCACAGGCATGACCAGGGCATCAAACCGTGAGGGGGCAGAAGTACATGGATTTCGCGAAGGGGCTGCTACAACTGCACATGCATGACCAGGGCACCAAACCATGCGGGGCCAGAAGGCACGGACGCAGCGATGTGTGTGTGATAGATGCCGGGGAGCGCAGGCCCAGCTCCCGCCCGCCGCTCCGCCGCCGCATGCTTGGGTGCGCTGCGCACGCCGCGGTCAGGCTGGGTTTGAGGCGTGCATCTCTTGCCTTACCTGGGCTTGCACTGTCCAGAGCCACAGCCGCCGGGTGTGGGAAGCGCGGCCGCGGGAAAGGAAGCGCTGCTTTAGGGCGAAACCGGGCTGTGCCCGCAGAACACACGCGTGTGATGGTCGAACAACGCAAACACGACACGCTCAAGCTTCGGAAAGAGCTGCCGCCGCCGCAGCGGCGCAGCATGCAGCGGGGGGATGGGTGGCAGAGCCCCGCCTCCTGGCATGCCTGGTTTGCTGGATTTGCCTCTCAGTCAGCATTAGATTAAGCAAGTGGTCCGCATGTTGTTCACGCGCGGTTGAGGCCGACACACTGTGTAGAACGGTGCGTTGCAGGGAACTGCGCCCAGGGTGCCGACCATGGCGACCACCCAGGTGTGGGGCATAAGATGGCAAGGAACACTGCGCCATCCGAGTACGTGATGCCCCGCAAGCATCGCCGCAGCCTCCGTCAACCTGGTGTGATGCTTGCGCTGGGGCTGGGGCACACTCTGGGGATGGGTGTGTGATTCCGTGCGTGGCGCCTCCCCTTGATTTCTGGTCTCACGCCTGAGGCAACCAAGCGAGGCTGAGGTTCGTGGTGCACAAGCTCCCAGCGCTGCCATGCAGAGCGAGGCAATGGTTGCGATCCACACCCCAGTGAAACGCCCACTTCAGCACCACGGGGCAGCCACTGGCCCCAGTCGTGGCATGGGCGCTGCCGCCCGTGTGTGCTGATTTGCAGCAGGGTGTCAGGACCCAAGGGCTGCCAGACTGCATGCCGCCACGCTGAGAAAAGCTACCACCTGCAATCCTGCAGTGGCGCACGCCCGCCACGCACCGACACGGCCGGCTCCCGCCGCCGCCGGGGCCGCACCCAACCCTGGGCGGGCGCGCCTGCCTGCGGCCGGCGCTCTCTCCCTGGCGCGTGGTCTGGTGTCCCCTGAACCAACTGGGCTAGTTACCGTGTTGTGGGGGCACCAGGGCCTTCATGAGCACTCGCTTCATGCGCTGCTAAACACGAGCGTGAGCCCTGCCTCGGCCTTCTCTGTGCACCCCCTGCAGCCAGCACACTTCAACGAAGCCGATTGCAAGCCTGTGCGCAGCGCCTTTGACTCGCCCCTCGTCCCTCGCACGCCTCCGCCTCACCGGCTGCCCCGCGAGCCCAGGGACCATGAGCGCAGTCACCAGCGCGACCTGCAGGCCGGCGTGCACGGGCCAGCACAGCCTGCAGCAGCGGCAACAGGCACTCGCAGCCCAGGCGCCCAGGCGCCGGCCCTCCCGGCGCCCCCAGCCGGCTGTGTGCCTCTCCAGCCTCGACGGCGGCGCGGGGGCGGCGGGTCTGGTGGCCCAAGGCGTCGCGTGGGCGGCGGTCGCGTGGATGGCTGCGGGCCTCTTCCTCCGGCAGCAGGTGGGCCGCAGGGGCTGCTGCTCATGCCTGTTGCACCCCTGTTGCTGCTGTGGGCTGGCAGGGTGCGCCAGCCAGCCAATCCGCAACCCCCTGGCCTCGCGTCGGCGGTCTGCGGCTGTCTGCTGCAGCAGCCCAGCAGCTGCCCCACTCACTGCCCGCACAGGCTGCCACGCCATGTATGTCGGCTCTTGGTCTCAGCTGTTTGCGTGTGCGTATCATCCCCCGCTGCAGAGCGAGCCTGAGGACGGGCCCCCACAGCGCGAGTGCGAGTCGTGCGGCGGCAGCGGCGTGGTGCCCTGCTGGTGAGGCCCTGCTGCTTGCTGATCAACCGCGCTGCTGCTTGCTGATCAACTGTGTGAAACCAGCTGGCAGCTGGCTGCGGTGTCCTGTCGCCACTGGCCTGTCGCCACTGGCCTCTCTCTGTCAACCCCTGGGGGGCAGCTGGCTGTGCTGTCTTGTCGCTACTAGCCCCTCACTATACCAGCTCTCACGCTTGCCCCCTCCAGGTGCAACCGCTGGAGCGACGGCGACGGCGGGTGCAGCACGTGCCAGGGCAGCGGCCGGATGGTCTGCAGCAGCTGCCGCGGCGGCGGCACGGCGGTCCCGATAGAGGCCCGGGTCTACATCGACAACCAGCGCACCTCCAACTTCCGGCAAAACCACTGAGGCAGCCTGTAGTCCCCTCGTGCCGCGCTGCGCGGCTGTTGGTGAGCGAGTAGCAGCAGCTGTGAGCTGTGGCGGCTGCCACCGCAGGCCGGGGCGGAGGTGCTTCGTGCGGCGAACCTCCCTCGTCCGCCTGCACGTGGCCCCCACGCGCCCTTGTATACTACCCCAGTGCTCTGTAGTTTTCCTTCCCTGTCCCCTTCCAAGTTACATCACACTGCGCCCGCCCGCCATTTTCCAGGCCCGCCTCCCCCGCTTTCCCCTCTGCAATTGCCTTGCTGCCCACATCCCCCCAAAGACGCAGCCCCCTGTACTCCTTGCCCCCTCGCCTTTCATGTTTTCCCCCTTTCCCCCTCTGAGCTGATCTGCTTCCTCATAGATCCAACAACATGGCATGCATGCATTCATCAAACTCTGATCTGAGACGGAGACAACATGTGACCAGTCTGCGCAAGGCAGGCGGGCATGCAGGTGGGGAAGGCCGGATGTGCGCGGACAACACAGCGGCAGCCACAGCGCGCAAGGGTGCTCTGAAAGAATACGGAGGGCTAGTGGTACAAGCATCATACGGTTGCATCAACAGGGGTGGGGGGCAGAGGGCGACGCAGGAATCGTTTGAGCCAGGGGTTACAGGCAAGGCTGGGGCGGCACCAAGCAGCCAGGGTCGATCCTCATTCTCGGCGGCGGCCAGCCACCAGCACTGGCACAGCCATGGCGACCTCGCTGCTGCTGTCGCTGCTAGTGCCGCCGCCTGCAGCCGCCAGCATGTCTGGCAGCAGGTCTTGCTCCCCCTCGCTGTACCAGCTGCCGGGGCAGGGCACCTGCTGCATCTGCGGCCGCGGGCTCAGCACAAAGTTGAGCGCGTACTGTGGGCAAGGGGGAGGAAGGTATCGAGTAGAATGGGTATGTGGGCTGCTTCGTGCAAGTGGCGTGGAGCTGCATCCGGTTCCGCACGTACAGTAGGCCACAGGGGGACCCAAGAGCTCCAACATGCAGGGATGGACTCCTCCTTCGATGGCCAACACAGCGGTGCATGTGCCGCATCAACCCGACACACCCTCACCAGTAGCGGGTTCGTGACGGGCTGCAGGGGGAGTGGGAAATGGGAGGGGAGGGCAGTGAGTGGGGCGGTGTGGGGGCAGTCAGGCTGTGCTCCACCTCGTAACACTTGCAGCCCCGCGAGGCAGCAGGAATTCACGCACCTGCCCACTCCTCTGTACCAAGCCATTCTTGCTGTCGCATGGCACATGGCTGTGGGCGGGCTCCCACCAATCACCCCTCCTCCCCTCCCCTCCCCTCCCGCTCACCGGGTCGCGCAGCTGCACGTCGGTCACCTCGTGCTGGTACACCTTGCCGTGCCGGTCCAGGCGGTACACAGAGATGCCGTCAAACGTGCCGTTGGTGCCCATGCGCGTGCGCGCGTTGATCTGCCACCGCAGCCTGGGTGGCGGGATGGGTGGGTGCGGAGAGGGTGGGTGGGAAGCCGGATGGCAGCAGCGCCAGCAGCCACGTGGGAGGCCCACTGCACACACCAATGGGCGCTCCGTGGCCTCGGTGGGGCTCAGCCAACCGTCCAGGCGTTTGAGAGCCACCCAACCGTGTTGTCAGCAAGGCAACCAGCTGTCCGGCTCACTTGATGACATCGTCCTGCGGCTGCCAGATGCGCAGCACCTGCAGAGGCAGCACGGATGGATGTGTATTGTGGTTAATCACACACCACACAGCAGCCATCCATCAACAAGCAAGCCTTTGCCTGCAACCCATGCGCCACTGCTGATTGGAGCCACGCGGCTGCACACACGCACACGTGCCGTGCCACACACCACCGCGTGCCCGCACCTGCACGTGCGCTGCCTGCAGGAAGAGGCGGCCGTGGAAGCGCAGGCTCCAGAAGATGAGCTTGTAGTTGCGCAGGCCGCGGAACGACAGCTGCGGGTCCTTGAACACCAGGTCGTCGCGGTAGATGGAGTCTGGCAGGAGGGGGGGGGAGGGAGGCACCAGGGAGCAGGCCAAGTGAGGGCAGGCCAGGGGCGGGCCTGGTAGCTGCGCTACGCATGCATGGCTGGCAAGCACGGCCAGATGGCTGGCTGGTTCCCCTGCAGCAGGTCGGCTGCATGCACCTCACAGGGCACCCGCTCGACACCCAGCCAGCAGCCCCGCCCGGCTCACAGTTGAGCTCCTTGGCAAAGAGGAGGGGGTAGTCCTCCCGCAGCGTGCGGATCGCATCCCCCACGTTAGCGAAAAAGTCCTTGTCCCGCTCCTCCCCGCCCGGGCCGCCACCTGGCTGCTGCTGCCTCGGCGGCGGCTCGTTCAGCTGCACGCCCAGCTGGCTGCTGCTGGCGCTGGCGCTGCTGCTGCTGCTGCTGCCAGCTGCCTGCAGGCGGCTGGCGTGCAATGGGCGGGACCGCCGCTGGCTGCCCTCGCCACCGCTCTGCAGCAGGGCCGCTTGCGGCAACAGGGAGCTGCCGCTCGGCAGCGCCCAGGCATACTGCCAGGGCTGCACGTCTGGGCTGCTGCCGGCCCAGGCCAGCTGCCCGCCGGCGGTCAGCGCCGCGCGCCGCGCCGGCGGCGGGCAGAGAGCCACTGCCGGCCTGGGGCCCGCCACGCAGGCGTGCTGTTCATCCAGCTGCTGCTGTGGGGCGGGCGGGGAGGGGGCCTGGGGAGCCCTGCTGGGCTCGGAGGCCCTCCGTCGCCAGGCCCTGCTGGGGGCCGCTGCGGGCGCCGCAGGGCCGCACACGAGCTGCATATAGGGTTCCGGGCAGGCCCGCTGGGACGCGCGGGTGGCTGGGGACGGCCCTGGCAATCGTGTCTCACGCTAGGGCCTGTTTCTTGAAGCTGGGTGGCTGGAAAACTGGTTGATGCACCGCAATACTCGTTGAGCTGCTCGGCAAGAACTTGCACGTGCTCCTGGCGGGCCACGAGCTCATTTGCCTCCATGAAAACGCCGCCACACCCCGCCGTTCTCCTTGCACACCAACCAATTCGATCACACCACACCAGGCTTGTGATCGGACTTGCGAGGGCTGCAAGGCTCTTCGGGTGAGTGCCACAACTTCCGTGTGTTCGCCTGGAGGCCTTGCACCCTGCTCTCGTCCGCTTGTGACCATGATCGAACTGCTCCAATGCGATCACGACAGCGATCCTGGTCAATGCCTGGGGCCCAGCTCTGCCGCCGCCGCTGCCGCCGCTCCTCCGGTGGGGGAAGCTTTGCAGCGCCAGTCGTCAGCCTCCCTCGTGTCCTGAACTGCAGACACTGAGTGCAGGTTAGTGCGCCAGCATGGCCACCAAGACTGCGGTGGTGACGGGCGCCAACCAGGGTGAGGGCTGTGAGCAGCCACCCCCGAGCCGTTGCATTGGTCGTCGCCCCTCCTCTGCCTCCCACTGGCTTGTCTAGTCTAGTGTTAAGCTTACAGCTTAACGCCATCCCACCGGGGGACAATCTTCAGGGAACTGATGAAATCAACGCCATATGTGTTAAGGCATGCAACAAATCCCCCTTGCCTGCCCACAGGCATCGGCCTCGAGATTGTGCAGCTGATTGCGCAGCGGCCGGGCACGCGCGCAGTGCTGACGGCGCGCAGCGAGGAGCGGGGCCGTGCCGCCCTGGCCAAGCTGCAGTCGGAGCTGCCCCCAGCTGCAGCTGAGCGGGTGTGCTTTGCCCCGCTGGACATCACGTCACAGGCCTCCATCGCCAGCTTCCGGCAGTGGGCAGAAAAGGAGCTGCGGCAGGTGGACGTGCTGATCAACAACGCAGGCGGGTAGGCAAGGAAGGCACCTGAGCACTCGCCAGCTGCTGGGGCTCCAACACTGTGCCAGTGTGCGCCCACGTGCAGCCTCTTGTGAGTGGCATCTGGCAGAGTGGCTGCTGGCTTCAGCCTCTCTGGAAGACACACCGCACCACCCCGCCCCTCCCTGTCACCACCCCTGCAGGTTTTGCCTACAAGGGCGACACCTGGGGGGTGGAGGAGGCGCAGACCACCATCAACACCAACTATGTGGGCACCGGTGCGCGCCCCGCTTGTCCTCACCTGGCTGCGTTTCGGGGAGGCCCTTCGCTTTGCAGTGCCACAGCTTGCCACTGCTTCCTGCGTTGAGCTGGCTGGGCACTGAGCCACGCTCCCACGCTCCCACCTGCTCCAGCCTCTGGCCGTCTGAGGCGCCACAACCACCTCTCATCTCGCCCCCTCCTGCTGTGCAGCCTCGGTGTGCGAAGCGCTGAAGGACTTGGTGCCCGACGGCGGCCGCATCGTCAACGTGTGCAGCTGTGGGTGGCCCCGCAGGGCTGCGCATATCGAGCACCTGCGCGGCTGCTGTTCTGCATCACACCTTGCTGCTATTGGTGCAGGGCCTGTGCCCTCTGAACCAGCCCACGAGTGCATCCCTGTCCTCCACGCACACTGCCACCGCACAGCGCAGCCCGTATCCTGCCGCCCACCCTACATCCCCTCCCTGCAGCTGCGGGCAAGCTGGGCATCATCAAGGATGCGGGCCTGCGTGCCCGCTGGGAGCGCGCCAGTAGCAGGGCGGAGCTGGATGAGCTGGCCGGCCAGTTTGTGGAGGGCGTGCGCAGCGACACGTGAGGGGCTGTGGGGCGTGCGCAGCGACACATGAGGGGGAGGGCGTGCGCAGCGACACATGAGGGGGAGGGCGTGCGCAGCGACACGTGAGGGGCGTGCCTGGGAGGGAGGCTGGTGCGGAGGTCCGGGGTTGCTATGCAGCCTGGTGGCGGGCTGACCTGGATGCCTGGCTTTGGGATACAGCAACGCTGCTTAAATGCAAAACCGATGGTCTGCAGGTATGCTCGGAACGGCTGGCCGCGGTCAATGTATGGCGTGAGGTGCGTGTGCACCGCCGCAGCCGCATTATGCCAAATGTGCGGCTGAGTGGCTGCTGAGCCATCCATGCCATCAGTGCGAGCCTTGCGTAAGCTTCTGATGTTCTGACTGCCGTGCCCACACACCAAACGCTGTACCATTCCTCGCTTGTTTCCCACGCAGCAAGCTGGCCGAATGCCAGTACAGCCGCATACTGGCAGAAGAGCTGCGACCCCGCCGCATCGCGGTTGCCGCCGTGTGCCCAGGTGGGGCAGCGCGTGCCCGCGGAGCAGTAAGGGGTGGAGGGCTGATGCTGCCATTGCACACAACTTGTCGATCCAGGCCGGGCATGCTGTGATCAGGTCTGGTTGTTTTCTGAGGCTTGCATGGAAACTTCATCCCTGCCTGCCTGCTTTGCCCTGACCGCTGCAAGCAGGCTGGTGCAACACGTCCATGGCCAGCTTCCGGGGCCCGCGGCCCGCCAGCGAGGGTGCCGACACGCCCGTCTGGCTGGCCTTCCTGCCAGGTGGGTTGCAAGATGGGGGTGGCGCCTGAAGGGTGTGCGCATTTTGCCACAGCAATGTGTGGAGGCGCTATGCCCGCCTGGCAACAGGAGCTCAGTGGCACAGGCGCCCTGCTCACCGGCCAGCTTGTCCCTTCCCTGGTGCAGATAGCGAGTGGGAGCGCATTACCGGCAAGTTCTGGAAGGACCGCAAGGAGGAGCCCTTTTGAGCAGGTCCAGCCTGCGTCGGCAGGCACGTGCGCACGCAGGCGGGCCAGCCACAAATAAGCTGGCTGGTGACCCACAACAGTGGCCGCTGCACCGTGCCTCCTGCCCTCCCCAGTTTTCTGTACGGCTGCTGACATGCTCGAGTGTGCATCTGATGCTCTATGACAGACAGAGTGACCTAGTCGTGCAACAACTGGCAAGAAGAGGAATGCAGGTCTGCACAGCCATACGCACACAACACAAAAGGGCAGCGCAGCAGAAAGGCAGGGGGCGCTCCTCAGCGCCGCCTGTCCCTGCTCCGGCTGCGGCTGCGGCTGCGCCTCCGTCGCGGGCTGCGGCTGTGGCTGTGCCGCCGCTTGCTGCGCCCCTTGCTGCGGCTGCGGCTACGCCGGCGTTCGCCATCTCTGTCCCTGTCTCGCGAGCGGCTGCGCCGCCGCTCGCTGCGTGACGACGGCTCCCGGCTGCTGCGCTCCCGCTCCCTCTCCCTGTCCTTGTCCCGCTCCCTGTCTTTCTCCCGCTTGTCTCGATCGCCGCCACGCGAGCTGCTGCCGCCGCTGCCGCTGCCAGCGCGGCTGGGGACCGCCGCCGCCGCCGCCTTGGCTGCCAGCGCTGCCTCGGCATCTGCCAGGAGCTTGGCTCGCTGCTCCGCCACCTTGCGCTCCACCAGGTCCTTTGACAGGCCCTTGTCCTCCAGGCGCTCACGGAACTGCACCAGCACAACCTCCACTTGCCGCAGCCGCTGCCGCCGCTCCTCCTCTAGGGCTGGGTCCAGGCTGCCGGCAGCGGGTGAAGGCGCCTCTGCCTGAGCAGGCGGCGCGCTGGCTGCCGCCCCCCGCTGCGCGGCTGCTGCCGCGATTGGCGTGGTGGCCGCCGCCGCTGCCTGCCGCTTGGCCGCTGCCACGGTGGCAGCCAAGTCGTCTTCGCTGTCCGACTCTGCCGCTGCCGCTGCCACCGCCCAGCGGCTGCCGGGATCGTGGGGAGTCGCTGCCGGCTGCTGCTGCTGCTGCTGCTGCTGCTGCTGCTGGGCCGCTGCGCCAGCATCCGCTGCGTCCCACTTGCTGCGAGGCGTGACTGCCGGCGGCTGCTCCGCTGCCACAGCCGGTGGCGCCGGCGCTGCCGCTCCCGGCTGCTCATCATCCTGGAGCTCCCATTTGGACCTGGGCCCCTGGGCCTCCGCTGCTTCCGCCCCCACTTCCGCCCATGCCGAGGTGGGCTTGGCCGCCACCTTTACCGGCGCCTCGCCGCCGCCGTCGCCGCCCTTGCCGCTGTCGCCGTGCAGGTATGCGTCCAGGGCCAGCAGGCGGGAGATCTGGGCGGAGCGGCCGCCCTTGCGGCTCACGCCCGCCCGCCGGCAGCGCAGCTCCAGCTCCTCGTCTGCTAGCCCCTCCAGCTCGGCTTCCAGCAGGGAATTGGTGGGGGCGGAGGCGTCGCCGCCGCTGCGCAGGAACGTGGCCTGTGGGGAGGGGTGGGTGCAGCGATGGAGGAGGGGTGAAGGAGGGCTGAGGGGAGGAGTGGGCTGGCCAGTGGTTGCGTGGGGGCACGGGTTATGGTCACCGTCGGAGGGTTGCTGCACTGTTCTGATGCCTGCAAGCAACTGCCCTCAAAGCACAACTGCAGCTGCCCCACCGATCCGACTGAGCAGGCGCTGCTGCCTTGCCTGCAGGCCGTTGAGGTAGTCGTCGCTGAAGATGAACCAGCCGCGCCAGATGCGCAGCAGCTTGAGCACGTGGCGCCGCAGCAGCTCCTGCGGTGAGGAGGCAGGGGGGCGCAGGCGTGAAGATGCGCAGTAGGCCGAGTGGGGAGGGCTTGGTGGCCACAGGTGCTGGCCACAAAGCAGGCTGCCGCTGGCGCAAGGGGACACAAATGCTCGTGACCCAACAGCTCCACGAACTGTTGACACAGGACCATGAACGGGCGCAAACAGGGTGAGCATGCAGCCACCCGCACCTGCGCCATGCGCCCCTCCGCGCAGCGGTACGCCTCCTGCAGGCTCTCAAACACGTCAGGCAGCAGCTCCTCCAGCCGGCTGCAGGGAGCAGGCAGCGAGGGGTGGGGCAGGCACGAGGTTTGGACGGTTGGATCAGGCAAGGATGGGGCAGCAAGCTGCAGGAGTGCAGCAACAGCACGGCACGGCTCAAGCAGTCGGAGGACTGCTCCAGCAGGCTGGGCGGAGCCTCCTCGCCCCCTCCTGGTCCCCAGCAGCTGCGCACCTGCGGTAGCGCGTCGCGTTGCGCACGCCGCTGCTGGTGTTGTGCAGGATGTCGGAGGCGAGGAAGAGGCGCGCGATTTTGAGGGGGATGGGCGTTTCGCTCAGCGTCAGCGCGTCGCCCAGTATCTCGCACACCTCGCTGGCTGCAGGCGGTTGAAGGGGGGAGGAGCGGGGACTGGTGGGCAGCGAGCTTGGGGGGCGAGTGGGCATGTGGACATGCGAGATGAATTGAGTGCACGCACATCATCCGTTCCCGCAATGACCAGAGCATGGCACAGTCAGACTCCCCCGGCCACAGCCCCTGGCCCCTGGCCAGCCACCGCCACTCCTGCGCAGCCCCCCAAACAGCCGATAAATCCCCAGGCGCACCGCTCTCCGCGTTGTCCATTGCAAAGGCCATGGCGGCGCAGATGTCGGCGCGCTCCACAGTCAGCTCACGCAGCATGTCCTCAAACTTGTCGCGCTGAAGAAGGAGTGGAGGGAGGAGTGGGTGGAAAACAGGCATACAAGGGTGAGGGGTTGGGAGCAAGGGCGGCAGGTTGTCGCAGGTCCTGAGCATGCCACGCCACCGGCAGGACTTCAACAGCAGTCCTGTCCAGCTCCCCATCCATGCCACCTTGCTTTGTCCAGCTCCCCATCCATGCCACCGGCAAAACCAACCCGCCCCCTGCTCCTCAGCAGGCCTCCACGCACAGCCACCCCTCAGCCACCGCACACCACCCACCTGCAGGTCGGAGAGCGGCATGTCGCCATGGTCGCCCCGCCCCACCGCTCCACCGCGCTGCGCCGCCGTCTGGTTCTTCTCTCGGGCAGGCACCACTCCCACGGTCATGGGGGGCGGGATCCAGCGGTTGGACTTCTCCACCATCTGGAACATGTCCACCCGCCAGCTGCAGGGTGGGGGCGGGGAAGAGAGGGCAGGCAGCACAATGTGGGTGGGGTGGCCGCAACACATCAGTGGCAGCAAGCAGCGTGCCGCCGGCTACTTTTCACGTCGTTCACTAGGTCATGCTTCGATGCTAGTGGGCTCCCTCGCCAGGAGTGCCGACTCGACAAGCAAGCCTGTGCAGCTCCCCGCTTGCCCCCGCACCCCACCCGCACCCCCACAGCCCCACCTGCGCAGCGTGTCGCCGGCCGCCAGCGAGAACATGCGCCACCGGTAGTAGGCATGCTCCGGGCAGCGGGTGTCAAACAGGAAGTTGAATTCGGGGTTGGACTGCTCCTTCTCCATCACCACCTGGGCGGGGAGAAGGGGGGCCAGGGTGGCAGGCGTGTGAGGCAGGGCAGCCCAGCAGGTGCATGCCTCTCCACTGGCAGTCCAGCATTGTGCAGACACCCTCAGCGGACTCATCCCCTTGCACTGCTCTGCTCAGTGTGCAGGCCGGCTGCCCGCATTTAACATGTGGCGCAGTCAGCCAACCCCACCTGCTCAAACTCGCAGCCGTCGCGCATGACGTAAAAGGCCATGGCGTCGATGACAAAGCGCTGCCGCGGGTCGCTGGGGATCTGGACGTCGATGTCCGGGCCCACGCCCCGCACCTGCGCGGCAGGCAGCCAGGCAGCCACGCAAAGGGAGGAGGTGAGGCGCTGGAACAGCGGCAAGCAAGCAATCACGGCAAGGCATGAACAGTGCAAACTGCACGCACTATGTCAAGACGCAAGGCCAGCGCAGTGCCACACCGTCCGCCATCCCCACAGCGCACCTCCTCCTTGCGGGCACCGGTGCGGCCGCCGCCAAACTTGCCGATGCGGCGCCCGGCTGCGTCGGCTACAGGGGGCGGCACCGATGCGCCGCCCTCACGCGCCGCCGCCAGGCCGCCCGGCGGCGGCCAGCAGGGCACCGAGGGCAGCGGCACCGACTTGCCCCAGCCAATGGCAATGGCCATGTCGTGAATCTCCACTCCATCCAGCGCCTCCATGGCCTTCTCCGCGTCGTCCCGCTTCTGCGGGGGTGGCAGGGGGCGGCAGTTGGAATGCGGGTCGTGCTGGAGGCGGGTCATGCTGGAGGCTGCTGGAGGCCCACAGTGGGCGCATTGGGCACAGCAGCTGCTACAGACGTCCAGACTGCCGATGTTCTGCAAGCTGAATTCGCGCGACGGCAGTCCAGGGTAACAGGCTGGCTGTCACGGCACCTGTGCTGCTGAACTTGCAGCCCCCTGGCCCAACTCGCAGCCCCCTGGCCCAGCCCAGACCCTCTCACCATGAAGGACACAAAGCCGGTGTTGCGGCCGCGCCGCCGCTGCTCCTCGTCGCGCGGCCACATCACCTTGACGCTGCCAATGGGGCCAAACCGCCCAAACTCGCGCATCAGGATCTGGGCGTGGGTGGCAGGCAGGATACTGTTGGTGCTCGGGTGAGCAAGGCCCCGAAGCATCGCGGCAGTCGCAGCAGACAGCCACGTGGCGTGGTGCAGTGCACAGGCCGCCCACAACAGCCATGACGCAGCCGGCCCGCCGGCCCCCGCTCACCTGCTCGTCCACATCGGGCGCCAGGTTGCCGATGAACAGGTTTGTGCTGAAGGGGTCGCCGCTGTCGTGGCTGCCCCGCACGGGCGGCAGCTCCTCGGGGGGAGGAGGCAGGCCCGCCTCCTTGCGCGCCTCCCGCTCCTCCTGCTCCCTGCGGCAGCCAGGCAGGGGGCGGCACAGGGGTGGCGTGAGCTGGGTGCGGAGCGTTGGATGCATGCATACACCATGCGCTGCTGGATGCAGGTCACTGCCACGTCCGGGGACCATCACACCGAAAGCACAACCGAGCACAGCAGGGGCGCGATGATGGGCTGGTGAACACAGCAGGGCATATGCGGCGACAGCGCAGCACAACCGTCAGCATGCCTGCAATTGCTGCAGCATCCTCGGCCCACCCCCTCACCGCTTCAGGTTTGCCAGCAGCGCATCAATGGCGCGCGGCTTGCCCCTGCCGGCGCCGCTGCCGGGCAGCTTGAACACCGGCTCCTCAGGCTTGGGTGGGGCGGGTGCCGCTGCCGCCGCTGCGCCACTGCTGCTGCCACCTGGGTCGCCGCCCTCCATGGCTGCCGCCATGCCGGGCGGCATGAAGGATGGCACATAGGGGCCGCTGCGGGCTTTGCTGGGCGGGCCGCCGGGGCTGGGCGCCAGCGCCG
>RRZL01000059.1:535606-554036 GCA_006782975.1 Chlorella sp. Dachan | reverse complement strand
GTAGTGCAGAGGGGCAGGCGCAGGCGCTGCCGCTGCTGCAGGCGCTGGGAGAGGGCTACCGACTGCTGTGCATGTACAGGTGGGGGCCAGCATGCTTTTGATCGTGGCATTTGGGGGAAGCTGCCCTGCTGCCGCACTTGGTGGAGTTGTGATGGGGGTTGTCTTACAAAGCATGCACTTGCATCTGCCTGGCATTACAGGTGCCAGGAGGCTGTGGACGCGTTCAGCCGGCTGCCGCCGCACCACTACCAGACGGGCTGGGTGCTGTGCTGCGTGGGGCGCGCCTGCTTTGAGATGGTCGACTACCCGGAGGCAGCCAAGGCCTTCAACTGGGCGCGCCAGGTGTGGGGGTGGGGTGGGGTGGGGTGGGGTGCGTGTTTGCGGTTGAAGCGGTGCCAAGGAGGTGATGGGTTGGGCGTAAATGCTTGCGAGGGGCTGTTGAGGAGCACGGCTGGGACAGGGGTGTCTTCCCTGCTGCGCGCGATTTGCACGCATTTGGTGCTGACTGCTGTGGGTGGCCCTCCCTCTCTGCCCCTGCAGGTGGACCCCTACCGCCTCAAGGGCCTGGAGGTGTACAGCACCGTGCTGTGGCACTGCAAGCGCGAGGTGGGGGGCGGGGCATGGCAGTGCGGCTAGCAAGGCAGGCAGCAGAGGGAGCAATGAAAGACAGAGAGGGCGTGGTGGAAGCTTCCTGGAACTGTCTGGCTGCCCAATGCTGCTCACCAGCCCACGACACCTGCACACCCATCGCAGGTGGAGTTGGCGCAGCTGGCGCAGGTGGCCTCCTCGCTGGACCGCCACTCGCCCTACGCCTGGTGTGTGCTGGGCAACTGCTTCTCGCTGCAAAAGGTGAGGCAGCTGGTGTGGTTGGGTGGGTGTAGGCTGGGCTCTCTCAGCAGGGGCACACGTTGTGCGCCATTGGCAGCGGATCGGGCCCGCCCTCAGCCGCCCTCCCACTCCTCTGCTGGCCCCCAGGAGCACGAGACAGCGCTGCGCTACTTCCAGCGCGCGTTGCAGCTGGACCCCACGCTGCCCTACGCCTACACGCTGGCGGGTGCGCTGGCCGGATGGCTGAGCTTTTTTCTGGCCTGGCATCCCTGCTTCAATAAAGCTGTCAAAGAGCATAGCATCTGAACAGCTACCTGTTGTCGTTGCAATGTGTGATGCACCGCCTGCCCCACTCATCCACACATCACCCACCCAACCCAACGCCAGGCCACGAGTACTTTGCTAACGAGGACTTTGAGAAGGGCATCACCTGCTACCGCAACGCGCTCCGCATCGACCCGCGCCACTACAACGCGTGGTTTGGCATGGGCCACATCTACTACCGGCAAGAAAAGTACGGCATGGCGGAGTACCACTTCCGCCGCGCGCTGCAGGTGGGTGGGTGCGGGCAACCAGCCTGATGAGTAGAGGCGAGCTTGGCAAGAGCCGTCCCTGGCATAGGACTTGCCCTGCTCCCCTGGCTGCCGACCCGGGACCTCCTCAATTCACACCCCTTGCAGATCAACGAGCGGTCGTCGGTGCTGCGCTGCTACCTGGGCATGGCGCTGCACAAGCTCAAGCGCAACAGGGAGGCGCTGGACGAGCTGGGCCAGGTGGGGGCTGCGTGGGAGGTGTGGCCAACAGGGCTTGGCTGTGGCGGCACCATGCGGCATGCAGAGGCTGGACGGTGGACGCTGGGCGCACGCGCAAGGCTTGCGTGCTTGCCTGGATTCACATGAGGCCTGGTCAACACCCGAAGAGGCCTGCTCAACACCCCACACCTTGTCACCCGCCCCTACCTGCACTAGGCCATCGCCGCCGACCCGCGCAACCCGCTGGCCAAGTTTGAGCGGGCCACGGTGCTGATGGCGGAGGAGCGGTACCGCGACGCGCTGGCCGAGCTGCACGCCCTCAAGGTGGGGAGGCTGCAGGCAGGGGCCGCCGTGCACTGAAGCACGGATGCGGCTGGGCAGAGGCGCGTGGGGCAAGGCCGAGCTCTCCTCAACCAAACTGGACTGTATCCGTCTGCCCGCCCTGACCGAGCCTGCCCACTGCCGCCGCGCAGGACATTGCGCCACGGGAGGCCAGCGTGCTGTTCCACATGGGCAAGATCTACAAGAAGCTGGACATGCTGGTGAGGGCAGAGCGCCCTGCTGCCGCACTGGGTGGGCTCGAAGCAGCAGTCGGGTTGAGATGGGGCGGCGCTCGTTGTCTGCCCCTGGTGCCGGTCTTCGGTCTTGCCTCCCCACCTCACACCTTGCACCTCTCTCCCCACTGTGCTGCAGGACGAGGCCATGGCGTGCTTTGCCAACGCGCTGGACCTGCAGCCGCCCTCCGCCGACACCAACCTCATCAAGAGCGCGATTGAGAAGCTGCGCACGCCCGACGACAATGAGGAGGAGGAGATCTGAGGGGGTGGGCTGTTGAGACCAACCGCTCAGTCGCTAGCTGGTAGCAGCCTGCTCCGTCTGACGCAGCTGACTCTGCTCCCCACAGCGGCGCTCCAGGCCCGCTGCCGGACACTCTTGCCCAGTCCACGGGCACTCTTGCCCAGTCCACAACCCAACAACCACCCGTGACCTTCTCCTGTTGTTTGACAGCTGACTTCTGCGCCTGCTGCGACCAGCACCCTTGTGCTCACTCGCCTGGCAGCTGCAAAGCCACCCTCACCCAATTTTGCCAACACCACTCTGACCCGCTCCAAACCCTGCTGACCGCCTGCCGCTCTGCTTCTGCTGCTGCCGCCCTGCCTCTCCCGCTCCGCTCCTCGCGCCGTCATGCTGCCTGCTGCCCCCTGCCACGCTGCTGGTCTTGTGTTACACGCATCGTATTGCATGGGTCATGATCAAGGCACAGCGGGGCCTCAGGCCGTGCTGGCTGATCCCAAGGGCAGGCGGCCGCCCGGCACGGCCCGGGGTGGGCCGGCCCAGCTCACAGCAGGCGGGCGCTTGGCGGCGGCGACGCTCAGTACCTGCGGCAGCAAGGGGAGAGTTGGGCCAGGTGGGCGTCAGGCAGCTAGCCAACTAGGGAGCGTTGCAGAGGCGGGCAGGACAGCAGCAGCAGGAAGCGCTCGTTGTGCGCAAGCACAACAACGCACACATCAGCAGCAGTGTTTCGGCAGCGGCAAAGGCCCTTCCCGCACCGGTGGTGCATCTTCTCCTTCTCCTTGTAGTCCGCGCAGTAGTAGCCAATGCCGGCAATGGGCGCCACGCAGAACAGCACAAAGTCCCGCATCTGCGGAGTGGCACACAGCGCGGTGCAACGTCAACGGGTGGTGGCAGCCACACAGCATCCGGCTGGCTGCGCGACTAGTGCATGCACTCCGATCTCCAGATACAACAGCCCACCAGCTAGCTGCATGTGCGGCAGCAAGGAGGCGCACAGCAGCGCTCGCCGCCGCTGGCTGCAGCCCGCCCGGCGGCGCCGCCTGTGGGTGGGGCACGCCCGCCCCTCCGCGCTGCTCCTCACGTTGTGCATGTGGTGCGCCGCCTTGTGGGGCAGGTCCTTCCACAGCCCGTTCATCACGCTTTGCTGGAAAGGCGAGAGGGTGTAGACCACCTCCTTCAGGCGAATGGGGACCTTGCCCATGCTGCCTGCAACATGGACAGCAAGTGGAGGCGGGTCAGAGCCGCAGGGTGGGCTGGTACGCGAGGGTCGGTGGGCTCGCGGCCAGCAGGGGCGCTTGCTGCGCCTGCGACCCCGCGCGATGAGATCGCCGAGCCGCCCGGTTATCTTTGCAGTCCCCCACGGCGCACCGCCGCTGCTCTAGTCCACCCTCGAAGCGTGCGGGCCCTGTGGGCTGGCTGGCTTGGGTGGAGGACACTGCCGTTCGACGCGTACAACCCCACTGAGCATTGCCACGCTTGGGTTTGCCACCGCCGCTGACCTGGCGGCGCCTCCCCGCATGCAGAGCTTGCGCCGCCGTGCATCATGTTGCCCACACATTGAGGCTGCTTACAGGGCGTGGCAGGGCTGCACAAAGGCCAACATCACCCCATGCGCTCCACCGCGCCCTGCCCGCCGTCGGCCAGCGAGAAGAGGAAGAAGTTGTTGACGGCGGGCTCGCCCTTGCGCCCCACCGCCTTGATCACCTCGTTGGCCACCACGCCGCCCACCACCGCATTGATGGCGGGCATGTCGCCCTCAGCCGCTGCATACGCCGCCAGCTGGTCGGCGGGCAGGGCCGCCGGGTCGATGCCCGCCTCGCTGCACACGCCCGCCGCCAGCGCCGCCAGCGCCTCGGCGTCTTCAGCTGTGGGGAACCGCTCCTCCTGCTGCTCAAACTTGGCGCATACTACGGGCCAGGGCAGGGGGCACGCATTGTAAGGTAACGGGGCACGCATTGTAAGGTAACCGGACGAGATGGTCACGGCAGCATGCAGTTTGTGTAGCAGTGGCTGCAGGGCCACAAGGCCAAGCACTGGTGGCAGCAGGGCATCCACGGCTCTGCCTCGCGGCGCCACCATGCCGCCGCCCACCCCAGCTCACAGCCAGCCCCCTCCCACCTCTGAGCAGCAGGTACAGCTTGGCGAGCCGCTTGGTGCTGACGCCCTTCAAGCTGCAGCTGGTGGCCGCGGCCCAGCTGGGGAAGCTCAGCGTCCGCTCCTCAACCGTCTTGCTGCTGCTGCCGTCCTTGCGCTCCACCACCTTCTGCGGGGGTGGCAGGCAGCGCCAGGCAAGGGGTGTGGATCGCATAGTGTCTCAGGAGGATGGCAGGCGCATTGAGCAGCACAAGCAGGGAAGGCCAGCGGCTGGGGGTGTGGTGCAGCAGGGATAGAGGCAGTGAGCCTGCACGGCCCTGCCCTTCCCAGCCGCCTCCTGCATCACAGGCACAGCATGGCGGGCACAGCCTCTGCTGCCGCACCTCCCACACGTAGGCGTGGTCCCCCAGGTCGGCAAAGGCCCAGCCAAACATGCCGCGGCACATGCCCGCAAACAAGGCGACGCCGTCCTCCCGGCACAGCGCGTCTGCCTGCGCAATCACGCTCGCGTCCTGCCCGCACAGCAGCAGCAGGTCGACTTGCCGCAGGTTCTCTGGTGCCAGCGCCGCCACAGGGGTGCCGGGCAGCACGCTGACCTTCACGTACGGGTTCATTTCGGCAAGGGTTGCCGCGCTGGCCTCAGCCACGCTGCGGTGCACGAGGGGCAGGCGGCAGCGCGAGATGAGGAGCGGGCTTGCAGCAGGTGTCAGCAGCAAGCAAGACTGCCAACGGGCATGGGATACAAACTTGCTATCCTACATGCAGACGAGTGCGGCACCCAGCCTTGCAGGAAAGGCACAGAAGCGGCCCGAGCTCACGTGGTGCCGGCCGGCGCGTCGGCGGGGACGAGGAAGTTGGAGGGCGGGTGCAGCGAGCAGGGTGTGTCGTCTACCAGCGCCACCGAGCCCACGCCAGCCAGCACTATGTTCTTGGCCACCTGGCGACAGCAGGAGGGGCAGAGGGGAGAAGGCTGCAGGAAAGACGATGCAACGCGGCAACACCTCGTAAGCGATTCGCTGCTGATTGATAGGTGCAACGTGTTGCCGCCACCGCATGCTGCGCACCTCTGCCGCCAGGCCATTGCAACCTGCTATGAGCACCCGCGCCTGGCTGAGCCTGCGGGTAAAGGAATTGGCTGGGCAGGCGGCGGTGAAGGCGACGGCATTGCAACGCCGGCAGGGGCTTGCGCTGCAGCAGCCATCGGCCCTGTTGCAATCCGCTCGTGCGCCAGCTCCATACACTTGCCGCTTCTGCGTCTCCACGCCCCAAACGCGCAGCTGCCGGTCGTAAATAGCAGCCTCGTGCTCAGTAAGCTGCTCGCCGGCCTTGGGTGAGGACGCCATGCTGGTGTGACGGCTGATCGGGGTAATTGGCAGGTCTGCAGCAGGGCTCTGGCCGTCAAAGCCTGCCCATGCTGAAATGCTTCACAAGCCCTGAACTTGTCTCAGGCACTCGTCCACGCTCCGATCTCTGCGATCCGCAGTGCAGCTCGCCAGCTGCAGCCCGCTGAGCGCACTTGTTCGGCAGCCCTCCTCGCTCTGTAGCCTTCAACCGGCCTGGCAGTCCCAGCAGGCTACAGGCAAGTGATCTGAGGCGGGTGGGGCAGCCAGCAGCCAGTGGGAGGAACCCTCCCTGCACCGCCGCCGCCTGCGCCCCGGCTGCTCACAGGTGCCCTCACGCCCTCAACCTCGCTCATGCTGTGACCTGTTCGCAGCTGGGCCCCCAACAACGCCATGAGCGGCGGCCCGGAGCTGCAATTGCTGGTGTTTGACACGCGGCGCGGCAATGCGGAGGGCCAGGAGCAGGACAAGCTGCTGGCTTTCTTCCCGCCGGGCCTGCCGCCGGTGCAGCAGAGCGGGCTGGCGGGCCTGCTGCACGGCCTGCTGCTCTTCACCTCCAACTTCACCGGCACGGCGGTGAGTGCTGAATCTGGAGGGGGAGCTGGTTCTGCCTAGTTCCCAGGCGATGTCATTTCCTCCAGGCAATCGTTCCTGATTGGCTGCTCCGCCGCTCTGCCCCTGGTGCCTGCCGCCCACCTGCAGCGGCCGTGCTGGGACGTGGCGGAGACGGACAGCGGCCTGTGGGTGATGCACGAGCCTGAGCCGCACATCTGGTTTGCAGCGGTGCGTGGTGTGGGGCTGGGGCCGCTAGGTCTTTCCAGCCACTGGCACAGCTGTCGCCTCAGGTCTGTTGACCACACGTGCACATCAACAGCGAGCAGTCAGAACATGGTCAGTCGGTTGAAGCCAGCTAGGGCAAGCCTTTTGCCACGGCTGGCGCCACCCTGGTCAGTTTGTAGCTCCTCCACTCCCCCCTGCTGCCTGCAGCTGGCGCCCAAGGCGTGGCTGCCGCGGCATGCCAGCGAGGCGGGCCTGCGCTGCCTGCTGGCCCAGATGCACCTGCTGGCCACGGTGCTATGCGGCAGCGTGCAGGGGCTGCTGGACCAGGTGGGGCGGGCAGACTCGAGGAGTCAGGCGGGGAAGCAGGGTCCAAACTGCACGGCCTGCAACGCCTCCCAACGAATGGGCACACCTCATGCCTGCGTTCCCTCCTGCCACCCCCCGTCCTCAGGACCCGAGCGGGGCCGCCGCCCGGCGCGCGCTGCAGGCGGTGCTGCAGCGGCTGGGGCGTCAGCTGGCCAGCTCCCACACCTGGCAGCACCGCGAGCTGCGCAACCCACTAGCCGATGCCAGCCTGCCGCCGCTGCTGGCGCTGCCGCCCGGCCCTTCGCTGGCGGTGCAGAGCCTGGCCAACTATGCGCTGCAGGCGGCGGTGGCGGGGCAGGGCCGCCCGGTGCGCGGTGTGCTGGTGCTGTACGGGCCGCACCTGCTGTGGAGCGGCCTGCCGCCGCGCGACACCGCGGCACTGTTTGCCCTGGTTGCCACTGGCCTGCTGCATGCCAGCGCCAGCAGCAGCGGCGGCAGCAGCAGCAGCGGCGGCAATGGCGGTGACGCTGCAGCAGAGGGCGGGCCGGATCTGCGGGCGCTGGACGGCGGCTGCTGGCAGCAGCTGCCCAGCGGCTTTCTGGCGCTGCGGGGCAGCCTGGATGCAGCCATCACTTGGGACAGCTCCGCGGCTGTGCAGGTGCCGCTGGTGCGCCTGCAGCTTGCAGCTGCGGCGTCACCGGCAGCAGCAGCGGCTGCGGAGCAGCAGCATGGCAGCGATGAGTCATGGCACATGGAGCGGCAGGCGGCGGAAGCAGCGGAACCTGCAGCAGTGGCGGCGGATGCAGCAGCGCAGCGGCAACATCGCCACTCGCAGCAGGCAGGCGGCTACGGCGCCTACCACCTGCTGCCCCTGCTGGAGGGCAAGCTCCTGCTGGGCCTGCTGCTGGATGGCAGCACCCAGCTGACCTCGCAGCTGCTGGCACAGCTGCATGCGCTGCTGGTGGGCCCCGCCAGGCAACTGGCTGCACAGGTGAGGGGGTTGGGTGAGTGGGTGGGTGGGGGACGAGGGTGGGACGGGGGTGAATGGACGGTTCCAACGTCTGGTTGCATGCGGCGCGGCGCGTCCTGCACGCATCCCCAACACGCATTATCTGGCTGCAACGCGTGGTGGGAACTGCAGAGTGGTATCTTGCTTCAGCAGCCGCCCACCGCCCATCCCGCAGGTTGGGGAGGAGGTACGGGGCAGCAAGGCGGAGGCGGCACACCTGCCCGGCTTCCGGTACCTGTACCAGGATGCGCCCCTGGGGGTGGCACGTGCCTCCCCACGGCCCAAGGTCTCAGCCATGAGCCACCACGCCCGCTCGCTGGCCGCTGCCGTGCGCGGCTCGCTGGGCAGCGGCCCCACACTGCTTGGGGCGGCAGAGCAGGGCGGCGCAGCAGCTGGGAGCGGCGGTGAGGATGGTGGTGCGGCGGCAGACGCTGCCCAGCACCGCCAGCAGCAGCTGCCGCCGCCGCCGCAGCAGGCATTCAGCGAGCCGGTGCTGGAGGTTCTGGCCAAGAGCAGCCAGGACTGCTGGGCGGCGGCGTGGCGGCCCGCAGGCGAGGGCGTGCAGCTGCTGGCGGTGCGGGAGCGGCGCAGCGAGCGCGAGCTGCCCGAGGCGGCAGAGGTCATGCAGGCCCTCGCCAGCCAGCACTTCTACATGTGATTTTGGCTGGTGAATGCACCTGGGATGCCAGCACCTGGGATGCCAGCACCATCTGGGATGCAATTTGTGTCGTCCGACGCGGTGCTGCGTCTTTGACGCTGTGCTGCGCCTGTGCTTCTCCTTCAACATGGTATGCCTTTTCGTGCTCATCCCACGCGCCTTACACTTGTGAGCAGTGTCAATTCTTATCAGTGCACCCCAGAAGCAATGGTTGTGGCAAAGCTGCTCAACAAGCTGCGGGGGAAGCGGAGCGACTGCCCTCCCGGCACGCTGCTGGGCCAGGGGCGCTACAGGGTCGTCAGGAGACTGGGGGCTGGCTCATGGGCGGCCGTGTGAGTGCGCTGCGACTGCAGCCGGCCTGCCCCAGCTTACGAAGGGCGTGCAAGCGACACAGAAGCGCTCCACAGTTGTTGCGACACATGGATTGCAAGCCAGCGCCGCCAGCGGGATGTGGCCAGCGGCGGCAGGGTTTACATCACTGCCGCCCGCCGCCACTCGCTTGCATCCCCCGCAGGTTTGAGGTGGAGGAAGTGCAGGGTGGTTGCCGGCTTGCGCTGAAACGCACCCTGATCAGCGAGCTGCCACCAAAGGAGCGGTGAGTGGGGTGGAAGTGCGCGTGCAAGGCCTGGCCGCCGCTGCACGGCCCAGCTGCCGCAAGCCCGGAACCTGCCACTTCCGTTGGGTGAGGTGACCGCTGTGATGCCCAGTTCCTGCTTGCAGGGAGGTGGCGGTGAACGAGCTGCGCCTGCAGGTGAGGCTTTACGGCTTTGATTGGCAGCGGGGTGTGTGCTGCCATGCTGGATGCTTGGGCAGCCGTCGTAAACCCAGCTTGCTGCCCACCACTGCATCCGCATTGCACAAGGGCCTGCGCATGTTGCCCTCATGCATGTTGCCCGTGACGCTCACCCTTGGTGCCCCCGACCCCCCCACCAGGCCTCGCTGCACCACCCCAACCTGGTGCGCTACCACGACGGGTTCATTGAGCAGGACAAGTACCTGTGCGCAGTCATGGACCTGCTGCCGGCGGGGGACCTGGAGGGAGTGATCCGGTGCGGGCGCGGCGGGCTGCCTGGTGGCACGTGGCCTTTGCTGCTGGGTGGCCTGGGTACCGACCTGCCATAATGGCAGCAGCGCTTTGTTTCGGCGTGCACACTGTGTCCAGTTGCACCTGATGGGAGGTGGCCCGAGCACACAGCGTGCGTTGCTCCACGTGACACGCAGGGCGCACATCAGGAGGGGGCAGCGGGTATCGGAGGCAGATGTGTGGAGCTACCTGCTGCAGGCCAGCCGGGCACTGGATCACCTCCACAAGTACGTGCCAAGCTGCTGGCGGTTGTGTGGCGCTGCGCTCTGAGAAACTGTTGATGACTCGTCTGGGCTGGAGCACCTCCACAATCCCCCCTTGCTGGCTGCAAGCCGCATGTCAGGCACTTAGCTGGCAGTATCACACCACCGCGCCTCTCGCCTGCTTCCCTCTTACCGCAGGCACAGCATCATCCACCGGGACATCAAGCCGGCAAACCTGCTACTAGGCACAGGTGGCCTGCTGCAGGTTGCTGACCTGGGCGTGGCAGGCGTGCTGCAGGCCACATGCGTGCGCTTGCAGGCAAGCAGATTGGTGGTGGCACAGGGGCGTGTGAGAGGGCGTGAAGTTTGTTGGCACGTTTGGTGTTGAGTGGGAGATCAGGCAGAGCATGGTGATGGTTCCGGCAGGTCAGGCCGCTTGCAAAGGCACTGCCCCCATGCGTGCAGATTGGCACCGCGCACTACATGGCGCCCGAGATCTGGGCGCGACGATGTCAAACCGTGAAGGCCGACATGTTTTCTCTCGGCGTCAGTGTTTACGAGCTGTGCATGCTGCGGCACCTGTTCAGCGGTGCGACCGAAGACGAGGTGCAGCGGCGCATCCAGGGCGTCACGGCCGCAGATGCAGCGGCGGCGGCGGCAGCGCTGACACCGCGGTACAGCCAGGAGCTGGTGGGCCTGCTGGAAAGCATGCTGCAGGTGGGCAGGGTGAGGGGTGTGTGGTCGGCGCTGAGGCTGCGGAGGGCGAGGCAGAGTCCTGGGCGGAGGGCTGCCAGCCAGCCTCAGCCATCGACCGTCTGCTGGGGGTGTCCATGCAAGCCCGCCACCCAGCCCTGCTCACGTCTCACCACTGCAACTGCTCCACCGCAGCCGGACCGCAACCTGCGGCCCTCAGCAGCCGAGGTGCTGGAGCGGCACGGCACGCCGGAGCGGCTGGCCGCGCTGCCGCGACCGTCGGCAGATGCCTGCACTGATGCAGTGCTGGAGGCGTGCGAGGACGAGGCAGCACCTCGAGTGCTGCCGCTGCTGCCGCCAGTGGAGGTCACTGACGACCTGCAGGAGCTGCACGAGCGGCTGCCGCTGCCCAGCTGCGGCTGGCCCAACGCCAAGCAGGAGCAGTAATGGCTGCAGCTGAGCTGAAAACGTGTTAATGTCGTATGTACTGAAAACGTGTTAATGTCGTATGCATCCAAGAGTGCCACTGACTTCAACCGAGGGAGGGCTCCAGTTGTAAGCAACATTCATTTGTGTACTACTCGTGCTCGGTGGCCGATCCCAGCGCTCCGCCGCCGGCGGGCGTTTGAAAGCAAAGCCAAGGCAGCCGTGCAGGCTTACCATCAGCTCGTGACAAGGCCAGATTGATTGATTTATTGATAACAAAGCTGGTGCAGCACAAACTCACATGAGCATACAAGCGTGCCACTGTACAGCTCTCGGCAGAAGAACGTCCTGTTTTTTTCGCCTTGCAACCAGCCTGGCCGTCTAACCTTTCATCAGTGCAGCAGGCATCAAGATGCTGGGCCCCTGGGGGCGGTGGCTGCTCGCAGACCTGGCCGCGCTCCTCCTGGCGTCAACCCAGCCCTGCCTGGCACAGCAGGAGCAGCCACAGGTGAGCAGTGACCGGGAGGGCGGCTGATGGGCGGGTGGCGGCGGCCGCCGCCGCTCGGGGGCAACGCCTGCGCAGCGTCACCCTATGCCAGTTTGGTCGCGTCAGCGCTCGAGCATCACCTCCTGCCCCTGCAGCGCCTTTGCAGCCACCTGGCTGGCCCGCTCACACTTGCAGGCCCCCCAGGCCTCCGCTGCTGCGTGGGCCGCAGCTTGCATTGGGGACCCATGCCGTGGCTGTGCTCTCAGGTATAAGCACGCTCCCCCCTCCCTCTTCCAAGCAGGGGTTCATCCGCATCAGCAACGGCCGGTTTGTGGACGATGCCTGCAATGAGTACCTTTTCTCGGGGTGAGTCCCAGAGGGGGGGTTGGGCACAAATCACCGTCGCCGCCATGCACCACTGCCCGCGCCGCCGCTGAGCGTGCCCCGTCAGCTTCCCCGCTCGCCACCCCCTCCCCCACCAGGTGGAATGCGTGGCGGGTGCTGGACAGCGCCCTGTCGGACCCCAACCACATCACGCAGCGCTTCCAGCAGGCCCAGGCCGCTCGCCTCAACCTCATGCGCTTCTTCGTTGCCGGCGATGAGGGCGGGCCGGTGCTGGCTACCACGCCAGGTGCGGGGGCCGCAGCGGTGGTAGGCGCACCGCTGTGCCATCCCCAGCGGCATGCCAGCATGCAGCTGCTGAAGGAGTCTGCCCTACCCAGCGCTGCTTCTCCCCCTGCCCCCTCCTTGCCCCTCCAGGCCAGCTGGACGACTCGGTGGCTCGCGGCCTCGACCTTGTGCTGGCCGAGGCCGCCAAGTTCGGCATCAAGGTCACCCCAGTCCTGCTGAACCTTTGGAAATCCAACGGAGGAGTGCCATGGTTTGAGAAAATGTGCGCAGGGCGATGGGGGCACAGAGGCATAGGAGGCAGGAGGGGTGTCGGGGAGGGTGTGCCAACATGCTTGGCCGATGCGCTGGGTGCTGCACAACTGGGGTCCCCCCTGCCTCTGGGGACCCCCTGCCCTGGGCCCTCCCTGCCTATCCGCCCTGGGGCTGTGCGCTGGCCTGTTCACCTCCAACCCTCCCCCATCTTGCCCCTCCCCCCCATCTTGCCCCAGGTGCGGCACCGCGGGCCTCAACACCAAGCCCCGCCCCGATTTGGACCTGCGCCCCGAGCCAGTGCTGAACGAGACGGAGCGCCTGCAGACGCCGCACGACTGGCTGATCAGCCCCACCTGCCGTGTCCAGGTGCGGCCGCAGCTGGGCTTGCAGGCATGGCTGCGCTGCAGGACAATGCCGCATGCCGGGTGCGTGTGGTCCCAAGCCCTCCCTAGTGCAGCCTCTCCTGCTCTCACCCCGCACACTGCTCTCACCCCGCACATCTGCGGCCCCTCCTCCACTCCATCCGCAGTTCAAGGCCTACATCACCTCCATCGTCAACCGCCGCAACTCCATCACTGGTGTGCTGTACAAAGACGACCCCACCATCTTCTCGTGAGCGCGGGCAGGCTGTGGGCTGCGCTTGGCAGCAGTTGTGGCGGCTGCTTGGAGGACGGGGTGCTGTGCGGGTCTCAAGGCAGCCACTGCACCTGCTGTTCAAACAGTGCTGTCATCTTTGCTGACTGTGCGGCGCCTTGCTTCCTTCCGCAGGTGGAACCTGATGAATGAGCCGCGCTGCAAGTACTGCGGGCCCGAGCCGGTGAGCCTCACTGTGCAGGGGCATCTGGCGGCAGCTGTCCACAGGCAAACGACCCTTGACGCCGAACATTGGCATGCGAGATGACGAGTGGCATTGTAGCAGCTGCTCAGGGGCGCCAAATATGCTCACAAGCAACCCTGCCCTCCCTCCTGCACCCGGCAGGTGGACTCGTGGTACGGCGAGATGGCCGACCACCTGCGCTCCGTGGACCCCAACCACCTCATCACCACCGGCGAAGAGGTGCGCTGCTGGCTCGGGGGGTGTGATGCCGCAACACTCCCAAACGGTGCAGTTCATGACAAGACACATTGTGTTGCTTGAGTGGGCCACCCCTTGGGCCACCCCGGTGTTTGCCTCCAGCTGGACACGCGGCAGGGCTGAATTTGCCAGCAACAAAAACCCGACTGATTCTCAACCGCAACGCACCTCGCAGGGCTTCTTTGCGGAGGGGGACCCGCAGGCGGGCGCCGACCCCAACGACGGCAACCTGTGGGCCATCCGCAGTGGCCAGTCTTTCCGGTCAGTACACCCGGTTGCCAGCAGTTGAGGAAGCCGTGGTGGACGAGTTTGTTGTTGGTTGTTGGACAGACAACACATCTTATCTGCGGCCCAGCTGCAGCAGTCTGCTCCACACTCAACCTCGGTTCACTCCCTTGCCTTGCATGCAGCGCCAACCACGCGCACAAGGCCATCGACTACTCGGTGATCCACATGTGGCCCGATAACGTGAGCAGGGGGTGTCTCGGAGCTCCCAAGGGTGGGGGAGTGCGGGGGCAGGTGAGGGCGGGCAGCTGGGCAGCCTGGCGAGCAGGCGATGCCCCTTGCCATCCCATCTCGCGCTCACCAAACTTTCCTGGGCCGCCCCTGCCGTGCGCGCCTTGCAGTGGCGCCGCACCCCTCTGGGGCTCGACTTTGGCCAGCAGTGGATTGACGCCCACATCCAGGTGGCCAAAGAGCTGGGCAAGCCGCTGGTGCTGGAGGAGTTTGGTGAGAGGGGGCTTGGCTGGGCGGGCCATGGATGGTTAGGGCGGTTGCTTGGGTGGGCAGATGCTTGGTGGGAGGGCCTGATGCTTGCAAGCCTACGCGGTAACAACTGCAACGGTGCCCACAAGGAAGCTAGCTCACAGCACGTTTGAAAGGCAGTTTGGCTGGCATGCGCCCTCACCCCCCCGCCTCGTTTATTTGGCTCTGTTCAGGCAAGGCTGCGGGGGAGGGTAATCTGACTTCTGTACGGGACCCCTGGTTCACCCTGGTCAATGACGCGGTGGATGCCTCGCTCGCCAACGGCGGCCCGCTGCGCGGCGCGCTCTTCTGGCAGGTGCGCTGCCTTTTATGTGGTGTGTGGCCGCCATGCTGCAATGACTCTGTGCTCCTGGCAGCATGTCCCTGCTCAGCTGGGATGAGTTGATATGCTCAAATGGGCTCGGGCTTGCGAAACGTTGCTGCCCATTCACAACACACTTGCACGGCGCCGGCCCCTGCTGCAGTGGGACGGTGAAAGCGGCACGCGCGGCGACAGCGCCATCCGCTCCGGAGACACCACCTTTGGCATTGTGCAGAGTTTCAGCCACAAGATGGCGGCCACTGCGCCCACGTTTGTGCCGGGCTGCACGCCATGCGGCAACACCACTGCCAGCGCGCCTCCAGCCGTCAACCCAGCAGTGCCGGCCAACACCACCACGGACGGCAACACCACCACCCCAAGCACTGTGCCGCTGCTGCCCACGGATGCCAGCTCCCAGCCGGCAGGGCGCAAGCTGTTGCGAGGCTGAAAGGCCCACGAAGCCGCAGCACAGACTCAGCGACCGATCGCGGCTGCAAAGCTGCGACGCAAGACACACTGCTGTGCACACCACAACTGCTTGACTAGAGAGATGTCTTGATTGCTGTACTGCCTTCCTCCTCTTGCCTGCATCCGCATTTGCATCTGTAACGCTGCCCTGAGGCGTGTGAGTTAGGGAGAGGATCGGTGGCGGCGGCAGCGGGGGCGGCGGTGCAGTGCATTGTGTCTTGTGCAGCTGGACGGAAGGCGGAGGCATCGCTGCCTGATCGTCAATAGCTCAGCAAAGCAGCTTGGGGGCAGTGTACCCGAGCGATCGCATTGCATTGGCCGAGGGCTCTTGTGCCTCCGTGCCTCCTGTTTGCTTGTGTTTGCCTGCCATCTGGGGTGCGCTGGGGGCGCCAGTCGGCCAGCCAGCAGCAGCGTAGCAGCAGCCTTTTGTGCGGTCGCGACCCGTGCTCACTGCACAGCCGCGCGCTGTTGGAGCAGTGCCGCGAGAGCCCGAGTTTGGCACATCAGCGGGTCAATTCAGCCTCCGCAGGGCCCGCTTACGAATGGCGCGCCGTGTTCTCCTTGCCTGCGCCGCCCTGGCGGCTCTCGTGGCCTTTCTGTGGAGGTGGGCGACCGCAGCAGCTGCTGGGGGGCGATGCAGGGGCGCGAGCGGCCCCCTACCACCGGCGGCGCTGCAGCGACCCGGCCGCGTCCCGCCGCCTGGCCGCCGCCAGAAAGGAAGCGCACAGTGAGATGCAGCCCCGTTCTCCTCCCTCTTCTGCCTACAGCACTCCAGCCATCACCATCATTGGCAACGTGACTGTGGATGTAGTGGACGGCAAGAAGGCGCTGGGAGGCGCCGTCTCCTACGCAGCTGCCGTCGCGAGCGCCCTCGGCGTGCGGGCGTGCATCGTGACGGCGCGCGGGCCACACGACGCAGCAATCGACCGCGACTTTAGCGCGCTGTTTGAGGTGCGACCACCAGCAGCGCAGCGCAACTCAACTGCAGTTGTGGTGTGTGTGCGCAGCCGGTCAGCCGCTTGGGCGGGCCATGCGCCTAATGCTGTCTAATGCTGTCTAAATTTCGCTCCTTGCCTGCCCGCCCCGCAGGGCCACGACCTGGTGGTGGTGCACGCCGACCACACCCTGGTGTTCCACCACACCTACACCTTTTGGTGAGACGCATGGCCGCGCCTGGTGCTTCATCAAGTGCTGTCGCGCTGCCGAGCTGGCGGTGCTGCAAGCCTGCAGGTGCCACGCCCTGCCCTCGACATGCGCCCACCTCTTGCGCCCATTGCATCAGGGGCAACCACCGCAAGCTGCGGGTCACGGCGCAGCCCAATGTGACGCTGGCCTGGCAGCACCTGCCGGCGCGGTGCCGCCGCGCGCGCACGCTGCTGCTGGGCCCCCTCATGCCGGAGGTGAGCTGGGCAGACGGTGGGTGCCTGGGGTCGAGGCACGGCATGATGCAGCTGGTGATGCGGCTGTATGCAAAGCAGCTGCTACTGCACAGAGCACGCCTGCTGGCATCGCTGCTGACCCGTGCAATCCGCTTTCACACCTGCTGCCCAACGTAGGACCTGGACCCCGTCAGCTTTGTGCGGCACGCTGCGCGCCCTTGGTGGCAGCGTGCGCTGGGCCTCCCGGGCCAGCAGGTGGGCCCCCCTGCTCAACACCATCGGTGCATTGCTGGCTTTGTCCGCACTGCTGAATCGCCACTGGCTGCCGGCTGCTGCTGCGCCCTGCTCCTTGCCCAACGCTGCTCACCCCTTCCGATCCCTCGTCCTCCCTGCATCCAGGTCGGCCTGATGGCGCAAGGCCTGCAGCGGGGCCTGGACTCTGCCGGCCGTGTGCGGGCGCTGGCGCAGCCCTCGGCCCTGCTGGCTGATGCTCTGGGGCCAGACACCCTGGTCTTCCTGTCGGGTGCGCGGCTTGAGGTTGGATGCTGGTGCACCTGTTGCTGCAGCCGCGGGGACGGAGCGGCAGCAGCTCGGACGTCTAGGCCATCCTGCTCCAGGAGCAAGCAGGAACTGGTGCCCCCAGGCGGGCTTTGTTGGGTGTCGAATTATGCTTCCACTGCACCAACCCCGCACCCTGCACCCTGATCCTCACCATGCCAACAGATGTGGAGACAGAGGTGTGGCCCAACGGCACGGTGGCCGACCTGGCCGCCCGCACCCACCGCTTCCTGGTGACCCGCGGCAAGGACGGCGCTGATGAGTGGCGGGGCCCCCTGATGCAGCGCATCCCCGTGTACCCGGTGAGAGCTTGCTGGGGCGGCGAGGGGGGAGGAGTTGGGGGTCGTGGGCAGCAGAGCCTGCATTGCGCTGGCTGCCTCTGTAACCGCCTTGCTGGCTCCGCTGCTTATCCGTGCAATTCACGTGGTTTGCCCAGCATGCTCTGCCCTCACGTGCCACACACCCATTGCAATGACTCTCCACCTGCAGATTGACACGGTGATGGACACCAACGGCGCTGGTGACACGTTTGCCACAGGTGCGAGGCGGGCGGTGTGTTGTCACTGCCGCAGAACAGCTGCTGCGCTGTTCAGGCCCGCACCTGCACTGCCCCACTCCCACGAGCCCCCTGCCTCAGCGTTCCTGCCTCGCCCGCCCGGCTATGCCCTGCAGCCTACATGATTGCGGCGGCGGCGGGGCACCCCAGCCCCATTGCACTGGCACACCATGCCGCCGGGCTGGCAGTGTCTCAGCCGCAGTCGTGCAAGCCTCGCTGTGTGACCAAAGCGCTGGAGTCTGGCTTGGGGCCGCAGCTGGGCATGCTGCGGGGCTGGGCGCCAGTGCAGCGCCTGCTGCTGCCGCCCTTGCAGCTCGTGTCCAGGCTGCTGGGGCTGGCGGCTCGTGGCGGCAGCAGCAGCAGCGCAGTTGCAGCGTAGCGGATGCGCAATTGCAGCGCTTAGGGCTGGCACTCAGCTGCCGCGCGCCTCCTGCACAGGCGGCCCCCAGGCGTTGCACACAGAGGCCTGGGGCCACCTGAGCACCTAAGCTGCTGGCCCTTGGGCCACCTGAGAACCAACGCTGCTGGCAGGCACCTCCAGGCCGGCCCCCACTTGTAGATGCAGGGCAGCGGGCACGTGCGCCTTTGCTGTGCCCGCTCCCAATTTTGACTCGGTATCCCTCGCACTTCTTTTCTTCTTCCTTTCGTCTCCCCTGTCGCTGTGTGTGTGGGCCTGCCTTCTGTGAACCAGTCCTGAACACTCGCCTACCCCCTGAATACACGCTCATTCTTGTCCTGTAACATTCTGGCAGTGCCGTCGAGGAGCAAGGGAAGGGAGCCACAAGGACGGCAGACGTGTGGTTGCGGCGGCAGGCAATGGTACTGTACACTAAGTGATGTGCAGAAGGAAGCACACGCAGCAACTTGCACTCGGCAAAATGGGCGCTGAATACTGAGAGCAGGCAACAACGGAAGCATTGATCTGAGTAGGTAGGGTTTGTGGGCAGAATGAAAAGTTCAGAAGACACAGAGAAGGGGGGGGGGGGGGGTA
>RRZL01000059.1:464118-535587 GCA_006782975.1 Chlorella sp. Dachan | reverse complement strand
ATGCTGCCAAGTAGGAAGTGTGCAGATGCAACCGATGCAGCAGAGGGGCTGGGTACAATCATGTACAGGCGCCAACATGCCGACAGGCAGCATACGGTGGCATGGGGGCGAGCAATTGCTTGGCCAGCCCGCCGCCTCACTCCAGGCGGGGCGCTTTGGCGGCGTACCCCAGAGCGGCGTAGCCCTCTGCCACCACCTGCCGCTGCTCCTGGCTGAACTGGCCCCGCAGCTCTTCCGCCCGAGCAGCCAGGGCATCAAACAGGACGGAAGAGGGGCTGTGGTCGAGCGCCGCCAGTCCGCCCACCAGCGCCGCCACGTCAGCTGCCGACAGATCATCGATGTGTCGCATCAGGTGGCGCCCCACCTCGTCCAGCAGCATCTCCTCGCTGCGGTGTGCAGGTGTGGGGGCGGTGGCATTGATTTGTGTGCAGAGGGGTGGAGGTTGGACGGCAGGTTGGGATAACACAGTGCAGCAGTGGTGGGCACCCACACGGGCACTGCCCACTGCAGCAGCATGCACACGGAGGCGCAACCCGTGCAGCTGATGCCCCGGCCGCACCTGGCGCCCAGGCGGCCGCAGTGGAAAACTGCCTGCGCCAGCAGCGTTGGCTCGAAGCGCTGTAGGCCAGCCAGCAGCATGTCTGCAGGGAGGCAAGACGGAGCAATGCTGTCAGACATTTCCCCTGGGCCACACCACGCGAATCCCAGAGAACGCAGCCCTCCATGCCGCCCAGCCACCAGCCTCTAAGTTGCTCACCAACCAGCGTCTGGAACGGGCGGCTGCTGACAAGCTCTTCACCGCTCGTGCTGCCGCCGCTCTGCAAAGCCTCCAGTGCCGTGATCACGTTCAGCTCTGAAAACTGCTCGCCCTGCTCCTCCACCAACTGCAGCACAGCTGTTGGCCCGCCCGCATGTGCCGCTGCTGCCAGCCGGCTGTCGAGCTCGTTGGCTGCCTGTGCCTGGGGGCCGCGCTCGCAGGGGGCCAGGGCAGCTGCCGGAGTGTCGTCATCGGCGGCGGCAGCAGCCGTGCTCGCCCAGCTCCTGCTGCTGAGAAAAGCCTGTGAGCCTGCTGATGGGCTCTGGAGTCCCGCTCCCGCTGCCAGGCGCGCTGGCGAGCCAGACGGGTGGCAGGAGGCCGCTCGGCTACCACAGGCGCTCAGGCTACCGCTGGCTGCTTCGTGGCAGCAGCGCAGAGCTGCCGGAACTCTTAGGAGGGAACGACGCATCGCCAAAGCTGCTGCCGGCACGCCTAGCAAACTCCACGGAGCACTGACCGCTCCTGTGCGCCCAGCAAGTAAAGCCAAAGGGACGTGGAGGCGTGCAAGAAGGGGTGCGACACAAATGCGGCTTCCTGGCAGGCCGATCACTGCATTACCGGCAGCCTGCGTATTGCCGGAGTGCACACCCTTGCTGCTCGGCTGCATGTCGCCCAGACGGTCTTCCCTGGCCGGTCCAGCCTTGGCTGGTTGTTTTGTTTGACCGTTGCAAGACAGATTAGCAAGCGTCGCTGTATGCCATGTGTATGCTTGAACGCAGCCGCCCAAGGTTGCGTTGTACCCCAGCTGTGATGCTTGACGAGCAAAGTGTTACAGACGACTGCATGCCAAATGTTGGCAGGGCAGCATGATACGATCAGGTATTAAGGAGAAACTACAAACAGACCTTCCGGAAATAAGCCCAGCAGTGGATCTATGCCAGCATGAAGGCGGCCGCAGCAACCAGCGCCAGGGCCGAGAGCAGGGCCTTGGGCAGGGCGGCACCGCTGGTGGTGGGTGCCACAGGCATGGGGGCGGGCGCTGCGCAACACGGGGAGGAAGGGGGTGTGCAGCTTGAGCGAGCAGCCGTGCACAGCACAAGCCAGCCCACAGCAGAAGCAGTGCACCACTTGTACGTGGGCCCGACTACAACCTTGACCCTGCAGCCGACACAAGCTTCAACCTCGACCATGCAGCCCACACGGCGGCAAAGCAGCGGCCCCCTCACTGGCGGGCTCCTCGGCGACCACGGCCTCCGCCACGGGGCTGGCGGCGGGGGCGGGCTCCTCCTGGGGGGCGGGGGTGGGCGCCTCCGCAGCCAGCAGCTCATTCTCAGTCTGCGAGGCATCATATGTAGAGGCAGAAGTGAGAGGCGCCCAGCGTGCACCCGTGCGGGTAGCCAGATTGAGCATCAGGCTAAACCCCCGCACCTTGTGAAGAGACCCTGCAGGGCTCCCTGCCCGGTATACAGGACTGCATCCACACCACCACTCCGCCTCGTCGCCAGGTCAGGCAGATTCCCGTTCAGCACTCCAATGCTTCCAAGCGCGCACCTCATCGCAGGTCATGAAGAACTCAGTGGCCAGGCGGCCGATGGAGGTGGAGTCGCCCTCAAACGAGTCGCGCAGGTCCTTGGCGCACGTCTCGCTCAGCTGCGCAGCAGAAGGGGGCAGATGTGGCGGCGAGTTGAGGGGAGCGAGGGCCAGGCTCCCGATGACGGCTCGAGGCAGTGGGGGGTCAGCAGCGGACCCGAGGCGGCGTGCCCTGCCAAGCTTCCAGCACGCATGCCTGAGGCCCTTCGGTCCACACCTCCACCTCACCCTGCCAAGCCTCCCCCACGTCCCCTCCTCACCTTGGCAAACTGCTTAACGCACGACATCTCGCACGACACCGCGGGGTTTGTGTTGCCCAGCTGCACCGCATCCAGCATCTTGAGCAGGCCGCCGCACTTCTGCACGTCAAACTTGGGCAGGTTGGGGTCCGACAGGCAGGCCCGCACGCCCAGCACCTGGGGGTGGGAGGGGAGGGAGGCGGTGCTGGTGCTGTGTTGGCGAGGCTAACCTGGCAGGGCATGCATTAAGGGGGTGGGGGGTGAGGATTGGATTTGCCTGGTCCTGTGTCCCCAGACATGGGGACACAGGGGTACAAGCCCGAGGTCGCAGGTTGTAATACTTGACTAGAAGAGACTAGACTAGACTAGTCTGCGGGGGTGAGCAGCAACCAACCACAACTGCCGCCGGCAGGCTGGGAGCCGTGCATGCATGCACCCTGCCGGCCTGCCCAACCCACCAAACCGCGTCCACCACACGCGCCCACCTTCTCAATGAAGGGCCGCAGCTCTGGCTTCTCTAGCAGCGTCTGAATGGTGGACGGCAGCTGTGCGGCGGCAGGGGCGGCGCCCGCCGCCAGCAAGGCCACCACCAGACAGGCTGCAAGCGCGGCGCGCATGGTTGCTAGTGCTGCGCTTGGTTGCCTACAGTGGGTGGTGGGCAGGGCTGGGCGCTGAGCGGGGCGAAGACGCAGGCGAGCGCAGGTGACGCAGGCAGGTGGGAGCAGGCAGCGCCAGGCACACCTGTAAACGCCGAGGAGTGCGGGCCGGAGGATGCTGGAGGGTCTGCAAGCGTGCGCGGCGGCCGACGCGTTTTGAAGACCCCCATGCCGTCGGCAGCACAGCAGCACAGCATTCTGCCGACGGCCTGATGCCCATTCAGGGCAATGAACTGATGCTCACAACCGCCGTGCACCAGAGAAATGCAGTCGACGCAGGGCCCCGTCTACCATGTGAGCGGGGCGGCTCTGAAGCGGCGCCCTGGGCTGTCGCCTGGGTGCATGGCGTGCCAGTCGGCTTAGTATGCGACCTCGGGTGTGGATGGAACGAACAGCAGCCTGCACCGCGCGCACAGCAAACCCTGCCGGCCACCGCCGTCGCCACCCCTTGTTCACCGCCTGCTCACCCGCCACCCTCGTGTGCAGGAGCGTCAGCGGCTGCACCAGTGTCTGCGGCACAGCCTCAACAACATGTTTCAGAGCAGCCATTTCAGCAGCGGCGAGCTCGATGCCATAGCAGACACGCTGGCGCCGGGGCGCCCGCCGCTGCCCTTCCTGCACCCGCACCGGACGCTGCTGTGGGGCAACTATGATGTCAACGTGCTGGAGGTGGCGCTGCGGCGGCACGGCAAGGCGAGGAGACAGCATTGCGGCACGATTTGTAGGTTGCTGGTGGATGAGGGCAGCAGCTTTCTGCCAGGTGCACGCTGCGCCCTTTTGCCGCAAATGCGCCTGCAAGTACACTCACCCCACCCACACGCACCTGCACTGCCTCCCTTCAGGAGCTGCGGTGGCACGACCTGAGAGATGCAGCTTTTGAGCGGCTGGACCTGCAGGGCGCCTGGGCCCTCGTACTCAACGTGCAGGTGCGCTGCTGCAACAGCCGGGCGACTTGTAGTGCTGCCACATGCTGTGTCCTGCTCTTACCAGCTGCATCCCTGGTGCTGAGGCTGTCAAAGCTGCCGCTGAAGGCAAGTTCCTGCCCCTGCTGCTGCATCGCCTCACTCGCGCTGGCCTGCTCCTGGTGCCACATGCAGTCACACAGCACAGTGGGACGCCTCGTGGGCGGCCGGCACTGGCTGGCGCTGCGGCGCTTTGGCGGGCGATGGTGGAATCTGGACAGCAACCTGGCGGCGCCACGCCCAGTGGCAGATTGCTGCAGCAGCGCAGCGGAAGGAGCGCCAAGTTGTGCACGGGTAGCAACAGCAGGCTGCGATGCGACAAGGCAGGCAGCCGCAGCGGTGGTAGGGGACAACGGCACAGCACCATCAACAGCAGCTAGTGCATCTGGTGCCGACGCAGCAGCCACGGCGGGCGAACCGCGAGCTGCTGCAGCAGCAGAGGCGGGCACAGCAGGTGCAGCGACATCTGCTGCCGATGCAGGCGGGCAGGAGGCGCAGCCGGCAGCGGCGGCGGCAGCAGACGAGGCGGCTGTGCGGCGGTTCCTGGCAGACCAAGTGCGGCGGCACGACGCCAAGGTGTTTGTCGTGGTGGACTCCCCGCTGGAGTCGCACCCGCTGCAAGACCCGCCGCCTGGCACTGCTGCTGCTGCTGCGGATGGCTGAGCAGCGGTGAACGCCTGCACGACGTTAGGGCGCCGGCGTATCTACTGATACGTTGATCACTCCTTTTGCAAACGCCGCTGTTTGCCGAGTGATCAAACGGCGCAGCAGAGCCAGTGTAGCAAGGCAAGCAAGCAAGCAAGCAAGCAGGCAAGCAAGCAAGAAGCGAGCGAGCGGCAACCTGCCGTCATGGGGCGTCCCAGCTACGTGTAGCATAAGCCACCGCCACCCTTGGCCTGGCATATTCAATGCCGCTGCGATCGGGTGCAGCCTGGGAGCAGCGAGCACCACCGCGTTGTTGGCCCGCCGTTGTGGCAAGCACCGCCGGAGCGGTGGCGGAGCGCCCGCGTGGCGTCGGCGACAGAACTGGCGGCGATCAGCCCTGCCCCGCATTCCTGCGCACCATCAACGTGCTCCCAACACATCAGCCGCCGACCAAGGCATTTACAGCGCGCTCGGCGACGGCAAACACCTCTCGGTGCGGCGGGGCCCGCGCGAGGGGCCGTCGGGTTTGCACAGTGCCCGGTGAGTTCACCATAGTGCAGGGGACGAGCTGCAGGCCCGCGGGGCGCCCATCCTCTGTTGCAGCCCGTGTGCAAGTCGCTGGCGCGGCGCAGGCCGCCCCGGAGACCGTGTGCTATCGCATCACACTATCTGCAAGCTGCCGCGCCGCGCCGACGCCTGTGCAGCAGCTGGGGCCGCCGCTGCCGGCCGCACCTCTGCCGCCCACGCTGCCGCAAGCCACGCAGCTCAACGCCCGCTTGTGCACCCTCCTGTTGGCCATGCCATCTGCAGCAGGCCGGGGGTGGCGTCACTGCGGCTGGAGGGTGCAGCCCAGGCGGCAGCAGGGGCAGCGGCAGCATGGCGGCCGCCAATGGCGGCGCGTCGGCAGCGGCGCAGGACGCGCTGAGCGACCTGCTGCCCGATGAGGAGGACCTGCTGTATGAGGAGGTGGGCCCTGACCGTGCATGTTTATCAGATGCGGGTGGAAGGCGGGCTGGCCGCTGGGCCAGAGGTTGACTGCGCAGCTGTGTGGCGGCCGGCGCAGCGGGTGCAGGGCACAGCGGAATGGGCGCTGCACCCCTCGGCTCCCTCGCCCACCCTTTCCCACCCAGCACTTCATTGGCCCCCTCCCACAGGAGCTGCTGCGCAACCCGTATGCGCTGCGCATGTGGCTGCGCTACCTGGACGCCCGCAAGTCGGCCAGCGCCCGCAAGCGCTACCTGCTGTTTGAGCGCGCGCTGGCGGCGCTGCCCGGCTCGTACAAGGTGCGCCCTCAACCCTGTTGCGGGCTTGTGAGGGAGGGCGTGCTGGGAGCCGCTGCTTGCAGCTGTTGCGCTGGTGCTGCGCCAGTGAGCTGCTGATGGCTGGCTGGCTGGCGTGTGTGCACTCACACATGCTGGTGTGTGCTCCCGCTGCCACACCACCACGCCACGCAACCCGCCTGCCAAGCCGTGCTTGCCTCCACCACCCTCCACCTCCTCCCCAGCTGTGGCACGCCTACCTGAGCGAGCGGCTGGAGGCGGTGCGGGGCCTGGCGCCCAACCACCCCTCGGTGGAGGCGCTCAACAACTGCTTTGAGCGCGCCATGGTGTCCATGCACAAGATGCCGCGCATCTGGATCATGTGAGGGGGGCCTGGGGGCTGGGTGGCTGGGTGCCGGCTGCAGAGGCTGCTAGTGGGGCAGGCGGTGGCGAGGTCGTGTCGTTGTTGCGCCCATGCGGCAGCTGCTGCTGCGGTTGCTGTGCACAGGCATGCCGTCCTGCTGCTGGGCTCCAATGCAAGCACCCCAACCGTGCCCCAACTCCCTGGTCCTGAACCATGCACTGCCACACACACTCCCGCCCCCCTCAGGTACCTGGAGTTCATGCTGGGCCAGAACTTCATCACGCGCACGCGCCGCCTGTTTGACCGCGCGCTGACCAGCCTGCCGGTCACGCAGCACGAGCGCGTCTGGCCGCTGTACCTCAAGGCAAGCGAGCGGAGCAGCTGGGAAGGCTGGCAGGCCGGAGCTGTTGGGCGGGGCTGGCCAGGCGGAGCTGGCTGCTGCCTTGCCGCAGCTGTAGCAAGCTTGCGTGCTTTTGAATGTATTTGCCTCCTTAACCCCGTTGTCATGCTGCAGTTCATCGGCCAGCCGGGCATCCCCATGGAGACGGCTGTGCGGGTGGGTGCCAGCTGGCGCAGCGTGCAGAATGGTGCACAGCCGCAGCTTGTGACTCGCGGGCAACCCGCTGCCGCGTTTGTGTGGCGCCCCCCATTTGATCACCAGACCCCACAAGCATGCAGGTCCATGACGTCCCTCCCTGCCTGCCCCCCTGCCCCAGGTGTACCGCCGGTACTTGAAGCTGGAGCCCACCCACGCCGAGGAGTTCATTGCCTACCTCAAGATCAAGCAGCTGTGGGGGGAGGCGGCGCGGGTGCGGGCAGGGCAGGGGTCCGGGTTTGGGAGAGGGGACGCCGGTGGCACATGCGGCTTGCAGGATGTGCAGCTGGCGGCGCCGGCAGCAAGCGGGTTGGCCCTGGTGGTGTACACCGGCGCCCAATGCCCAGCCCCAGCCCCAATGCCAGCCCCGCCCCGTCACATTGTTGTCTAACTTGTCAACCTCACGCCACCGCACCCCACCCACCCTCTTCTCCTCCCCTCTCGCAGCGCCTGGCGGACGTGGTGAACGACGAAGGCTTCCGCTCGCTGGAGGGCAAGTCCAAGCACCAGCTGTGGCTGGAGCTGTGCGACCTGGTCACCAAGCACCCCAACGAGGTCAAGGTGCGGGGCGGCTGGGCTGGTGGGGGCTTGGGTTGCAGGGTGGAGACAAGAGGGTGGGGGAAGGGGCCTCCATGGTGTGCCACAGTAGGAGGCCAATGCTTTGGGCCAGGCCAGCAGGATGTGCAGGCCTGTGCGCCTGTCGATGCGTAATACACTCACACCCCTTCCTCCCCCGACACTGTGGCCCCCTGCCCGCAGGACATGAAGGTGGAGGCCATCCTGCGCAGCGGCATCCGGCGGTTCACGGACGAGGTGCGGGTACAGGCTTGGGAGGCACATGGGGCGGAGCAGGTTGGGCATGCAGTTTGTTGGCGGTGCCTAGGGCCTGTCCCTGCCCTCTGCCTGGCACTCCAACTCCTGCTCGCCTCCCAGCGTGTCCGACCCGCCTGCCTGCACTCGCCTCGCCTTGCCACCTCACCGTTGTCCGGTCCTCACCCCTCCCTCAGGTGGGCCGGCTGTGGACCAGCCTGGCCGACTACTTCATCCGGCGCGGCATGTTTGAGCGGGCGCGCGACGTGTACGAGGAGGGCCTCACCTCCGTGGTCACCGTGCGCGACTTCTCACTCGTCTACGACGCGCTCACGCAGGTGCGCAGGCTGTGTTGTGCTGCTGCTTGCCTGCAGGCGCCTGTGCACCTGGCGCTGGCACTGGCCCTTGTCTTGCGATGCATTCTCATCGGGCCCCACACCCACACCCACACCCACCCCCACACCCACACCACAGTTTGAGGAGTCGCTGATCAGCGCCAAGATGGAGCAGGCGGCGGACGAGGATGAGGAGGCGCCCGCCCTGGAGGACGAGGACGGCGAGGACTTTCTGCTCAAGGACGGCGGGGACGACCTGGACCTGCGGTGAGGGGGCTGGGCGCTGGGGCGGGGGCGGTGCGCTGCTGCCGTGCTGCTGATGGTGGCGTGACAGCCGGGATGAGGTGATTGGCCGGCCACCGCAGCCCACTATGTGATTGCTGCAACATCATCATCCAACGTGCTGCCCTCCCCCGCTCTGCCTCCCCCCCCTCCCCAATCCCCGCCAGGCTGGCGCGGCTGGAGCACCTCATGGAGCGGCGGCCCGAGCTGCTGAGCTCCGTGATGCTGCGCCAGAACCCGCACAACGTGCACGAGTGGCACAAGCGTGCCAAGCTGTTTGCCGCCAACCCCACCAAGCAGATCCTGTGCTACACGGGTGCGTGCGTTGGAGGGGAAGGCGTGGGGTGGGCGTCATGGCTGGGGCGGAGGCATTCATGGGGGCCTGCCATGCTGTGCCAGGCTGGGTCGGCATGCTGCTGCGTACACCGCAGCACACTGGTTGGACTGGCCTGCTTGCCCCTCACACCGCCAAGCCCTCACCCGCCCCCCCTGCAGAGGCGGTGAAGACGGTGGACCCCGAGCGCGCGGTGGGCAAGCCGCACACGCTGTGGGTGGCCTTTGCCAAGCTGTACGAGAAGCACGGCGACCTGCCCAACGCACGCATCATCTTCGAGAAGGGCGTGCAGGTGTGTGTTGTGGGGACCAGGGTGGGGTGGGTGGGGCTGCTTGTGGAGTTCCATCGTTGCAAGTTGAAGGGGTGCGGGCCGGCTTCCAGCACCCGTGGGCGCCCGCCTATCACTCGGTCCAAGCCGCTCCACCCGCATGCTGAGCCCTGATACCCACACCCTTGCCCCATGGAATGCCCCCCTCCCCCAGGCGCGCTTCAAGTACGTGGATGACCTGGCCTCGGTGTGGTGCGAGTGGGCGGAGATGGAGCTGCGGCACAAGAACTTCAAGCGGTGAGTGTGTATTGCGTGCCTAACAGCGGATCCGGGTGCGTGCACAGGTCCATGCAACTTGTCCGTTCAGATGGGCGACCCTGCAGGCGCTCAGTGCTGTCCTGTCTATCCTGCCTCTGCAGGGCGCTGGAGATCATGCGGCGGGCCACGGCGCGCCCAGCGCGCCCCCGCACCCGCGAGGTGCGCGGCTGCTTGGCATGCAACCTGGAGCTTGTCCTCCAGGGATGCAGCGGCTGCCCTGGAGCCCGGCTTACGTCAGCAAGCTTGATGTCTGCTCTGTCTGCAGCCAGACCTGTTACGCCCTGCCCTCCACGCTGCGCCGGTACCGCAGGAGGAGAAGGATCTGCCGGTGCAGGACCGTGTGTACCGCTCCCTCAAGCTGTGGTCCTTCTACGTCGACCTGGAGGAGAGGTGAAGCTTAAGCACAGTGCTGGAGGGCTGGCTGGCTGCACGTGTTGCACCGTGTTTCTGCAAGACCGGCCCACACAGCACCCTGCACCCGGGATCACATCAACTGCGGACAACGCTGGCTGGCTGCGCTTGCAACTGCTGCCGCTCTGCACCTGCATCACCCCACCCGCTGCCTCCTTCCTCGCAGCCTGGGCACCCTGGACAGCACCAAGGATGTGTACGAGGCGATCCTGGACCTGCGGGTGGCCACGCCCCAGATCGTGCTCAACTACGCCGCCTTCATGCTGGAGCACAAGTTCTTCGAGGAGGCATTCAGGTGGGGTGGAGTGCGGTGCGGGGGGTGGTTGGGGCGAGGTGGGTAGACCTGGCTGTGGCGGGGGGCCAGAGCAGCGATGGACAGCCGTGGTTGGCAGGCACCAGGGTCAACGTGTTCGTGGCACATGCATTTCCATTGTTGGGACACGTCGCTGACGCCTGCCGCCCTCCCTGCCCCTTCCTGCCCCTCCACTCCTCCCCAGGGTGTACGAGCGCGGCATCTCGCTGTTCAAGTACCCCCACGTCAAGGACATCTGGACCACCTACCTCACGCAGGTGGGGCGACAGCAGCACAGCAGGGGGCCGGGGGCCGGCGCATCCAACCCGCTGCTGCAGCATCGGCGGCATCTGCGGCTGGCGTATCCAGGGCGCCATGAGGTTCCAGCAGCCAGGTACCCTGACCTAACACCGCCCACCCTTGCCACCCCGCCTTCCACCCCCAGTTTGTGGCGCGGTACGGCGGCAAGAAGGTGGAGCGCGCCCGCGACCTCTTCCGCCAGGTGACGCCCTGCTCTGCTTGCGGAGGGAGCCCTGGGCTGCTGAGGCGCAGGGCAGGCTCATGGGGAGGATCCCGGGCCCACCTGCTTGCTGGGCCCAGCTGACCTCGCTGGCTCCCCTCCCCACCGTCTCGCCCCCCTTCCCTCCCCCTACAGGCCATCGACGAGGCCCCCGCGTCCGCCAGCAAGCCTCTGTTCCTGGCCTATGCCAAGTACGAGGAGGAGTACGGCCTGGCACGCAACGCCATGCAGGTGGGCGGGGTGTGGGGTGGGGCCTGTTGAGGGCGTCTTGCGGTGGCCTTCAGTGCGGTTTGCAGCCTTCCGGTGTGCGCACACGCCATGCTGCCGGGCTCCGCATGTTCGCCACCACCTCCGCGCCTGCGCCTGCAGGCGTCTAAACCACGTCCCTCTCCCTGTATGCTCCCCTGTCCTGGCAGATTTACGACGCGGCGGTGAAAAAGGTGCCGGAGAAGGAGCGGCTGAGCGTGTACGACATCTACGTCGCCCGCGCATCCGAGTTCTTCGGCATCGGAAAGGTGGGCAAGCGTAGGCTGCATAACCGGTGGACAGGCGTGGGGCGCATGACCTGGGTGTTGCGGTGGACGTGGGTGGTTGGCAAGTGATAATGTGTTGCTGACGCGCTTTGTTGGCTGCACGGTGCCTCCACTGGCTGCACGCTCCCCGCACCAGCGCGAGTTGCCAGCCCTGCCCCTGTAAACTGCGCTCCCCCTTCCGCCCTCCCCTTGCCTCCCCAGGTGCGCGAGGTGTACGAGGGCGCGATTGAGGCGCAGCCTCCGCTTGCGCTGTCCGACGCCGACACGCGCACGGTGTGCCTGCGCTACGCTGCGCTGGAGCGCCGCCTGGGCGAGGTGGACCGGTGAGCTGGCTCCCTACGCTTTGCGTTCTTGGCTTTCCTTGGTCTCAATTCCGCCCTGCGTGCTTGTCCAGCTGGCCGGCCTGCGCCTGGCTTGGTTTATAATAAACCAGATAATTTGCACTGTCAGCCCGAGCACAGCGACCCACGCCTTAAAGCCCAGCCCCACTTGAGACCTGCATTGAGATCTGCATGCCCGCCCCTGCCTCCTTACCACAGCGCGCGCGCCATCTACGTGCACGGCGCCTCGCTGGCGGATCCACGCTCCGACAAGGACTTCTGGAGCGAGTGGAACTCGTTTGAGGTCAAGCACGGCAACGAGGAGACGTTCAGGTGTGGCTGGGGGGAGGGAGGTAGTGGTAGTGGTGGGTGGGTGGGCACCGTGCGAGCTGCGACCGCGGAAGCCAGGCAGCGGCAGTGGTGGAGCAGGGATGATGGTCGGTGGCCGAGCTGTGAGTGAGCAACGGCATGGTGGTTCAGCAGCTGCGACTCTAGCTGCCGTCCCCCTGCGCATTCATCGGATGATTTTTCCCGGCCCGTGCACCTGGTGCCGTGCCCCTCCCCACCCTCACTGCCACCCCTTCCCCGGCCACTCGCAGGGAGATGCTGCGCATCAAGCGCTCCGTGGCGGCGGCCTTCAGCCAGCAGCACTTCAACACCACCGTTATCGATGCGGCGGTGGTGTCGGCAGGTGCAGCAGCCCCTGTCGCCGACGCCGGCAAGCGGAAGCGCGAGGGCGAGGACAGCATGGCGGCGCTGGAGGCGGCGGTGGCGGGCGGCGCACCCGCGGCCGAACCGCTGCAGCCGGGCACGCGCGTCAAGGGCTTTGTGTCGGCTGGCGTGATCCAGCAGAACACAGACGGCGCGGCGGGCGGCGACGGCAGCGCGGCGGCCGCGGTGGCCAACCCCGACGAAATTGCGCTGGACGAGGACGACGGTGAGCCGGCGGCTGAGGAGGGCGGCGAGGAGGGCCTGGAGCTGCAGCAGAAGGCGGTGCCAGACGCCGTGTTTGGCAGCCTGGCCAAGAAGCAGCGCACCGACGGCAGCTAGTCGGCGCATCGGCAGCAGGCAGTCGGCGGAGCAGCTGCCTGCACCTGGCGGCAGCAGCGCCGTGCTCTGCCTGTTTTCTCGCATTGTAAACTCGGTGATCGGTGGTGCGAATCAATTCAAACGGCCCTTGAATGCGCATTGGCGGAGGAACATCCCGCCAATGCAAAACCCGTGGCCCGGTGTCGCCACTCCGCTGCTGACCCACGTGTGTTTTCAGCCTTACTAGACTGCCAGAGGCCAAATGGGGCGCCCCAGGGCGCTGGCAGCACTCCTCTTGCTGCTCGGCCTTTGCAGCGCGCGGGCGCTCCGTTTCGCCGACAGCGGCCGACTGCTGGTCATACACGCCACTGATCTTCACTTTGGCGAGGACAGGGACTCAGACGTCGCGACCACAGAGGTGAGACAACCTCAGGCTCAGGTTTGGTGATCTCGCAGCCTGCAGCGCCGGCATTTAGCCTCGAAATGGCTGACTTGGGTGAAGAGCAAGCACCCGCGTCGCTGCTGCGCCTGTGGGTGTGTGCCTGCCGGTGCCCTGCCGCCGCCGCAAGGGGGCGGTACACGCGAGAGCTCCTGGAACCCGTTTGAGCCCCTTCCTGCTGCCCACAGCTGCTGCGAGCCTCCATCAAGGCGGAGCGACCGGATCTGGTGGTTCTCTCAGGCGACCAGGTGCGCCACCGCCACGTAGTGTACCGCACTCAGGCTGCACAAGCTGGCAGCAAGCGCCCGTGCCCAGTGGTATGTTCTGCTCGCTCCTACGCCCACGTGGTATGTTCTGCTCGACCCCTGCAGGTGTCTGGCTATGCCATCCCTGCTGCCAACCTGGTGCAGCGCTTGCGACTGCGGATGGACGCCACCTCGCTGTCCGGCAGCTGGTATGAGCAGCAGTGGCGGCAGCTCACGGCGCCCCTGCACGAGGCGCGCGTGCCGTATGCAGCCATCCTGGGTGAGCATGTGTTGGTGCTTGGGTGGGACAGCGCGTCGCGGTGGCAGCATCTGGCACCCGCGGCGTGCGGGGCAGGCTGCCCTAGGTTGCATGCAGCCTCCCGCACCTCGCAGGCCACCCAGCTGCAGCACCAGGCAGCCACTCACTGCCAAGGATACCCCGCTGCTGAACATGGTGGCCCTCCAAATGCCGCTCTTGTTCCATCCCACCCACGCCCACAGGCAACCACGACGGCGAGGCTGACCTGAGCCGGAGGGAGGTCATGGCCCTGGATGCAGCCACCAGCGGCGGCCTGTCGCTTTCACGGCCGGGGCCAGCCAGGCTGAGCGGCGCAGGGAACTATTGGGTGGACGTGCTGGCTCCGGGCAACTCCACAGAGGTGGCAGCCCGCCTCTGGTTCCTGGACAGCGGTAACCGCGGCTGCAACGGCAGCGCCGCAGGCTGGTGAGCTGGGCTGGAAGGATGGGTGTGGGCAGCTGGCTTGTGTGATTGTGCTTGCGCTGGCAGGCATGCTGCCAAGCCATGTATGACAGCTGGCCAGATCCATCCAAGACGCCACTGTTCTGCCTCCGCCCCGCTGTTTCTGCTGCAGGGGCTGCCTGGGCCAGGACATTGTGGACTGGGTGCGCCAGCAGGCGGCGGCGCTGCCCCGCGTGCCCTCCCTTGCATTTGTGCACATCCCACTCCCCCAGTTCAGCGAGGCCTGGAGTGCGGGGGCACCCGCCAACGGCACCAAGGGCGAGGAGACGGGCTGCCCCCTGGCCGACACCGGCTTCTTTGCGGTGGTCAAGTGAGCGGCATGCTTTGGGGGCGCGGCGACATACAGCCTGGATTGATGGAAAGCGCGCTGCACCTATCAACACATTGCAATGCTCATGTTCAGCTGCTTCTGTTTGGCTGCAGGGAGTTTGGCATCCACGCCATCTACTCTGGTCACGACCACGACAACGACTTTGCCGTGGAGCTGGAGGGAGTGCGGCTGGCCTACGGCCGAAAGACCGGGTGAGCAGGCCGCATGCTTGCGGATGGGCTTGCCTGCTGGGATGGGACAGCTAGGACTGGCCTTGTGACGCACCCCAGCCTCGCCCACACCAGCTGTGAATGGTGCCCCTGCAGGTTTGGGGGGTACGGCCCCTTCAGCGTGCAGCGGGGCACGCGCGTCATCGAGCTGCGCATGGGGCAGGACACAGCGCAGAGGTGCGCTGACTCGGCCAAGCATCGTGCGCCATTGTTGGGTGCTGCCCAGGCTTGCCGGATGGCTTGCAAAGCATGCTCTGGGCTCTGGGAGGCCCTCTTCTGACAGTGTGCCATTGCACAACACCTGCTCATCTGTGCAGTGCCACCTGGATCCGACAGCAGGACGGGTCCCGGGTGGACCAGCAGCCGGTGCAGGTGCGTGCAGTGTAGTGGTTGGCATGCACATCCAGCCGCTGCGCCTTGCATGGAACTGGGGATGCATACAGCCACCAGGAGTCCGCCTGGAGCAGCACTCTCATTCTCTAGCTTCCCTCGATATCGCCCCCTCCACAGCCTACCCACACCCTGGTGACCGCGCCCTGCCGCAGGAGCCGCGCCCCCACCGCCAGGCGGGCTGCCCCTCCATCGAGGGCCGCTGCGACAAGCTGCTGGGGCCCAAGGCGTGCCTCCAGCTGCGCGGCCTGCGCAACGGGGCGGAGGCGGCAGGAGCCGTGCTGGGCTCGCTGGCGGTCCTGCTCCTCACCATCTCAGCCGGCGTGGTGGCCAGCCGGCACGCGCTGCTGCACATGCGCCGCCGCCGCGGGTGGCGGCGCCTGGAGGCAATTGCAGCCAAGCACCCCACGCCTGAGTCACAGGTGTAGCAGCCACGCATGCAATCATCTGCACGCCCTCTGGTGCTCACTACGGCCGTTGCAGCACCCCTTGAAACCAGACGGCTGCTGACACGCAGCTGGACACGCTTGCACAACACAACATCGTATGCATCCCGTTTATGTGTATGTACAACTACCAATCAACACGCGCTTTCATACCACCGCCCACATGCTTTCTCCACCTGTTCACCATGCTCCATCCTCCTGGTCTGGGGACCTCAAGCCCTTTTCATCTGTACGACACGTCACCCGTCGTTTTTCCATGCCAAGAACCAACTCTAATTTCATTGCGACATACCATCCGCTCCAGCCTGTTGCACCCCCCGCCTTGGAAATGAGCATTTTGCTGCCTGCCCTTGTGCGTGCGCCAACCAACCGTAACAACTACACGCCCCCCCTCCTCTATTGGCGCACGATCCCATCACTTTTGCAAATCGTCGTTTTGTAACCAGCAGTATATTGCCTAAGGGCAGCTGCGCGTTTGGCTATGCCTTGACCGGGGCGGCTGAGGCTGGGCGGGAGGCCGCAGGGCTCCCGGGCGTGCTGTGCCGCCCCAGCACCGATGGCCGTGCCGCTGCCAGGCGCCCGGATGCAGGCCGGCTGCTCCTGCCGTTGGCGGTGCCGCTCGGCGATCCAGCAGGGCGGCCCGGGCTGGCAGGCTTCGGCGCAGCAGGCATGGATGCACTGGGCGTGCCCGCCCTGCTGCCGCTCCCCGGCTTGCCCAGCGGGCTGGCGCGGGTCTTCTTGCCAGCGGCACCTGCAGTGGCCGTCCCCTTGCCTCCCTTCTTCTTGTTTGCTGCAGCTGCTGCCGCCTCCGCCGCCTCCTCGGCTGCCTGTCGCTCGGCTTCGGCAGCCTCGGCCGCAGCACGGGCCGCCGCCTCTGCCTCCTCCGCCGCCCGCCGTGCCTCCTCCTCTGCCGCCAGCCTGGCGGCCTCCTCTGCCTCTGCAGCCAGGCGCGCCGCCTCCTCCGACTCCCGCCGCAGGCGCTCCTCCTCCTGCAGGCGTGCTGCCGCCTCAGCTGCCTCCCGCTCCAGGCGCGCCTGCTCCGCCGCCGCCGCCGCATCCATCTCCGCTCGCAGCGCCTCCACGTCTGGGCGGGTCAGCAGGGCGCGGCAGGCGGGCGTGGCCGCCACGTCCGCGGGCGTGTTGCCATACCGGTTGCGGGCCGCCGGGCTGGCGCCGTGGTACAGCAGCAGGCGGCAGATGGCGAGGCTGCCGGCCATGGCTGCGGCGTGCAGCGGCGTGTTGCCCAGCTCGCCGCGGTCGCTGACGACCTGGTCCATGTCTGTTGCGCAGTCCACAAAGGCAGCAGCTGCGGCTGCCATGCCCTTGAAGCAGGCCCAGATCAGCGGGCTGTCGGTGCCGGGCGGCGCCGCCGGCAGGCCGCCTGGCGCCGCCAGCAGGCGCAGCAGCAGGCGCTCGTCGCCACTCCGTGCCGCGGCGATGCTGCTTGGGATGGAGCCAAAGTATGGAGCACTTGTCAAACATGCATTTCAGCGGTTGCCAAAGGGGATGGGGCGGTGCTTGCAGGCGCAATGCAGCGCATCATGGCAAGGCAGGCGGAAGAGGCGCACCAGGCGGCGGCGGCTGTCGCCCCGTCATGGTCCGCTGAGGTTCCATCGCCCAGCGGCGCCAGCAGCCCGTCCTGCAGATGCGATACGACGAGGGCAGGGGAGCCAGGCTGCAGAGCGCAGAACGGGGTTCAACGGAAGAACCTTGCAAAGAACGGCGGCACCTCTTGCTGCCCCGCCTGAATTGCCTCTATGAGCTGCCTCATGGCCTCCATAAGCGGTAAATGCACCAACAGCGCCAGGTAGGCTGTCAATTGTGAGGCTGGCAAATTTGCTGAGGCCCCTGTGCATGCTGCGCCCATGCCGAGTTTTGAGCGGGGCGTCCCGGCTCACTTGCACGCATTCCGCAGCGTGGCGTTGGTCCAGCCCGTCAGCATCGCCACCCCGCAGGCTCGGCCGCGACGCTTGGCACTTGCCCTTCGCGCCTGGGCGCTGGCAGCGGGCGGGGCGACCGCCCGGGTCGCAGGCAGCCATGGTGCGTCGCTGGGTGCCGGTCGGCTGATGCCTGGGGGCCTCTGGGCCCCGGCCATGCCATCACGCCGCCTCTTGGGGCTGTGGCAGCCTTGCCACGCCTGCCTGCGGTGACGGCGAGTATATGCGCAGCTCGATCGCACGCTCCCCCGCCAAGCATGCAACTTGCCGTCGCCGCCGCCGCTGCCGCCACTTGCAACCCAACGCTGCTGCCTCCACTGCCTGCTGCTTGCCTGCAGGACTTTAGCACACGCATGTACCGCATTCGGCGGACATGCCTGGAGATGCTGGCCGACCGCGGCTACCTCATCACCGAGGTGCGGAGTCGGCCCGCGCTGGTGGCCAAGCTGCGCAGGGAGTGGGGCTGTTGCCGCCGCATGCTGCGTCTGAAGCTGTGTGATCATCCTCATGTTGCCTGAACGACTGCACAGCGCGCGCAAGCCGGTGCCCAGCCAGCCTATCCACCCACCCGTGTTTTGTCCCCCGCTCCGCGGCGCAGGAGGAGCGCGATGCCAGCCTGGACGCGTTCAAGGAGAAGTTTGGGGCGGCGGGGGACGTGCGGCGCGACGACCTCACAATCATGGCCTCCAAAGTGGTGGGTGCCAGGAGGAGCAGCTGTGTGGCGGAGTGCGCTGCAGGGGGCTGCATGTCGAGGGTGCCGCCTGTGGCTGGCGTCGCCCGCCTGCAACCACGCCTGCCAGTGTGCCCAGACCCCGCTCTGTGAGTCTCACCTGCGACCTATTTTGTCGTCCCGCTGCAGGACGACCCCACGGAGCAGATCTTTGTGTTCTTCCCTGATGAGGTCAAGGTGAGGGGACGCAGCAGGGCCAAACTGTGCACTAGTGGCAGCCCAGCCTTGTGAGCGCCGGGCAGTTGCACCAGACGCAGCAAGTGCAGCGCGCCGGTCCGCCTGTCTCCATCACCGCACCCCCTCAACCTGTGCTGGGCGGCGGCAACTACCCGGCCGCAGGTGGGCGTGAAGACGATCAAGACGCTGGCTGAGCGCATGCGCAACGAGCGCGTGCAGCGGGCCATCATGGTCACCCAGGTGCGCTGGGCAGCCGCTGGGCACCTGCTGCAGGCGTTGAGCAGGTGCAGGCGTGAGGTTGGCTGTGCGCTGGGCGTGAGTGGGCTAAGCCCACGAGCGCCGCCACAGCTTGGTGTCTGCAGACGGAACCTGCTGCGATCCAGCAGGCTGCATATGCTTGCAAACTGCCCTGCGCTGCTGCTGCTGCTGCTGCTGTGTGCATACACAACCATCCGTGGCGGATGATGCGACACACTTAGTTATCCCTGTCAGACGGCAGCCACAAGGCCGGCCGCCAGCTGTTGACCCCCTAGCTCTATCTGACGCCTGCGCGCTGCACCCCGCTTGCATGCTCTCGCTGCCATCACGTGTCCCTGCACTCCTTGGCCAACCCACCTGGGACAGGGCAAGCCATCAGCGACTCGCTTGCTGTAATCCTTGTCATACTGCTGGCTCATCGCTCCCCTCGCCACTGCGCCCCTGGCGCAGGCCAACATGACGCCGTTTGCCAAGCAGTGCCTGAGCGAGATGGCGCCCAAGTACCTGATTGAGCTGTTCCAGGAGGCGGAGCTGCTGGTGAGGGCCGGTGGGGACGGCGGCGTGAGGGCTAATGGGCGTCATTGCTGCACCCATGTGGGGCCGCGCAGCTGGTACACTGATTGAGGTTCTGTGTTTTTGCGGCGCAAAGCTGGGACCGTGCTGGCTGGGCTGCGGTCGCGTCAGGGGAGCTGCTCGGGAGACGCTGTGTGCACCGTTGCGCAACCGCCAGCCGACCCCTCCACCCCTCCCCCGCTGCCTCCTGCCCCCGCAGGTGAACATCACCAAGCACACGCTGGTGCCGCAGCACCGCATCCTGACGCGGGAGGAGAAGCAGACGCTGCTGGACCGGTACAAGGTGAGAGGTGTGCGGTAGCACCCTTGCCCTCGGCAGCCGGGCTTGCTTCAGACGCTGTGGACCGGTACGATGGGCGTCTTGGGGTGATGATGGTGGCTGTGCTCTGGCACCCTGTGCCTGTGGCTCCGCTCGCAACTGCGTGCTGTCGTGCCGCCCTCCCTTGCTGCACCGTTGCGTCGTGGCAGGGTTGCAGCCCTAGCCCCAATGTGCTTGGCCTGCCCGCTTGCTGATCCAACGTGTGTCCCGAGCCTCAATCCCCCCTACCAAATCGCTTCACCCCGGCTCAACGAAATGCCCAGGCCTGCCTCTCCGCTGGCAGGTCAAGGACACGCAGCTGCCGCGCATCCAGTTCAACGACCCGGTGGCGCGGTACTACGGCATGCAGCGCGGCCAGGTGGTGCGCATTGTGCGGCCATCTGAGACGGCAGGCCGCTACGTCACTTACCGGCTATGCGTGTAGAGGGAGCGGCGCGGGAGCTGGGCCGCGCGCTGTGCGCCGGTGTTGTGGCGGCGCGCCCCGCCGCCCGGTGTTCTGCCCCTTGCCCCTACACCCGCCTCTCTCTCGCTCCCATTTCTTCCTCCCCGACTCTGCTGCTCTGACTTGACCTGTACGCTTTCTCTTTGACCACCCTGACCACTCTTGCTCCTTGTGTTTGTGCTGACTTCTCTCGCTTGTCCCTGCCGCTCGCCGCTCCCTGCTCCTATTGAAATCAGTTGACGCCCACAACACTACACGTGTACCAATCGCACCAGAGACATGGAAGGTAGACATTGGGCGTGGGTTGCCCAGCAGCCAAACAAAGCGATGGGCGCTTAAGGCCAAAATCTGCCACGCCTCCGCCGCCTCAGCGCACGGGCAGCGTGCTGGGTGATGCCCGGCGCCTGCGGTGCCATCCGCACACATCCGGCGCTTGCATGCCTCACTTGCAGCGGATTCCAGGCGTAATCCCTCCTGGCACAACCCCAACTCTGAGCTGAGCCCGGCTGGCCCGGCTGGCGCTGGGGCTCGGAGGCAACGACTTGTGAGCTGACCGGCGAGAGGCGGCAGCAGCGATGGCGGACCAGCCCCTGCAGGGCGTCCCAGAGCTTGCTTTGCCCCCGCGAGTCGTCGGGCTCGCCGCTGGCGCTTCACACAGCCTGGCGCTGCTCCGTGAGTGACGATGCTGCAATATGAGCACGCGTCGCTGCCTGGCACGGCCCTCACCCACCCCAGGGCCGCCCCGCCGCCGCCGCTGCTTTGACGTTGCCGCCGCTGAGTGTTGAGCGCTGGCCACCGCGCGCGCGCTGCTTGGCACCCTGCTGCACTTGCAGTGAGGGATGTGAGCTGCACGGGCGCAGTTGATGCCCTGTTGGTTTGCTTTCCAGCATGAGTGTGTCGGCTGGCATGCCTGCTGTGGCCCGACCGCACTCAACATTCACCGCAACCTCCGGCCTGCAGGCACGCCCAGCGGCAGCATGGTGCTGAGCTTTGGGCGCGGCGAGGACGGGCAGCTGGGGCACGGCGATGCAGAAGACCGGGACAGCCCGCAGGCGGTGTTTGCCCTCGTCAACCGCGGCGTGTCGCTGGTGGCGTGCGGCGCTGAGTACAGCTGCGTGGTGTCGACACGCGAGAAGCAGCTGTGGAGCTGGGGGTGGGGGTGAGTTCTCCTGGCTGGGAGCGCTGCATGCTTAGCTTGCGTGGCAGTGCTGCCCAGTACTGATGCGCAACCCAAGGCAGAGATGCATCTGTGCGGAGACCTCCTTGCTGCGGCTGGCAAGTCGAGATCCCGCCACTGGCTAGTGCGCTTGCACCAACACCCTGGCCACCTTTTTGATGATTCATGAATGCGCCACACCCCCGCGCCCACCCTGCTGCAGCGACTTTGGGCGGCTGGGCACCGGCGACTGCAAGGATGTGTTTGTGCCCTGCCCGCTGCCCGCCCTCGCTGGCCGCACCGTGGCCTCAGTTGCCTGTGGCGATACGCACACGCTTGTGGCCACCGACGACGGCCAGCTGTTCTCCTTTGGCCGCAACCAGAGCGGGCAGCTGGGGCTGGGCAGCATACAGGACAGCCTGCTGCCGCAGCCGGTGCTGGCGCTGCAGGTAGGTGGGCGGCTGGTGGCATGCATCGCACTGCTGCATGTTGGGATGCTGCACCTTCTGTCCCCTCCTGTGCAGCCATCATCCATCCTCCACTCTTACATCCCTCCACCCCCCCTGCTGCTGCGCAGGGCAAGCGTGTGCTGCGCGTGGCGTGCGGCGCTGAGCACTCGCTGTGTGCCACTGACGACGGCTTGGTCTTTGCCTTTGGCTGGGGCCGTTACGGTGAGTGGGAGTTGCGGCAGGGAGCCTTGCCTGCTAAGCAGCCTGCAGCCGAGGACACGTGCGTTACGTGCTGTGGCAGCAGCGGTCACATGTGCTGTCAGCAGCATTGCAGGTTGGCACAGACTTTAAGCGTGGCAGGTACTGCGCCTGAGCCTGGACAGCCATACCTGCCTGCCATGCAGGCAACATAGGCGACGGCGAGGCGCAAGATCGGCACATGCCCACAGCAGTGAAGGGGCTAGACGGGGTCAAGGTGGCCAAGGTGGCCTGCGGCTGGCGGCACAGGTGCGCCCGCTGCCTGCGTGTGCACGAGTTGCTGTTGAGCAGCGCCTGTGGTGAGGAGCAGAGCCACTTGGGGCGACAACCAACCAAGCATCCCTGCCAACACTCTCACTTTCCCATGTGTGCAGCATCGCGGTTGACGACCAGGGCGCGATGTACACATGGGGCTGGGGCGCCTGGGCGCAGCTCATGCACGGCGACCGCAAGTGAGAGGCAGGGCGGGGCGGCAGCCCCAGTGGCTGGATCTGCTGGTGCACATGGGCCCAGCAACCAACCAGCTGCTGCAGCGCAGCCAGCAGCGCGCCTGGTGCCGCACAACACTGCCTGCTGCCTGCACCACTGCGGCAGCAAACGCACCCATGCCCTCTGGCCCCCATGCCCCCTGCGCCCCGCAGTGATGTGTACATCCCCAAGCGCGTGGCGGCTGTGTCAGACGTGGCCCTGGTGGCCGGCGGCTGGCGGCACACGCTGGCGGCGGACCGGGAAGGCCGGCTGTATGCTTCCGGCTGGAACAAGGTGGGGTGGGCGGTGGGCGTGTAGGAGGGGCGGGGTGGGCACTTGATTTGCAAAGCCACAGCGCTGCTTGAGCTGAGCTGTAATGCGTGAGTGCTGTCGACCGACCCTGCCTGCGAACCTGCCCTCCCCTGCTGTCTGCCTGCAGTTTGGGCAGTGCGGCGTGGGCAGCAACGACGAGGTGGTGGTCGCGCCGCAGCAAGTGCAGGTGCGCGCAGCAGACGCATGATACTGATGGCGAATGCGGCGGGATGCTGTTGCTGCTGTTGGCTGCTGCGTGCACCGCTGCAAGCCAGCCACAACTGCACCCTGGCATCCCCTTCCCACCCGCTCCCTGCCGACCTCACCCCACATGCAGGCGCTGGCGGGTCAGAAGGTGGCGCTGATTGAGAGTGGGTGGAAGCACAGCCTGGCGGTCACGGAAGCGGGGGGCTTCTACAGCTGGGGCCGCAACGTCAACGGGCAGGTGGGCTGTGCACGCTGTTGGGGACGAGCGTGGCGGTGAGGTGGCTGCACATGTGTGGGCCAGCGGTGGATCCTGCAGCTTGCACTGCTGCAGTATGTTCTCACCACCTGCCGTGCCCCACCCGCTCCACCCTGGCCGCAGCTGGGCCACGGCAACACAGAGGACTGCAACCAGCCGACCCTGGTGCCGCCGCTGAGCGCGGGCACCATCGACTTGGATGCCCTCAACCTGGCGGCTCGCCCCACAGCAGCCTATTCTGTGGCCCCTAGCGACCGCTACGCTGTGGTGCCTGAGAGCGGCGATGGCGGCAGCGGCGATGGCCTGACATCAGCCAGCGGGCGGGACGAGGTGCCGGATGCCAAGCGGGACGCAAAGCGGCCAAAGGTGTGAGGCCGCAAAGCCGCACGGCCCTGATGGGCTGCACCAGTGCAGACCAGCCTTGCAAGGGCGCAACGGCCGGGCACCCTCCCTTACTCATTGCCTCAGTGGTTACTGATCTTCTAGACTGTTTTTTCAGAAGGCCCCCCTGCCTCCGTGCTGCGACCGCATGCATTCCTTGCGACTTCTGCAGACGGGTGGTGCATTTGCGTTGCAACGCTAAAATATCGCTCGGTGCAGAGTTTGTCTGGGCAGGGTGGTCGTGGTGGCAGTCTGCAGTGCAGTGCGGCAGCATGCAAGGCAGAGCAAAACATTGCAGTGTAGAGTCAATCACAGGGCTGAGGCGCACAGCCGACTGGTTGTCAGCCTCAGTTGTTTGTTATTTAGCTGGCGACTGGGGCATGTCGATTGGCCACCGCCGTGCGTCTGTGTGAGCCAGCTGGACCATCGTGCATGCCGCACTGCATACGTCGCGCTAGCAGCTGCAGTTGCTCGGCGACAGCAGACCCACGGTCTAGATAATGCAGCCGCTCGGGAGTGTGTAGCTCTGTGTGGGAGAGCAGGGGGCAGGAGAGGTCGCGCCCTTGGCGTGCATGCTGTCGGCTGCTCCTTCAGATCCAAATCCTACTGCCAACTGAATTGCGCACACGCCATCCCCAACCCACCTTGCGGTAGTAGCTGATGGCGCGACCGCACACCTCCTGCTGCGTGCCCTGCTGTGTGGGCACGTTTGGCAGGAACTTGGGGCTGCGGAGCAGAGGGCGGCGAAGAGGCACAGCACATGGGACATGGCCGTGTCAAAGGACTGCATGAGCACACAAGAAAGCCTGGCAGCAGCTGCCAGGCAGGGTGCTTTGGGAGAGCAGCCAACCGCGCCACCCCTCCCAGGCAGGCTGCACGTCCACAAATGTGCTCACGTGTCGTTGCAGGTGGTGTCCGACACAGGCTGCGGCAGGGAGCAGGGCGGGATGAGGGTTGGGGGGCAGGCATTCATGGGGTGTGAGCATGCATGGCTGCAGGCAAATGGGTGCCTCAGTCCCTCCAGACACAGGCCAGCCAAGCGCAGGAGGACGCACCGTGCTTTGGGATGGACATTCGCCGCTGCGCAGCTCGCAGCGTTTGGAGATCTCGTTCCAAAGGACGGAGGTGCAGACTGCGGCAGGAAGTTGAGAGCGGGACGGCGTGGGTTGGAAACGCATCCACATCGGGATAGCGTCCATTGGGAAGCGCATCAACATCGCATTCTGCCTGCGGGTTTCAGTGCAGTTCTGTGCATCGCCACCCTCACAGCCAACCAAGGAAACCGCAGTGTTGCCGTCGCACCTGTCTCGCCAGCGGTCTCGCAGGCCAGCAGGCAGCCGTCGAGGTCCACTGGCACACGCGCCTCGCTGGGAAGGAGATCAGAAGCGCCTGTGTTTGGATGGTTGGGCAGGGGGAGGGCAGGCAGGGTGAGCACTTGACTTGGCACGGGCGAAAGGTCGAGCGAGGCACATGCAGGCACCATGTGACCATGTGACCATGTTTGTGGTTTTGGGCCAGCAAGGCTGACGAGCGTCTCGCACCGGTGGGGTCGTACACCCAGCCTGGGGCGGTCGTGGGGTAATTGACTGGAGTAGAACCAGATGTGATCACTGCAGCGCGCGTGGGGGTGCGATGAAGCGACGTGTTGTGGCCAGAACCACTGACGACAGAAACCGCCAGTGGCCAACACACGATGACGGCATGGGTGCACCCATTCATGCCCGAGGCAAACCGCATGCTTTGCGTGCTGCCCTGAATCCCCTCCAGCCCCACACACCCGTGTTGTCGGTCTTGAACTTGTCCTTGATGGCATCAATGGCTGCCGTGTCGGCGATGCACACCTTGCCGTTGCCTGTGTAGCCCAGGAAGCACTGGCAGGTGAAGCCACCCACGGTGTTGATGCAGGCCGCATTCACTGCACAGGGGGCTCGGCGGACAGGGAACCGGCGGGTGAGTACTGGATGGCGCTGACGCCCATCCTGCCTGATGTTGAGTGTGTTCAGCAAAGCACAGCATCCTTAATTCCATAAAAGCAGCTCAGAACCGCACTGCACACAAGCTGTGCGGCTCTCCCTGCCGCAGCGCAGCGGCTGCTGGCTCACATGAGCAGTCGTCCGTGCCGCGCACGCACTCGTTGATGTCAGAGGTGCAGGTGGGGCCCTCGTAGCTGCAGTCCAACCAATACAAGAGGGAAGACGGGCCGTCAGCTTGCTAGCAACTAACCAAGCGTGTGAGAGAATGCCAGGTGCAGTCAACCCAAGCTTCCAGACAGAACTCCGTTGCGCCGCACAGCAGCCCTGCCCCCTGCGTACAACCATCCAGCAGGGAGCCCACCCGGGAGGGCAGTTGGGAGCGGGAAGGAACACAGGCGCCAGCCGCGGCTTGTCGGCAGGGCAAGTGAAGATCGCAGTGTCCTGCGCGGTGGCATAGGCGGGAGGGCGGGCAGGGGATGCAGGGTGCAGCACCACAAGCAGGTGCGGCTCGCGTGCATGCACCCAACGCAACCTCAGGCTGCATCTCACCCCTGCCCGCGCCCTCACCTGGGTCTGCTTGGCAAAGGCGGCAAAGCTCTGGAGCTCTGGGTACACCGGTGCGTTTGGCAGGATGCCAAAGCGGCCCGCAACGTCCAGCGTGAAGGCGGCAGCCTCGGTGCCCTGCAAGGAAAGGGTCGGAGGATTGCGGCAGGTGGAGTTGAGTAGATTTGAGGCATGGGGAGGGGTGGTGCCAAACTGCAGAAAGCAGCTTTGGCAGGAAACAGCTGGCACCGGTTGTGCGCATGCGTGTGAGCCTGCAGCAGTGCGAAGCTGGAATGTGCACCTTTCACTGGGTTGCCAGCCCTCATCCGCAGGCTCACCTCCACCCAGCCCTGGAAGTAGAGGCCGCCCTTGAGGCCGCCCACAGATGGGCGGTCAAGCGCCATGGTGGTCTGGCGCCGCAAATGGGGGGAGGGGCAGGTGTGAGACGGCGGTGCACAACCAGCGCCTTGGAACGCATGCACAGGTAGCCAGGGAACCAGGACCTCTGCACCAGCAGCCCCAATGCTGCCTCACCCGGGTTGCGTTGAGAATGTAGCCGAAGATCCTCTCCCGCTCGCCATTGGTGTAGGGCTGCACAGCAGGGACGGTGCGGCGCCACCACAGTCAGCAAGGCACTGAAGTGTGCCAAAGCAGGAAGGAAGCCGGGCACCGCATCCAAGCCATCCAACACCATGGCGGCACTGCACACGAGCGAGCACAACCCGGCACCACACGCGGCACCCCTCACCGCCGAGCCAAACTCCTTGATGATGGCGGGGCGCTGCAGCGGCGTCTTGGCGTCTGCGCTGTGCTGCGCGATCCACTTTTCAACAAACTCCTTGTAGGTCGAGGGGCCGGGCGGGTCCGAGATCTGTGGGGCAATGGCCATTGGGCGGGGTGCAGCGCTGGATCCGCGGTGATCAAGCGGGATTGGGCAGGCCCGCACCACGTGGCCAACTCAGCGCGGGCGGCGGTCAGCACAGGCAGCCCACTGGCCCAACCCCAAGCAGACGCACCCACTGGTCTGGATAGACGTTGAACTCAGCAAAGTCCAAATTGGGCTGGTTGTTGGTCTGCAAAGTGGGCGCGGCAGTTGTGCTAGTGAGTGGCATGAGTGCGCGGTGTGCATACATTGCCTGCACGCTGGTGCAACTGCATTGGAGCAGCACATCCACAGCACCCAGGAATCCGGCACCCTCCGCACCTGGACCCAGTCGGTGGCGTAGGGGTTGGGGTTGAAGGGGTTGACGTCGACGCCTGCAAGCCACAGGAGCAGAGCCCATCAGCAGGCATGACGGGGAGCATTCATGAGCAGGCGGCTGCAGCAAGCGGTGCCCAGCCAGGGCAGCAAGGTGCCTAGGCAGGCCACAGGCCTCCCTTCCCGGCGCAAGAGGCGCACCAGGGGGGTTGAGGTAGAAGCCGTCCAGGCCGACGGTGACCAGGTGCGTGCTGCTCCAAGGCGGGTGTGGGAGGCGGGAGCCGGTGAATCAAGGGGCCTGGTCACATGCTGGAAGCTCGCTGTCCGCCCAACCCAGGCGTCATGTTGCACAGTGTGTCATGCCACAGGCTGCTTTCTGCTGCATCCAGCCTTGCCCTGGCGCCCCACCTGTCCAAGCCCTTCACAAACGCGGCCTGCTCTGCGACCCAGGCGTCGATGCGCGTGGGGTTGCTGGACGGCAAGCAGATGGCGGTGTCCTGGCAGCGCGGCTCGTTCATAACGTCGAAGCCCCTGCAGGGGAGGTTGGAGGGGCTGGCTGGGTTAAAGGCAACAGGCATGGGAGGCTGGAGGGAGACAGGCGCATGAGAGGCACCCTGCGACCCAGTTGTGAGTCCTGCACATGGGAGCGCTGGCAGCCGCTGCTGCACCGTGCAGCCTGGAGGGCTGACGGGTGACTCTTACATCCGCCCCAGCTGCGCACCAGATGGTGGGATCGTTCTTGTACACCCGGCCGTTGACGGTGTTGGTGCGCTCAATGATCAGCTTGACGAACGATTGGTAGTACTGCAGGGAGCCGGAAGGGGGCCGGAGGACAGGATGGGTGATGCCACCACCGGACTGAGCAGGGCCACCGATCGTTGCCACATGCACTGCCCTCTGTGGATGCACTCAGCTGTCCAGTGCTCTGCTGGTGCGCCCTCCACAAACCCAATGCACAATGCATGGTGGGGGCCTGCACCCACACACCTGCTTGGCCAGCACGTTGTTGAAGAACTGCGCCTTGAGCTCGTCGCACGTGGGTGTGCTGGTGCCAGAGCAGGCAGTGTTCACACCAGCAAACCTGTTGGCAAGCGGCCAAATCGAGCAGTGGTTGTGAGCTTCAGATGCAGGCGGCTGGGGCAGCAGCACCAAGAGGCAGGGACAGCACCACTGGCAGCTTTGCACGGCCGCCGGTTCGCTGCCCCTGGCCGCCCCACTCACTTCAGGTATTGCAGTGGCCCGCCAGCGCCATCGGCAAAGTAGTCGGTGAACACCTGTGGAAGGGATACGACCAGAAGCGTTCCGCCTTCAAACATGCTGCAAGATGCGGCGTAGTGTCTAGACATGTCATCCATCCTCTGCACGCGCAACAACTACGCCAGGCAATCTTGCCGGCCCGGACACATGCCCAAACCAACGCCCTGCCCACGTGGCCTGAAGCCAGCCGCTCACCAGGATGACCTTCATGCCGCGCTGCTGCACCTGATCCAGCACATAGTCCAGGCCAGCCAGCACGCCCTCTGCAGCAGGCGCAGAAAACGGGGCGGAGAACCACGATTAGCGCAATGCCGTGGGAAAGCTGTTCTGGCAGGTGCTGCCAAAGCCGCAAACAGGGGCTTGAGTTCTGGCCGGTGCAAACTGGCAGCCACAAGCCACAGCGGTGCAGCGCACTTGGATAGCAAGCACAGTGCGGCAGTTTACACAGACAGGGCGCCCCCCACCCAGCCCCATCAGCCCACCATTGAAAAGCAGTGGGGTTCCTATACCGCCGGGCTGCGTGGCAATTGAGTACCTGCAGGGGACAATGGCGTAAAGAACAAAGCAGCGGTGACTAAGCGCACATGGCACGCCAATGGAGGCACGTGCATGTGCCTCCTCGCCCATGCTCACATGCAACACCAGGGCCAAGTGCGCCCCTTGCTCTTTATGCCATCTGCATGCTTCCCGCCCTGCGCCCTCCCCGCCATCTGTGCTTACCGCTCGTCCACGGCAAACGCGTTCATGCGCAGCAGGTTGAGGCCCGAGCCCTTGGCCTGGTCCAGCATACGGCGCACAGAGGCGGGGCCGGTCAGGCCGGGCTCCACTAGCTTCGCATCAAACAGGATGGGAGCTCCGGCACCCGCCTCCACAAACTCAAATCTGCGGGGTGGTGGGAGACCGGGAGCTTGGGTAGGCTTCAGCCTCAGCAGCAGTGCAGCTGCATCGTCCGGGAGCACAGCAGGCGAGGCAGCAGCGCTGTGTGGTGCCTGCACCTCCCCCAGCCCGCCGGCGCAGCACCCAGCCGAGCAGGTGCGCACTTGTTGAATCCGGCGGGGTACAGGTTGCGGCACTGGTTGTTGGTGTCCACGCCCGAGATGAACTGGCCTTTGTCCACCTGCAGGGGATGGAGGGGTGGCATGAACATGAAGCGTGGTGCCAAATGGGTGCACAGCGGGGCATGTCATGTCCAGGTGCGCATAGAGTGTCAGCGTGGCATAATGCGGCATGCACGTGCTCGCCGCTGCCACCCATGCCACAGCCCCCCGATTGGCAGGTGGTGGACCATCCAGGTGGGCACCTGGCCAAGTGCTGCCACGCAGCGCAACACATCCAACCATGCAGGAGCATGAGCAAGTGGGCAGGATGCAGAGTGCAGCCACTGCCTCCCAACCTGGACGAAGAACTCGGGAATGGGCGGGGGCGGGGAGGGAGACGGGGAGGGAGACGGGGAGGGAGACGGGGAGGGAGACGGGCTGGGCCGGCGGCGGTCCTTGATCTCACGGATCACCCCCACAACTTTCAAGAACGCCATAGTTTCTGCAGAATGTGGCGCAGCGAGAACACGGGGTTACAGCAGCTCCCAAACTTGAAAGTAGGATAGTGCTCAGTGACACGAAGGGCGCTTGAGCCTTCGTGCAAGGCTGGACCTCGTGCATGCCAACAGCACGGCCGCCCATGCAGGGGAAGGACGCTGATCCAAGTGTACCAGCCCCGCTTACGGAGGGAGAGCGCCAGGATGGGGTGCTGCTTCACAATGCCCAGCTGGCCGTCGCCGGCGGCCACAGGGCCAGTCCAGGCGTACCTGCGGGCAGAGGGGGACAGGTTGTGAACACGTGGTGAGGAGCCAGGAGCGCAGCATTCCCTGCTGCAACTGAAACATCTGGCGCTGCGCCCCCAGTTCCCAGTCCAGCGGTCAGGAATGCAGGCACCCAGCGCACATGTGCTCGCTCTTGACAGGCTGCGCCTGGGGGTTGGATGCCACCTTGAGGCCCGACGCAGGGTTGGCGGCCTGCACGGATGTGGCAAGGAGGCACGCCATGATGTGCAGGCAGGCAGGCTGGGCGCAGGTGAAGCAGGCAAGGAAGGCAAGCCAGCTCAGGGCACTGCAACAGGCGTGCGCAAGGGCTGGCAAGGCTGTGCCCGCGCTGCTCGGCTGCGGTCTGCCCTCGCAGCACCCACCTGGTGCGTCACCAGGATGCCCTGCGGGTTGGCGCCGCCGCTGGCGGGCTTGGTGTCATCGCCCATCAGCGCCGCGACGTCGCGGGCCCACTGCGACGTGTCGATGGCCTGCAATCGTGCAATGGCAGCAGCGCAAGGCGGTGCGGAGCGTGTGGGCGAGGCAGGTGGACCGTTCGGCGGGGAGGCGGAAGGGCAATCACAACGGCGGACGGTGCAGCTGGCGGTCCGGCGGCGCGTCGGCGGCTGGCGCCGCTCACGACCTTCATCGGTGCTGCCAGGGCCATGGCAGCACGGCTGGGCGGGGCCAAGGCCGTCAGTCGGCCGGTGGCAGCCCAGGGGACAGCCCCAAGGCTGGCTGTGGCGTGCTGGCAGCGGGCGCCCCGTCGCCCCTCCAAGCATCTCACATGCGCTCCGACACAGCAGCAGGCCAGCAGCAGCAGGGCTGCGGCCCTCATAGCTCGCTCGAGGGGAACTTGACCAGCGCTTGTTCGCAGGGGCCTCCGCAGCGCTGGAAATGACGATGGCACGCCTCTGAGGCGGGAGGTGCGTGATCGATGTGCAACGAGGAGGTCTGGCGGCTAGGAGCCTCGGCGGCGGCCGCCAGCTCGCCGCCGCTCATGCGCCGGCTTGGCTTGCATGCAGGCGCGCATCGGCCGATCGGCATTGCTCCAGCGCCGCTCCTGGGTTCTTCCTAGCTCGTCCCCACCCCGCTCCGGCCGCCACTCCAGTCACACCGCCTCGCCCCGGCAGCCCACCAGCACGCGGGAGGCCCCCCAGCAGCAGGCGTTTAGCGGCGATGGCTGGCAAGGGCGGCAAGGGCCTCAGGGAGCAGGCATGTACTTCCCCAGGGGGCTGCAGGGCCGGCTGCTCGCCCCCGAGCGTGGCTGACCGCACCCCACCGCTGCTGGCTGCAGGATCTTGCCACCCTCGATGCCTCCAAGCTGACGCCGCTGTCGCCCGAGGTCATCTCGCGGCAGGCGACCATCAACATAGGTGGGGCTAGCTTGCAGGGCCCCTGGGAACCTGTAAGGCGTGCAGGAGCCACATCCCGCAATTGCAGCAATGCAGGCGGGCCCCGGGAGCCGGCGCCGCACAAACGACAGCGGCGGCGGCAGCTGCTCGGAGGCTTGCTCGAGACAGTGCAGCTGGATGGGGCAGTGGGCATCGCACAGCAGCGCCTCCGAAGCCGCCAACCTGCCTCGCATGCGATTTGCTGCAGGCACGATTGGCCACGTGGCGCACGGCAAGTCGACCGTCGTCAAGGCCATCTCTGGCGTGCAGACGGTGCGGTTCAAGAACGAGCTGGAGCGCAACATTACCATCAAGCTGGGCTATGCCAACGCCAAGATCTACAAGTGTGAGTGTGGAGGGGAAGATGGGTGACGCGGTGTGGAATGGAAGGGTTGGACGTCTGCCGCGGTGGACAGCCGCAGCAGCTTGCACTAAGCACCGCTGTGTGGCAGCTCAGTGCGCGTTGGGATGCGCCGCTGTTCGCGTTTGCAGCCCTCGATCAAGGCTCTTGCGTTGCCAGCTTGCTGAGTTGCCCTGCCCTTCTCGCGACCGCTGCAGGCGCCGACCCCCGGTGCCCGCGCCCCGCCTGCTACAAGGCATACGGCAGCAGCAAGGAGGACAGCCCCAAGTGCGACGTGCCAGGTGCGCGCAGCCAGTTTTGCACTAAGCACTCCTTGGTCTCATGGTGACTCTGCTCTCTGCCGCTGCGCATGCGCCCTCTGCCGCTCAGCATGCACCGTCTACCGCTCAGCATGCACCCTCTGCCGCTCGTCATGCGCCCCCTGCCGCTCAGCATGCGCCTCCCCCTCCCCACGCCCTCCTTCCTTCAGGGTTTGAGGACGCGGAGATGGAGCTGGTCCGCCACGTCAGCTTTGTGGACTGCCCCGGCCACGACATTCTCATGGCCACCATGCTCAACGGCGCCGCCGTCATGGATGGCGCCATGCTGCTGATTGCCGCCAACGAGCCGTGCCCGCAGCCGCAGACCAGCGAGCATCTAGCGGCGGTGGAGATCATGCGGTTGCAGCACATCATCATCCTGCAGGTGCGGGCGGTGGTGGGGTAGGGCAGGGCGCTGGGGGCGCAGCTCATGTGGGGCAGCTTGTGGGCCAGGTTGCGTGCCGTCTACCGCCGAGGCCTGGGATGGTGGTTCTGCCATGCTGGCACTGCCATCACTGCTGTGTCATGTCACGCCCATGCCGCAGAACAAGGTGGACCTGGTGACCGAGGCGGCGGCGCTCAACCAGCACGAGACGATCCAGCGGTTCATCCAGGGCACGATCGCGGAGGGCGCCCCCGTGGTGCCCATCAGCGCGCAGCTCAAGTACAACGTGGACGCGGTGAGGACCACCCTGTGACCTGCGCTGGCTGGGTTGCCGCCTGCGCTGTGCCATTTGTTATGTGCTTGCTGCCGTGCATTCACCTGTGGGTTGGAAGGATGCGGGGATCTGGCTGGCTCGACCAACCGCAGACGGTCCCAACCGGCCACCCACTCACCCCACCCCACCACGCTCCCTCCCCTTCTTCCCCGCCCCCAGGTGTGCGAGTACCTGGTGAAGAAGATCCCGGTGCCCGTCCGCGACTTCACCTCGCCGCCGCAGGTGGGGCCGCACAGCTTGCACGCCGGTCTGCAGCTGCGAGCGTGCAGGCATGCAACGCATAGTGGTGCGACAACCTTTGGCTCCCCGGCTGCCTAGCAAGGACACGGGGAGCGAGTTGGCACCTCCTCTGGTTGCCCTGCCGCCCCGCCCCGCCCCGCAGATGATTGTCATCCGCTCGTTTGACGTCAACCGGCCCGGCAGCGAGGTGGATGACATCAAGGGCGGCATTGCGGGCGGCTCCATCCTGCAGGTGGGCACCGGCCTGATGGCTGTCGTGGCAGCACCCGCGCAGCTGGGTTGCGCACATGGCCCACCCATGGTTGTGCGTTCAGGGCACTGAGCGTGTGCTAGAATGGGCACTCTCGCCCCAGCAGCCTGCATCACCTTGCACATGCACGCACACGCCAGGCAAAAAGCAGAGGCCGCCGACAAATGGCATGAGCCGGCCTCTCGTCACGCTCTGGCACAGCAGACAGCGGTGACACATGTGGGCGCGGTGAAATGATCCCATGATCTGTCGCTCAATCCACGCCGCAACACTCCCATGCAAATTGCACGCATCCCTCATCGTCAACCTTCTTAAAAAGCATGGCTGGCGCACTTTCATGCTGCCCAGGCACCGCCTGGGCCTCTTGCATTGCTCAGGCTGTAGCTACTGCCCCATGCCTGCCCCCACCCCGCCCTGCTTGCTCCACCCCACCCGCCCTCCACAGGGCGTGCTGCGCATGGGCCAGGAGGTGGAGGTGCGGCCGGGCGTGGTGACCAAGGACGCCAGCGGCGCCATCCGCTGCATGCCCATCCGCTCCCGCATCGTGTCGCTGTTTGCGGAGCAGAACCCGCTGCAGTACGCGGTGCCCGGCGGCCTCATCGGCGTGGGCACCACTGTGGACCCCACGCTCACGCGCGCCGACCGGCTGGTGGGCCAGGTGCGCGTTGCGGGCGGGCTGCCGGGCGCCTTGCATGGTGGGCGCTGACATGGCATGTGGAGTGTCGCTGTTGAGGCGTGCGTGCGCAGCTATTAGTTGCAGCGCGCCAATCTGCCACCCCTCCGTTCCCCACTCTGACTCCTGCCCGTCTCTGCAACCCCCCTCCCCTTCCCCAACACAGGTGCTGGGCGAGGTGGGCGCGCTGCCCGACGTGTTCACGGAGCTGGAGATCAACTTCTTCCTGCTGCGCCGCCTGCTGGGTGTGCGCACCAGCGGCGACGAGAAGCAGGGCAAGGTACGGGGGCGGTGTGGGGCGTGGGGTGTGGGTTGGTCGGCAGGCAGCAGCGGCATGGTCAAGAGGCAGCAGCAGCCTGAGCTGCAGCAGGTGTGCTGGCTGTGCGCTGCTTCCATCATGGTGCAGCATGTACCAGGCATTGTTCACTCTGCCTCTTAAGCCCCCACCGCTCCTTAACCCGTCGCCCCTCCCACCCTCCTCTCCTGCACCCAGGTGTCCAAGCTGGCCAAGAACGAGGTGCTCATGCTCAACATCGGCTCCATGTGCACCGGCGCGCGCGTCATTGCGGTGAGCACCGCAGGGTGGCAGCTGCGTTGTGGGGGCCGGCCACCGCCTGCTGGACATGCGGAGCTGCACCACGGTGGTGCCTGTGAACATTGTGGGAGGCTGCCCAGCATTGCGGCGTTGCTTGACGTTGCCTGCCCTCCCTCCCACCATGCACCCCCCTGCCGCCCACCCCCACCCGCTCCCCTCCAGGTCAAGCACGATCTGGCCAAGCTGCAGCTGACCAGCCCCGTGTGCACAAAGGAGGGGGAGAAGATTGCGCTGTCGCGGCGCGTGGACAAGCACTGGCGCCTCATCGGCTGGGGCCAGATCCAGAAGGGCCTGCGCCTGGAGCTCTAGGCGCCCTTGTGAAGGGGGCAGTGGCCAATGCGGCAGCGGGATGCTGCCTGACGCCTGCCCCCGCAGTGCTTGTTTCTCCCTGTGTGCTCTGTGTGCCTGTTCTCGTCTGCCTGCTGCTCTCCTCCTCCTGCTCGCCAGTTTGATTGCTTCCCCCAATGACTCGTTGCACGCTGCGGCCGGGCAGTGCGCGCCGGCAGCACGCGCCTCCTCACTTGATTGACCTGTAACCGGCTCTGCCACATGCTCACTTGATGGTCACTGCAAGAGGCGAACTGCTGCAGCAGATGATCAGAGTGGCAGCATGCTCGCCGCCGCCCGATCACATTCCACCACCAGACGCCGCCGTTGCACCCGCCGCCTCCGCCGCCTCTGCAATCTGCTGCAGGGCCGCCACCATCTGCGCTGCGACACGCTGCATCAGGCGGGCCGCCGCCGGGTGGGTGACGGAGATGAGCTGGGAGGCGTCACGCGCCGCAATCACGTGCGTCGCGATTTGCTGCAGCGCACGTGAGGCAGGAGATGGGAAGCTGGTGAAGGCAGAGGGGGGTTGTCGCCAATCGAAACCTGCAAGGCAGGAAGGTGGCCAGGAACTCCAGGTTGTGTGGAACAGGTTCCAGCATTTCGACCTGGTGCACAGCCACCGCTCCCCTGGCAAAACCTGTCCAACACAACACCCACCTGCATGAGCTCGCCGCCCTGCTCGTCTGCGCTGTCCACCCACTGCGGCAGCAGGCGCACCCCCGCGGACAACTGCTGACTGAGCTGCGTGAAGGCGTGCAGCAGCGCCGCCTCCTCCTCGGCTGCCGCAGCGCCCAGCCCGGCGCTGCCCACGCCGCCTGCTGCAGGTCCGGAGCCGGGCCCAGGGCTGCTCAGGGGGTCGGCATTGACCACCTCAACCAGGCGCGCCATGCAGTCGCGGACAGCTGGGGCCGTGCAGCTCAGCAGGGTGAGGCCCGCTGTGCGGGAGGCGCGCAGCGCACCCAGCACGGCGGCCGCCAGCTGGCAAGAAGGCTGCGCCAGGTCAAACTGAGCAGCTGCAGTAGGGCCGGTTGATGCAGCCGCCTGTGCAGCAGCGGCAGCAGGGCCGGGCCCTGAGCCCGGCTGGTGGTCGGGTGTGGGCAGCGCTGGCACTGCGGGCTCTGGGCGTGCCACCGCCTGCAGCAGCAGGCTGCCAAACTGCTGCAGGGCTTGGTAGTCAGAGTTCACTGCTGCCTCCCCCGGCCGGTCAAGGAGGTGCACCAGGCAGGCGCAGGCGTCGCCCAGCAGCTGGGTGTGCACAGCCGACAGCTGGTGCTGCACAGGCTGTGTGGGGCCAGAGGGAGGCGAGGAGGCTCCTGGCGCCATGTCGCCGCCGGCCGCTGCCCCGCCCGCCTCAGCTGCACCGACTGCATGTGTCTGCAGGATGTCCAGGGCTAGGCCCAGAATGGCACGGACGGGAGTGTGCTCCAGGGCTGCAGCCAGTGGCAGGCTGCCTGCCTCCCCTGCAGCCTGCAGCTGGCCAATCAGCACATACCGCTGCCCCTGCGCCAGCGCCGGCTGCAGCTCGGGCGGCAGGACCGCAGCCGCCTGGTGCCACAGCGCCAGCGCCTCCATCTGCTGCTCTAGCGGTACGGCAGGACGCGGTCGGGGGCTGGCAGGCCCAGCAGACGGTGGCGTCGCCACCACCTGTGCAAGCGGAGGCAGCGGCACGGGCGGTGCGGCGGCGGCGGCGCGCAGCCGCTCCAGCTCCTTCTTCTGTCGATCTGCACGGGCCTGGGCCTCGCCTGCTGCGGCTGCACAGCGCCGCCTGACCAGCAGGGCCACCGCCAGGGCGTGCTGCAGGCCGGGAGACGCCTCCAGCGCGCCGGCACCCGTCATGGAAGCCGTGATCAATCAATCCAAAGCTGCATGTATGAGGGAATGTGGTTTAAAGAACCCCGCGATTGCCTGACGACGCTTCATTTCAGGGCGAGGCGGCAGCTGCGCTTCCTTGACTGCATTCACGCCATCTGCACTGCCAAGGCGAATGTAGCACTTGGGGCCTCCTCACAAGAAGCTCAAAAGAATGAGCGGAGCGAAAGCGAGCGAAGGAACATCGGGCGCGCTGCGGCTGCGCTCGCCCCGGGCCTCCCTGGAGCACCAGCAGGGCAAGCAGGCAGCCGCCTCACCTGCGGGGCAGGGGCCGGCGGCGGCGGCGGCGGGAGCAGACGAGCTCGCGCCGCCAAAGGGCTGGCGCCGCCTCGGCTCCAAGGTGTGGGGCAGCGAGAGCAGCCTGCTGCGGCACAGCTCCATCACGGTCTTTGAGCCCACGGGTGAGCAAGCGCTGGCCAGCAGCACCCAGCCAAGGCATGTGCCGAGGCGCACCAACCGTCATGGGCTTGCCAGGCTTCAGCCGCTGCCGGCCATATGTGTTCCACTTGCACACTTGAACACGTGAGCGCATTGGCAGCTGCCTCAAACGCGTTCCTCAAGATTGCTTCATCATGCCACCCGGTCCCCCCGCTCCCCCGTCGCAGGCAAGTGGTTCACCGCCATGTTCATGCTCGTATGCGCCGACGGCGCCCCTTTCCTGCTGGGCCTGCCCGCCGCGGTGGCGCGGCTGGGCTGGGCGGGCGGCATGACTGTGCTGGCCATCGCCTTTGCCTGCATCCTGCACTCTGCCACCCGCCTGGTGCGCCTGCATGAGCACGGCGGCAAGCGGCACAACCGCTATCGCGAGCTGGCGCAGGCGGTGCTGGGTGAGCCTGCGGGAGGGGGCATGCAACTCACTCACTGTGTTTGACATGGAAACTGCATGGGGCTGCATTTAGCATGCCAAACAGTGTGCGTGTGTGAGGCCCGCACCGCCCTAGCTGTGCACAGGCAAGCGGCGCGGCAGCCTGGTGGTGCTGTCATTCCAGATGATAGTCAACATTGGAACGTGCATTACGTATCAGGCAAGCAAGCTTGATGCCGCCCAAATGATGTGCCGAGGGCAGGCCTTGCATGCCAGCTGCCGGTGTGCCATTTCCCAGTGTGTATCGGTCGGTGCGCGTTCCGCTACCGCATGCAGCGCACATCAAAGCCAGCACCGCCCACCCACCTGCCCCTCCCGCAGGTGGTGTCGGGCCAGGCGCTGCAGAGCCTGTGCAAGGCCAACCGCGGCGACGGCGGCGGCTGCCTCAGCCTGACGGCCTGGATCCTCATCTTCTCAGCCTCCCAGCTCCTGCTGTGCCTGCTGCCCGACATCAACAGCCTGACGGCGGTGACGGCCATGGGGGCAGCCACCACCCTCGGGTTCAGCCTGCTGGCCACAGTGGGGTCGGCGGTACAAGGTGGGTGGGTGGGTGGGTGGGTGGGTGCTGGGCGGGCAGGCAGGCAGGAGTGTCAACGCACTATTGCGGCCCTCCGCTGCCAGCACAGTATGTGCACTGTGGCTGCGTGTTGGGCCTGCCTTGGTGCCGTGCTTGCGACCAAGGCATGCTCCCTGCGTATTGCCTGCGCTGCGCTGCAGGGCGCGCCCCCGACGTCAGCTACGCGGTGCAGGGCAGCCCGGCGGACCGCGTGTTTGGCGCCTTCACCTCCCTGGGAGCCATCTACCTGCTGTTTGGCCTGACCGTGCTGCTGGAGATCCAGGCGGGCTGGCTGCAGCCGGCATGGCTTGAGGATGACTGGTGGAGCGGCAGGCTGCGTGCGCCACTACTTGGCATGCATCCGCAATGCAGCTGCATGCCGGCGTGGCTCCCGCTTGCCTTTGTGGCTGAACCGCAGCCTGTGTCCCGTGCGTCCCTTGCAACAGTCCACGCTAGCCCCGGCACCCACGTCTGCTGTGCCGCCCATGGTGCGTGGGGGCAACTGGGCAGCCATGTGGTGCCATTAGCAAGTCGGGGCAGCGACCACTAGCATGCAGCAATGTGTTGCTGTCTCAAGACCTTCAGAAGCATCACATGCCAGCCCACTGCCTTTGGTTGGGTGCAGGTGCGGGCCACCGTGGGAGGCTACTCGATTCTGATGTCCATGTTCCTCGCGGGTGAGCGGCCTGCTGGTTGTGCAGGCAGAGCAGCGGCTGCAGCACGCGCCACTGCAGCACTGCACCCCTCACAGCAACGCTCTGGGCAGCCTGGTGGCTCTCTGAATTGAGTGGTAATTCGCTGCCGCACCCTGTCGCCGCAGTTTCCGTCGCCGGCTACTGGGCATTTGGGTCAGCGGTGCAGGTGCGCTGGCTGCACCGTTGTGGGGAGCGGCCGGCAGCGCAACTGACCTCCTTGCTATCCCAGCAACCAAACGGAGTGTAAAGCTTCATGACCTGGCACCGCACACCAGCCCACCAGCGCACAAACCCCTAAATCGGCTGACGCTCCGCCCACGTGCCGCAGTCCATTGTGCTGCAATCCATTGGCCGCCCGGTGTGGCTGGTCACCATGGGCTACCTCTGCATGGTGCTCAACGCCATTCCGGGCTACCTGGTGAGGGCCAAAGGAAGGGGGGGAAGAGGGGGAGGAGAGAGGGCTTCAGGCCAGCCTGCAAGCCACATGCACGGGCTTGCCTCTGGACCCGTCCAGTGCAGCTCGCCCACACCCTGCCGCCCTGACCCCACGCTTCCCACCCCTGCCACAACAGGTGTTTGCCCACTCTGTGTTTGACTACGTGGATTACAAAATCATGCTGAGCCACTGGACAGGGTGGGTGGGGGGTGGGCAGAGTGCGGCGCAGCCTGGCAGCAAGCTGCCAAGTGCTCCGCCCTTGAGGGAGCGGCCAGGCTCTGCCCCAATGGAGTGCCGCTGATGGTTGCTCACTTGCAAGCCTAACAACACCTGCCACACGACACTTGTATGAGTGCCCCTTCAAAGTGCTGCTGCCCTACAGGCTGGAGTTTGAGGGCGGCCCCGTGCTGCTGCTCAAGCGCTTTGGCTTCCGCTGGCTGTTTGTGGCGGCCACTGCCGGCGTGGCAGTCTGCCTGCCATTCATGGGCGAACTGATGGGCCTTGTAGGTGCGGCAAAGTTGAGGGGCTGAAGGTGGTTAGGAGAGGGTGGCATGGGAAGCATTGGCTGCGATGGGCATGTGCTGCACGACACCGCTGCCCCTGGTCCCTGCTCACCCGCACCCCTCCCTGCCCTGTCCCTGCCCCCCTGCCCCGCAGGAGCGCTGGGCTACGTGCCGCTGTGCTTTGTGCTGCCATGCGTGATGTGGCTCAAAACGCAGCGCGGCAGCCTCTCGCTCGTGCAGCAGGCGACCAACTGGCTGGTCATTGGCATCAGCGTACTGGTTGGCTGCTTGGCAGCGCTGGGCAGCCTGCGCTCGCTCATAGTCTCCTTCTCCAGCTACGAATTCTTTTCATAGGCAGTTAGATTGAGTGGGGTCAGATGTACAGAGCGTGTGTGAACAGATGGAGAAGCAGTCACGAGAAGGGGTCAAGCGGGGGTGTCTCAAGGCCACATTTGCACCAGCCGCGCACCGTGCGCGCTGGCTGCGAGCCAACCCTCAAGCTACCGCCGCGCTAGCTGCTGTCGTCCTCAGGCCCCCTGGGCGGCCGTGGCCGCGGCTTGGGCCTGCTGGGGAGTTGCAGCTCGCGCTCCAAGCCCAGCCACTTGGCACGCCGCCGCTGCCGCCGCTCCTGCCGCTTGACGTGCAGCAGCTCGTGGAGGAGCGCCAGCAGTGCGGACAAGCAGATGGGCAGGGCCAAAGCTGCTGCCCGCATGCCCGAGCACGTCCAAGGAAGGCCAAGGGGCTGGCTGAGTGGCTGGCCCTCTTGCGTGCAGTGCAGGACTCCCAGGGCAACCCATGGAAGACCAGCAGCCCCACCGACGATTGGAAGCGACCAGGAGGCCAGACATTTGGGTTGGCGCGCTGTGCGGCGAAGCGGTGACCGGGGCGTCTGCGGCCCAAGCCCAGCCCACTCTCCTCTCTGCTGCATTGTTGCACTACCTACCAAACCACCACCATGCGTCTCAGCCTCCTGCTACTGGGCCTGCTGGCTTGCAGCGCCTCTGCCAACCTGCTCGATCCCTCCGACTGGGTGGACGAGTTCTCTCATGGCTCTGGTGAGGGCTGCGGTCAGCAGCCAACCGATTGGGGAAGGCTGCAGGCCGCACGAGGCTGCACAGTGGGCGCGGGGCAGCCGCCAGCGGCGGCGGCACGCTGCCTGCCGCCCCAGCTTCTGCATCGGGAGGCTTGCCTGCAGCGCTCCCCAGAGTTCACATCGCTGCTTTGCGTCCGTGCGTTCCTGCAGACCTGGAGAAGTGGAGGAAGCCCGATTTCTGCGGGTGAGATGCGGCTGCAGCAGCGACCAGGGATTGCTGCTCGTACCTCTCGTCATCCACGCTGCGGGCAGCTCGGCGGCCCTTGAGCGCGCTGCCGTCCATCAACATCTGCTTGCCTGCTGCGCCCCGGCACGCAGGAAGATGGACTGCCCACCCTACCGCGTGAAGAAGCGCACCGACAACTATGAGGTTCGCAAGTACGACGCAGGTAAAGCCAGCCTCAGGAGGCCGTGCAAGCGGGGGGCTTGGCAGGGCGGCATTGAATGGGTTCAGCAGACGTGTATGGCGCGCTGCCTCGCACTGTCTTCCCTGAATCCTGCCCCTTGGCTCCCTTTGCGCCGCCAGGCAAGTGGCTCGTTACCAACACCACCGACACCAAGTTTGAGCTGGCCTACACCAAGGTGAAAAGGGAGCGAAAGGGAAGGCTTGCATGCCACTGCTGCTGCGTCGCATCTGATGCGTGCCCACCCGTGCGCCGCCGCCTGCACATCTACCTCTGCTACAGGGTGTGACCAAGCTGCTGAAGTACTTCAAAGGCGGGAATGACAAGAAGGAGAACTTTGACGTCACCACGCCTACGCTGGCAGGTGGGCCGCCAGCGGCCGGGCTGCCAGGCAGCCTGTGCCCTCCTGTCACGCAGCCGTTTGTCCCCCGATGCCACGCCGCCCAGCAGCCATTGCAGCAGTTGCAACGCAGTGCTGCTTGCCAACTGCTGCTCACCTCGTGCATGTGGCTGCCCGCCCAACCCATGCACAGAGCTGAAGCTGGATGAGAAGGGCCAGCCCGCCTCCAAGGACTACGCCTTCTCCCTCTGGCTGCCCGAGGAGGCGCAGGTGGGGCGGGGCGGGGGAGGGTGGCCATTAAGGGCAGGCCAGAGGCGAGGACGGGTTGGGTGAGGCTTGATGGGGGCGAAGCTGCCTGCAGGAGCTGGCAGCGCTTTGTAGTGTCGCCGCTATGCACCCAAGCGCCCTGGCTGCCCGCCCACCTTGCTGCCGCAGAAGGACACGCCGCAGCCGACCGACGCTGATGTGCGGGTGGTGGAGTATGATTCCATCACCGTGTACGTTCGCGTTTTCTCCGGCTTTGCCACTGAGGGTGCGTGAGCAGCTGGGGTGGTGCAGGGGTGGAGCATGTGTTGGTGCTGGTGCATGGATGGATGCGGCTGGCAGTTCCACCTCCTGCGCAACAGCTGCGCAGCTGCCCCGCTTTCCATGTGCGGCGTCCAGCCCCGGCCAAGCCGGCTCACTCCACAGCACCCTCCCCCCGCCACCCGTCCTCTTCATGGCCCTACCCCCACCCCTCCCCAGGCACTGTTGTGGACGAGACGCGCAGCCTGCATGAGATGCTGACAGACGATGACCGCGACTTTGCCACGGACGTGGTGTGGGCCGCGGGTGAGCGCCGGTTGGGGCAACTGGCTGCGAGGGCAGCAAAGCCGCAACAGACGTGGTGCGGGCCGCGGGTGAGGCACTGCTGCCTCGGGGCCTATCTACCTGGATCCATTGCATGTTGCATGCTGACGCTCTGCCGGCAGCATGCGTCGTCCGGCTGGCTCACATTCGTTTCATGATCCGCCGATGCTGACTGCCCCGCCCTGCCCTCCAACCTGTGCACCGCACAGTGTACGACCCACCGCAGAAGCTGCTGAACAGGTGACTGCTGGGGAACAGCAGCGAGGATCCTGGCCTCTGGGGCTGTTGCTGCGTGGCTGGTGGCATGTTGCTGGCATCTCCCCCTGCAACTATCAACTCCCTCTCTGGCCCGCCACGCTGCATCGTTGACTCCACAGGCACAACGAGATCCACGTGCCCTACTCCCAGAAGCAGCTGAAGCAGACCTGATGAGCACAGATGCAGCCAGGAGGGCTGGGAGGGGCGCGGTGCGGCAGGAGCGGCTGCGCCGCGCCGAGGCGGGCCTGCATGATGGGCCTGGTGCGGCTGAGAAGCAGCCGCTTGGCGGCCCAGACTGTACATGATTGAATGTTGGTGCATGGGTTGTTAGCTGTTGCTTGCAGCATGGGTAGACGGCTTGTTTGCAGCGCTGGCATGTGGTCAGCGCTTGTAAGTGGTGCTGCGAGTGCCGCCAGGCTGAACGGGCAGTGGACTGGGCGCGGGGCTGGGTCAGGACACAATCAGCGCATCCTTGCAGCGCACGTTGGCGGGCGAGTCACACACGGGGGCCTGGTCGTTGATTGCATTCCCCCGCCGCAGGAGGTTGAGCCTCCATGCATGCTGGGTTCAGGCCCAAAGGCGGCACGGACGATGTGGGACCGCAACCTTCTTTGGCTGCATGTTTGAATTTGTGAAGACTGGCAAGCGCTGGGTCTACGAATGTGTCGGGTGTCTCCAATTCATGCATGAATCGGGCATGCTGAGTCCGGCATGCTGAGTCCGGCATGCTGAGTCCGACGCTGCCCAGGGGACTTGGTGTGCAGGCGGCGCCCCAAACGGCTTGGGTTCGCCAACTCAAGCACCTGATCAACATGAACGCGGATGCAGATGGGGCTGCGGGGCCGCCACTCAACGCGGCGGCCCTGCCTTCGGCGATGATTGGCCTCGTTCTCTCTCACCTGCCCTTTAAGGAGCGTGTGGCGGCTGCTGGAGTGTGCAGGGCATGGCGGGAATCCTCCGCGGCGCCGAGTGCCGCCTGGCGGGAGCTGGAGGTGCGCTGCCGCCGCCGGCACTGGTGCCGGCACCTGCAATCATCCACGGGGATCCAGGATTTCCCTGTGTCACCTTGACCCTTCCCCCTGCGCTGCAGGTGGAGTGCAGCTCGCTGGAGCAGTGGATGGCCCTGATGCGCTGGCTGCGCCCCCGCATGCCAGCGGTGCGTCGCTTGCGCCTGGAGCTGAAATGCGCCCTCCGCGCCTCGCACAGCCGCTTTGACAGCCGCTGCGAAACTGCCCTGCACGTGCTGGCGGACCGGCTGGCGGCCGCAGCTGCGCTGCAGGAGCTGTCGGTGTGCTGGGATGTGGAGCGTGGCGGCGCCGGCGGCAACGATGGCGACGCGCCCCTGGCCAGTGCCTTCCCTCTTGATGTGGTGCTCATGCTGCCTGCCCAGTCGCGCACTGCCCGGCGGGCGTGCCGGCCGCTGACGCTGGGCCTGCGGCGCCTTGAGCTGAGCTGTGGGGCAGGCTGTGTGCTGTGCCCCCAGCTCGGCAGGCTGCCTCACCTGGAGCAGCTCAAGCTGGGACCCGGCTGGTGAGTGCTGCTGCAGCACAGGGGCACAAGGCGCATGCGTGCACCAGTGCCGGCAGCGGCCCCAGCGGCACAGGAGGCAGTTTGCCGGTATGCTTGCACAGTGGGCCACAGCTTCGGCGCCTCTGCTGGCAGCCCAGGCGTGCCCGCTGCTCCTCCCTGCGGCTGGGCCCACGCAGGAAACTCCTCCGCTTGCTTGGCCCCCGCAGGAACCCTAGGGACGTGTCGGCCGGCCCTGTGACTGTTCCAGCAACCACCCCCGCTGCCTGCCTGCCGCGCACCCTCACGGCGCTCTGCCTCTCCTCAGCCAAGGCTGTCCGCAGCCTGGCCAACCTGGGCCCGGGGCTGGCGCCTGCACTGCCATCGCTGCGCGTGCTGCGCATGCCGCTCCGCCCAGGCTCGGACTGGCAGGATGCGTTGTCCGTGGATGTTGGCAGGCTGCTGGACGCGCTGCTGCCGCTGGCCAGCCAGCTGCAGGTGATGAGGGTGGCAGGCGGGTAGGCGGCAGTCTGGGAGGGCAGCCCGCAGGTCCTCCCCATGCGGCCTTGCTGGGTCGGAGCTGACTTCTGATCATTTGCCAGGCAGTGCAGCCCAGCCAGTGCCCCCTGCGGCTCTTGCAACACGCTGCCCCGCTCGCCTCAACCGCAGGTGATGGAGCTGCCGTACAGGTTGCTGCCCCACCAGGTGGCGTGCTGTACGGCCCTGGAGGAGCTGACGGTGCCGCTCCTGCCAAAGCTGGGCACTGAGCAGGCGTGGGACGACATTCTATTCAACCTGCGGTGAGGGAGGGTGGGGCGGGGGCTGACAGAGGGCGATACGTAGGATGGCAGGCCTTTGGCAGGGGGGACGCCGTCCCCAGTGCGAGGGTGGTTGGAAATTGGGACAGCAGGCACAGCACAACAGTTGTGTGATGAGCAGGTGCAGGTGGGCCTGGTCGCAAGCCAGCAAGGTTGGAGGCGGGCGGAGCTCACACAGAGCGCCCCCTCGCCCTTGGTGGGCAGGCGGCTGCGCAGCCTGGACGTCAGCTTGGAGCACCCGGACGAAAGCCCCGACAGCACGCTGCCTCTGTCGCTGGCGGCCCTGCCCGAGGGCCTCACCCACTTGCGCCTCGTCTTGTCGCCGCCCGCGCTCATGTCCCTCCCTGCGGGGGACTACCTGCGCTGCCTGCGCAGCCTGACCCTGGGTCCCATGGCCGCCCTGAGCCTCACCCCGCTGCTGCCGTTCATGCCAGAGGCAAGTGGCTGGTACTGCTGTTCACCTGCTTTGTGACCTGCCACGCTTTCTCCAGCAGCAGCAGCAGCAGCAGCAGCAGCAGCCATGCTGGGTGCCTGCACTTGCCTGGCAAAGGCCCCCATGCACCGAGCGCCTCGCGCTTGTGACCCCGGCCCATTGCTTCCCCCCCTGCAGTTTGAGCAGCTGACGTTGGAGGCCGATCGTGAGTGGCCCGACATGCCACCCGTGTCACATCCCCGCACGCTGGGTGGCGGCTCCGGGGACGCTGCGCTGGATGCCGCTGCAAGCGCAGCCGCGGCCATCCCGCTCGGCAGCACGGCAGAGCAGCTAGCTGCGGCGGGGCAGCTGGCGGTTGCGCTGGCGCGCCACCGACGTTTCCGACGTCTGCGCCTGCTCCCTGGAGTGACGTATTCCCTGCTTGATGAGGTGGATTTTGTGGACCCCGTGGGGTGCTCCCTGGCGCTGCGCCTGGCACGCCTGAGCCCCCGCATCGACGTGGACGTGTGGTTTGACGACAGGCAGCCGTGAGGCATCCTTGAGCATCGTGCACCATGCCATTGTAAGACTCGCCAGCCGCACACGTGCTGCGCACTGCACAGGTGGACGAGTTGATTGCACGAGGAATGCAGTTTGATTGGCGGAAGACCTACAAACACCTCAGCCCCCTTGACAAATTCAGTACAAACCAACACGTTTGGAACCGGATGCATGGGTATCTTCGCTGCCTTGCTCGCAAGCAGCATATCAAGTTGCCAAAGCTGACCTGCACACCGGCCATGCGGCGGCGTGCCTGCCGTGGCGGCGGCGGCCAGTGGGCAGGACTTGCTAGCACCTGATCGCTTCGCGCTCAGTCCGTACTGTTAAACTGCGAGGCGCTGCCCCTCGAAGCCAAGCAAGCAAGCACATGGCAGCGGCCGCTCTCTGCAGCGGCCTCCCTGCAACGCTCAGAGGCGCTCTCGACGCGGTCCAGAGATCGCGGCAGCTGCCATGTCGTCCGGGCCCCAGTGCACCGCGGTGCTGTGCCGGTAGAGCGGCGGCATTCCAGCGGCGCGGCAGAGCCTCTGCCGCCGCCGGCAAGCGTGGCATAAGCGAGATTGCAGCTCATGATGCAGTGGACGTGCTGCGGAGCACGGACAGCGCGCAGGTGAGAGCAATCATCCAGAGCTGCCTTGCTGCACGCCGGCTGCCAAACTTTACCGGCTCGGCCGCGCTGGCGCCGCTGGTCGTTGCCATGTTTCCCCTGCAACACACTGCTGATTCCTGCAATGGGTGTTGGACGACGTCAGTGCAACTGCAGGTTTCGGTTAACAGCGGAAAAAGTGCCATGGCCACTTTGCAGGAGGCGCTGGCGGCCGCCCAGGCGCTGCCGCTGGACTGCCTCATGCGGGCAGCTGCTGAGCTGCGGGACGCCGCCCACCGCCACATAACCTTTTCGCCCAAGGTGTTCATCCCGCTCACACGGCTCTGCCGGGACAGGTATGGGTGCAACTGGTAGGCAATTGTGCTGGACTGTGCGGTGGGGTGCTGCATGGGCAGGTTAGATGGGCGGAGTGGTCTGGACACCCATCCATGGTTGCAGGCGAACACCTGCACACACCCTCCCTCTGTTGCCGCCCTCGCGCTGCAGCTGTGGCTACTGCATATTTGCCATGCCGCCGGCACCGGGCAGGCGAGCGTACATGACCCTGGATGAGGTGCTGGCTGTGGCCCGCCTGGGAGCGGAGGCCGGCTGCACCGAGGCGCTGTTCACGCTGGGTGAGCAAGTGGTGGCACCTGACTCTGGGGGGCCTTGCAAGCGGCTGCAACCCAGGGGGGGCCGGGTAGCGCATGCCATGCCATGCCATGACACATGCTGCACATGTGGCGTCATACCATGCCATGCCATGCCATGCCATGCCATCCCATGCCAAGCCATGCCGTGCCCGTGCACACCTCCATGCACACCCCCAGGCCATGCATCATGTCAATGCCATGCCATGCCACGCGGCACCTGCGCTGTGCACGGCATTGGACCCCTTCCACCGCTGTCCTGAGCTCTGCATCCGGTGCCCTTCCAGGCGACAAGCCAGAGCTTCTGTACCCAGAGGCGGCTGCCGAGCTGGCAGCCATGGGCTACGCCAGCACTCTGGAGTATGTGGCAGCAGCGGCGGCGGCAGTCATGCGCGAGACCGGCCTGCTGCCCCACATCAACGCGGGTGGGTGGCCGCTCTTGGGTTTTGTTGCAGCCATGTGGGCGATGGTTTGCATGCGAGCTCAGGCCTGCTGTGCAGCGGCATGTCGCGGCAACGAAGGGCACGCTGCCCCCATGTGCTGTCCGTGCAAGTGCGCCTGCGCTCGCCCTTGCCCATGCAGGCGTCATGGGGCGGGAGGAGCTGCGTGCGTTGAAGGCGGTCAGCGCCAGCCAGGGGGTCATGCTGGAGTCCACCTCGCCTGCGCTGCTGCAGCCGGGGGGAGCCCATTATGCGTGTCCGGACAAGGTGCGGAGCGCTGGGCTTGCGCCCCCGATATTGGTGTGCCACCACAGCTTGTGAGGCTGCGGCACCCTGAGCCCTGCAGCATGGTGTGGCCGTAGGGATGGTGTGACGTGGCATGGCATGTGGTGTGACGTGGCATGGCATGTGGTGTGACGTGGCATGGCATGTGGTGTGACGCGGCATGGCATGTGGTGTGACGTGGCATGGCATGGCGCGGCGTGCATGGTTGATGAGCCTTGGTTGTTGTGAGGCCCATGCCACTTGCCTGGCCGCAGGAGCCAGCGGTGCGGCTGGCCACGCTGGAGGCTGCGGGCCAGGAGGCGGTGCCTTTCACCACTGGCATCCTGATAGGTGGGCTGGGCTGGTCTGTTGTCCAGAGGGTAAGGGTTTGTGGGCAGCGCCCTGGCATGCGAGGCGTGCTCGGTTCAACGCATGCCGTCAACTAGAGACAGACTTCACACATGACTCCAACTTAGAGCTTGCCCCGCCAATCATGCACTGCAGGCATCGGCGAGAGCCGGCTAGACCGGCTGGATGCCCTGCTGCAGATCCGTCGCGTGCATCGCGCGCACGGCCACATCCAGGTGCGGACTGCTTGCTGATCTGGTGGGCTGCACCTTTGGATGAGGACATGGTGCGTGAACATTGCGCATTGGGTCGGTACTGGGCGCCCGCCCGCAATGCGTGGCCCTCATCCTGCACTGGCCGTTGCCATGGCAGAGGCGCATGCGTTTCACGCCACGCCCAGCCGCCCCTATGCCCTGCCCTGCACGCCTCCCACCCCAACAGGAGGTGATCATCCAAAACTTTCGGCGCAAGCAGGGCACCGCCATGGCGGGTGCTCCCGAGCCGCCGCTGGCCGAGCTGCTGTGGACGGTGGCTGTGGCACGCCTGCTGTTGGGGGCAGAGGTGCGCCTGGCTGCTGGGAGAGCGGCGCAGGAGAGGTGCCGCGCAGCATTAGCAGCAGCAGCGTGCCTGCGGAACATGATGGATTGCGTGGTGTAAGCAAGGCGCCTTCAACCGCTCTCTTTTCACTGCAGGTTAGCATCCAGGCGCCGCCCAACCTGACGCCCGAGGCGGACGATGTGGCCAGCTGTGATGCAACCGACCCCGCTGCCGGCTGGCGCGCGCTGCTTGATGCCGGCATCAATGACTGGGGAGGTGAGCAGCTGCTGCGGTGCGTGCGTTGGGTGCGGTTGACATGCATGTGGCAGCCAGCTGACCACTGCCCTTCTGTATTACGTTGCTCAGCCCCATCTTCCATGGCAATTCTGGCGTGGCATGCCCCCCTGTCACCGCCGGCAGGGCATGAGATTGTTCACCCTGCTCCCATTTTGATGTTCACCCCTGTGCTCCCGTCGTGCAGGCATTTCACCCATCACTCGCGACTTTGTCAACCCAGAGGCTCCGTGGCCCCACCTGCAGCGCCTGGCCGCAGCCACCGCAGCCGCCGGCAAGGCACTGCTGCCCCGCCTGCCCGTCTACCCTGCCTACCTGCAGCAGCAGCAGCTGCAGCCCACGAACCGGCAGCAGGCAGGCGGGGAGCGGCGTCAGTGGCTGGATGGTGCGGCAGGGAAGGACAACCCGCTGGCGGCCACGCTGCGGCTGGCGGACGCCGAGGGCCTGGCACGCGGCAGCAGCTGGTACGCAGGTGCCGCAGAGGACGCTGCACTTGTTGGCGAGAACGGCACAGGTGGCTGTGGTGATGTGACCGAAGAGCAGGAGGAGGCAGGCAGGGACCAGCAGCATGCGGCGCCGTCACCTGCGGCTCAGCAGCAGCAGCAGCAGCAGCAGCAACTGAAGAGCAGCGTGCCTCGGGTGCGGCGGCGCAGTGCGGCCCGCACCTGGAGGGTAGCGCTGGGGCAGGATGGCCTGCTGGATGGCTGCCCTGGGCCTCAGCAGGCATCTCCAGAGGTGCAACGCCTGCTGCATGCTGTGCTGGAGAGCGGGCATGAGCTGGACGAGGAGGAGATGGAGCTGCTGTTTTCAGGTGCAGCTGGGGGACGGGGTCTGTGGGTGGAGCAACTGCCGCAGTGCAAGCTTGCACCAGCGGGGAGCACGTGTGCAAAATACCACTGTTGTGACGTTTCGGCCTGGCTTGCTTCCTTGCAGCTCGTGGTGCCGGCTACCGTGCGGTCTGCTCTGCAGCAGACGAGCTGCGGCAGCGGGTTTGTGGGGAAACAGGTAGGGGCTGCACTGCTGCGTGGCAGCTCGATTTCCAGTGCCGCTGTGCCCCATGAGGGCCACGCCACAGCAGCAACCTGTGCCAACAAGGTCCCTTTGCCTCCTGCCGCAGCCACGTACGTGATCAACCGGTGAGGGCAGGCAGAGGGGAGGCGTGGAGGGAGGGCATGTGTGCCCAGCATGCCACCTCCGCTGCCATCACATCCAACCGTGCACTGTGCCTGACGGCCCCTGCCTACCCAGCCTTCCCTCATTGCAGCAACATCAACTACACCAACGTGTGCACCTACGCTTGCGCATTCTGCGCCTTCAGGTGGGGAAGGGGTGGGGGATGCAAGGCAGAATGACAAGTGCTGGATCGTTAGCATGTCTTGCTGCACACTGCACAGGAGCATTGTCCCGCCCAGCGCCAACCTTCCACAACCTCCCGCACTTGGTGCCATCCATCCGTTCCTGCCTCCCTGTGTCCTGCCCGTCACCTGCAGCAAGGGCAAAGCAGCCGAGGAGCTGCGGGGCGCACCCTACCTGCTGCCTCTGGAGGAGGTTGGGCGCCGCACCGCAGAGGCCCGAGAGCGCGGGGCAACCGAGGTCTGCATGCAGGTGCGCTCATGCCACGACTTGCACAATCGGCATCAAGCAAGCACGGGTGTGTGTGTGTGTGCCTGCTTCCATCAAGTAAGGTGCATCTTTTTGTCAAGCCTCTTGTCCCAGCATTGCAGCTGGTCTGCCCTCACCCCTGACTCCCCTGCCCCGCCTTGCAGGGCGGCATACACCCTGATTTCAAGGGCGACACTTACCTGCAGCTGCTGGCTGCCGCCAAGGCTGCCGCGCCAGACATACACGTGCACGCCTTCAGGTGGGGGGCTGGGGGGCTGAGCATGCATTGCCTAGATGTGGCCAGCAGTATAGAGCTTGGCTCCCTGGCATGCGGTCCTTCCTCTACCATGCCTCCACGCCTAACATCCCTGCCTGTGCAGCCCGCTGGAGGTGAGCCAGGGTGCAGCCACCCTGGGCTGGCCGCTCCGCAAGTTTTTGGAGGCGCTGCGTGATGCAGGTGCGCCTACTCTATATGGCGTGCTCTCAAACCTGGTGTGAACATGCATGCCTGGGAAGAGCTGCTGCGCTTGGCGAACCGGCGCATCCGCTGTGTGCATATTTTGCCTGCACTACTGTACGGCTGGGCATGTTGCCTTTCTGACCACAGCTGCCATGCCCACACCGTCCGCAGGGCTGGGCAGCCTGCCGGGCACAGCGGCCGAGGTGCTGCACGACGATGTGCGCGCTGTGCTGTGCCCCGACAAGCTCAGCACAGCGCAGTGGCTGGAGGTGGTGGAGACTGCGCATTCGGGTGGGCTTCCGGCTTCACACAACATGTTTAGTGCCTTGCATCTGCGCTGTCACGGCTCCACTTGCCTCCGCCCCCTCTGGCCTCCGCCCCCTCACCACCATGGCTCTGCACCCTTCCCACCCTGCAGTGGGGCTGCAAACCACCTCGACCATCATGTTTGGCCACTGCGACGCCCCCTCCCACTGGGCCCGCCACCTGGCGGCGCTGCGTGACCTGCAGGCAAGCCCGCTGGGGCTGACACATCGAGGTTGCTTCAGGACTGGCTGCGCACGCTTGGGTGCACCACCAGACCGTGCTGTGTTCCCCACCCTCGCCAGGGCCTGTGCATGCTGCGCGCCCAACCAGCCGCCTGGTCCTAACCTGCCCTGTGTGCAGAAGCGCACGGGCGGCATCTCCGAGTTTGTGCCGCTGCCCTTTGTGCACATGGAGGCGCCACTGTACCTCAGGGGTGGGTGCCAGCAGCCAGGACTGGGCCTAGTCTGTTGCTTGGCAGCTCGTGGCAATCGAGAAGCGGGTGCTGGACTGCATGCAAAGGGCAATAGCCTGACCGGGGAAGGCTGCCTGCCCACTGCTCCGCCGGTCGACCCCACACTGGCGCTGCCACCTCCCCTGCCATGCAACAGGCCGCTCGCGGATGGGCCCCACCCTGCGCGAGTGTGTGCTGATGCACGCCGTGGCGCGGCTGGCGCTGCACCCGCACATCCCCAACATCCAGGCCAGCTGGGTCAAGATGGGGCCCCAGCGTGCCGCGCAGCTGCTGGCAGGTGGGAAGGGGGTGCATGGGGCGCTTGAGCGAGGTTTGCGTGCCTTGGGTCCCTGTAAGCGCGCACGGCAACAGGTGCCCTGCATTCTCACCATGCAAGCATCCCACCATCTCCTCTAGCCTAGGCGTCACCTGCGCTTGTTCCCTCCCTACCCTCCCACTTGCCTCACGAGCAGCCGGCTGCAACGACATGGGCGGAGTGCTCATGAACGAAAGCATCACTCGCGCGGCGGGCGCCAGCCACGGCCAGCAGCTGCCCGCAGACGCCATGGAGGAACTGATCCGGGGGGCGGGGCGGCAGCCGCGCCAGCGCACCACGCTGTACGGCACTGTGCCGGGGCGGCAAGCTGCTGCGGCGGCTGGGCCAGCGGCGGCGCAAGTGCCGCGGTAGCGCTTGCGGTGTGCAGCTGGCGGCAGGTTGGGAGCCTCTGCTCTGCATGCTTGGCTGGGCCTGCGCTTGTAACAGTTGGCTCAACTGCTGGTGTGCAACACAATAGGGTTTGCTGCCGATAGCACGACACACCAGTCACACGTGCAGCCGGCAGCCAACTGGGCGCAACAGCTGGGCAGTTGACATCAGACAACTTCATGACACTGGCGACGAGAATAGCAGGCGGATGTCTTCTGCAAAGAATGCTGACAGACCAGCAGCACAGTGGGCACGAGGCCCTTCAAACAGCAGCGAGCGGTTGCACGGGTTGGGCACAGCTCCCGGTATGGCACCGCCGGCAGCACGCGCAGCGACGGCGGCCTCCTGGCAAGGCCCCAGCTGGTTGGCGTTCCAGACCCTGGCGGCTTTGACCGGCACCTTGGGAACCCCCTCCCTCGTGTTGAGGTGGTCCAGCAGCGCTCGGAAGTCCTCATCAAAGAACTCCACCTGCAGGCATGTAATGGGTGAGTGACTGGAACCGGTCACGAGGGGCAGCCAAAGCAGATCCCATGCAATGCAAACCAGACCTGGCTGGACGTCCACCCCTGGCCAGCCACCCAGACCGCCGGACCCACCCACCCGCCCCACAAAGTCCACCGCCAGCTGGCCGCGCTCGGTGAGGAGGCAGGAGGCCTGGGGCATGAGGTGGAAGTACTGCAGGCGGGCGGACAGGCGGCAGTACGGCCGGAGAGTGCAGGTTGGGCAAGGATGCCGGTGGGCTCGGCATACGTGTACAAGCCCAGCAAGGGCGGCCATGCCGCAGGCCCGCACCGCAACCCACCTGGTCCGGAACATTGAACGCCCTGCAGCACTGCGGGCGCGCCACGCACTTGTCACCCAGGACAAACGGGTCGCGACAGAAGTCGTCCCTGCAGAATGATCCGCAGCGCCCAAACAATATCACCTTTAGCATGCCGCTTCGGCGTGAGGGTGAGGCTGGGCCTGATCAGGGAGCGCAAAGGGTCCACGCTGCGCAGCAAAACGCTGGGGCTGTGCTCCATAACAGGTCCTTTATATGCGCCCTGGCTCTCACCAGGGCACGTAACAGCTGCGGTCCGGTGCCATGCGGGGGACCAGGAAGGCGTACTGGCTGCAGACGGGGCAATGCTGACAAGCGTCGGGAATAGCTTGAGGAAGCAAGACGGCTGAGGTGGGGCGCAGGTGCCATCAGCCGGCGTGGTTAGGGCAGCTAAAGCGGAGCCGGGTTGACCATGGCTCCTGCCTGCCCACCCATGAAGTGGCGCTCCCACGCACCTGTGCGCGCGGCGCAGCGGGTGCCGCACCCAGGCGACTACGGTGTATAACTCCCACTTGCTCAGCAGGTGGGCCACCAAGCGGGGGTCCCAGGGCGGCTCCAGCACGTGCAGGGCGGTGGGCGCAGCAGAGCCCTGCCACCGTGCCCCAAAGTAGTGTGCCACGCTGTTGCCAGCGTTCTTGGCGCATCTGGGGGACAGGGGCGCGGGCAGTGGAGTGGGAATATGAGCATGTGCAGGCAGCCAGAGAGGAGGTCAACTTGCAGCAGCCAGGGTGAGAGGGCAAAGGATGAGCAGGGCGGCGTGGCTGTGCAGTAGCGCGGGCGCTGGCTCACTTTAGGAAGATGACGCGGTAGTCGTCATTCCACAGAATCTGCAGCAGCGGAGGGGACGGCCGCCCAAGCGAGTTTCAGCTGGGCAACCAAAACTGCACCTCGAAGGCGTCGGAGGCGAGGGGCACTTCAGCTCAAGACCTGCGCCATGTGCCTTGCAAGCATGCATCAGTTCCTAGGAATCAACCAGACAGTGCCTCCCTACACCAACGCACCGTGCACAGTGGTGGCGGCGGCGGTGCTCGCCCTGCAAGCCGCAGCTGCTGCCATGCCTGCGGTGCAGGTAGGGGTTGGGTCCAGCCAAGCCGGCTGCTTGCTATGCAGTATGAGGTTGCGTCCCTAGCAATTCGGCTGCCACGTACTGCCTCACAGGCCCAGGCCTCTCCTCTCACCGGTGGGAGGAGCAGCTCGGCACGCTGTGCGCCCCCGCCCAGCAGGCTCAGCATGGCCAGCGGGCCGTGCTTCTTCACCGACCCATGCAGGCGCACGGGCGTGTCTAGCGTGATGGGACGTGTTCCCTGTGCCTGTCCCTCGGTCTCAATTGCTGCAGGTGCAGCATGATGGTGTGCAACACGCCGCGCCAGCCACGGCACCAAAACCGCTAGCAGCAACACGGCAGTGGCTGCTGGCAGCCAGCACGTGGCACGTAGGGCGGCCCTATGTGGTGTTCTTGAAGTCGCAGTGTGGGAGGCGTCGGTCCTGCAGGGATGGGAAGCCGGGCCGGGTGTGGGCAAGCTTTTAGTAGCGTGAGCGGCAGCGGCAACGGCGGCGGCGGCGGCGGCGGCGGCGGCGAGGGCAGGGGCTGCTGTGCGGCATCAACGGCGGCTAAGCACGAGTCGCCGCGATTTTATCAATGCATCTGCTGTGCTACAGACGCAATCGGACCAAGCGGCTGTGCGGCTCACTTGCGGCCGCCGCTGTGCGGGGGCATGGGTGTCCCTGATCAAAGCATTGGTGTTCCAATTTAAAGCATAATACGCAAGTGAGCGGAGACAAGAGCATTGGAGGCTGCGAATGCGACGGTACCATACCCCGAAGCACTGCAGCGGTGAGGCACACACATGTCCCCTGATTTCAGCCACGCCCTGTGCCGAAGCCTTCCTACAGCTCAAGCACAGCGCAGTGGATCAGTGCACGGGTTTGCAGGATTGAAGGCCACTGGTTCTGCGGCTTCTGGGCCATGACCAGCTGTCCATGTTGCAGGCTCGCAACGGGTTGCAGTGGGCAGAACGGACGGCTGTGCTGTGAGGGGCCCAAGCGTGCAGGGCGATGGCCCGAGGCCAACAAGACATACCAGCTCGATAGGAACCCAGGGACTGGAACAAGCGCCCCTGGATACCGGGGACAGTGCGCTTGGCAACGCTGCCAAGCATGCGCTAGCGCTAGTGCGGGGCTGCAACCATCCAGACGCCACAAGCTCGAGGCACTGGGGTGTGGGTTATGCTGGTAGGCAGGCTGTGCTGCGCAACCGGCTCGCGCTTGGGTGCCAGTTGTTGCTGACGTCGCTGCATGCATGCCGTAATTCAGCCCCGTTTCACAAGGTGGTGAGCGGGTAGGCATCGGGGCCTCGCCAGGACAGGCAGACAGACGGCCTCGGAGCACCCTGGGCCAGAGCCACCTCCCCGCAGGGGCAGAGGTGGGATCCCCGGCGGCGCGAGTGCCGCGGTAGCACTTGCGGTGTGCAGCTGGCTGCAGGTTGGGTGCTCAAGGGAGTGGTCCCATCGTTAATTACCGCCACAAATTTGTGCATAACACAGGTACGTTGCAGGCAGTCGGGATGAGCAAGAGGGAGGCAGGCGGCGGCCGACATGAACGGCATGGGCATTGCGCGCCTGGGCACGCCCGCAATGCCCTGTATTTGTTGTAGGCGTGCATGGTACGGTGCGCCATGATGGCTGGGGTGGCCATGGAGGGCAGGAGTGCAGCGCAGGTGCAAGCCGGCAGCGAGGGAAGCATGGGGGCAAGCGGCGCGTGTGGGCCGGGAGGTGGGCAGGCAGTGCGCCCCTGCACTCACTGTGAGCCTCTGCCAGCCTGCCAGGAGCAGCCATTTTGATGTTGTTACAAGCCACGCTGCAGTCACAGCACATGTGAGGCTGGGGGCCGGGTGTGGTGTGGGGCAGCGTGTGAGCCGCGTCTGTCCGGGGCGGTGGCGGCGGCGGCGACGGCGGCGGCGGCGGTGGCAAGGTGGGCGAGCTGGCCCCAGCTGGCGGGGCGGCAATTAATACAGATCTTCAATCATCGTGGGGGCACCATGGACCAGGCCTGAGCGCACCGGGAAGGGCGGCAAGACTGACTGACTGGGTTTACAGAGGCTGGGCCTGTCCACAGGCTGCTGGCTATGGAACATCACAACGTAAATGGGCCATGCAGGAATGAAACAGAAATGGAGGTCGGGTGCCTAAGGGAGTGGTCCCATCGTTAATCACCACCACAACTGGGTGCACAGCACATGTACGTTGCTGTCAGTCGGGAGAAGCAGGGAGGGAGGCAGGTGGCGCAAACAGTGTGCAGCAGGCGCCCCGCACCAGGACCCGGCCAAGCACAAGTATAGGGGGATGTGAGCTGCATGGAGCGCCCCATAAAACAAGGCAAGGACGGGGAGGGCAGGGGGGCGGCAGCGACACAAAGCGAGGCGCCGGGAAGCAATGGAGAGCAGCAGGCATCAGGCAGCAGCAGCGCAGCGGCCTCCGCCAGCCGCCCCAACCCGCACAGTGCCACCCATCCGCATGCAGCCGTTGCCTCCAGCGGGGGCGCAAAGCAAGCCAGCCATCCAGCGGGCCTCGCGAAGGGCGGCATGCTTGCTTGCTTGGGTTACAGAGGCTGGGCCTGTCCACAGGCTGCTGGCTCTGGAACAACACAACGAGAATGTGCAATGCAGGAATGAAACCAAACAGCGGAGGTCGGGTGCCCGGGTGGCCCCATCGTTGAGCACCACCGACTGCTGGGAGCAGAGGCACAAAACACGTTGTGGGCAAGTGGGGAAGTGCAGGCTCAGAAGAGCAAGGCAGGGAGGCCGGGAACGCAGCCACTGCCCAGCCCACGCACACAGCGAAGGGCGGCAATGTGTGTGTGTGTGTGTGTTACATGGACTGGGCACGTTAACGTGCTGGGCCCTAAGCCACTAGCCATGCGGGCATTCACAAGCAGGGCAATCTGACAACAGCCGCTTTTTAAAGGCTCCGTATCTCAAGCGCCGTGTGCGGTGCTGCCGACCATCACTCGGATGCCACTTTTTGATCGGCCACTGAAGGCCAAAAATGGCCTTCAATCGGCAAAAAAACGGGTGTGTGTGTGTGTGTGTGTGTGTGTTACATGGACTGGGCACGTTAACGTGCTGGGCCCTAAGCCACTAGCCATGCGGGCATTCACAAGCAGGGCAATCTGACAACAGCCGCTTTTTAAGGCTCCGTATCTCAAGCAATGTCTGTCTGTCTGTGCTTACAGAGGCGATGCCCGTTAACGGGCTGGGACACATCAGAAATGAATCCACTAGCTCTGCTGCCCCGAGGGGCGGTGCAAACCAGCTGGCAAAGCAAGGCATGTGAGGGGTGGGTCACTGCGGGGCAGGGGCTCAAGCTGACTGACTGACTGACTGGGTTTACAGAGGCTGGGCCTGTCCACAGGCTGCTGGCTCTGGAACATCACAACGTAAATGGGCCATGCAGGAATGAAACAGAAATGGAGGTCGGGTGCCTAAGAGAGTGGTCCCATCGTTAATCACCACCACAACTGGGTGCACAGCACATGTACGTTGCTGTCAGTCGGGAGAAGCAGGGAGGGAGGCAGGTGGCGCAAACAGTGTGTAGCAGGCGCCCCGCACCGGGACCCGGCCAAGCACAAGTGTAGGGGGATGTGAGCTGCATGGAGCGCCCCATAAAACAAGGCCAGGACGGGGAGGGCAGGGGGGCGGCAGCGACACAAAGCGAGGCGCCGGGAAGCAAGGGAGAGCAGGGGCTCAAGCAGTCTGTCTGTGCTTACAGAGGCGATGCCCGTTAACGGGCTGGGACACATCAGAAATGAATCCACTAGCTCTGCTGCCCCGAGGGGCGGTGCAAACCAGCTGGCAAAGCAAGGCATGTGAGGGGTGGGTCACTGCGGGGCAGGGGTCGGGCGCGAAGGACGGCGGGAGAGTGGCGGGCGCCTGGGAACATGCTTGTCTCAGCCAGCGGCTGGGGAGAATGTGGGAGAGGCATGGCCTCTGGTGGGAGGGTAACAGGGGGACATGGCTGAGCCAGCGCTGAAGCACCGGCACCGGATCAGACGGCGCAACCCGCCCCGGCACAGTAGCTGCAGGAGCGTCCAGACGGGCAGGCTGGGATCGCAGAGAGAAGCGGGGAGGGCGCAACGAGTGCACGGCTCAGGTCCACCAAGGGGAGAAAGTGGGAGAGGCATGGCCCCTGGTGGGAGCGTGTAAGGGCGGCAAGCGTCGGGAGGGATGGGCTCAGGGGCCCAGGAAAGGGATGGCCCAGGGCAGGCAAGTTGGGAGGATTGGGAGGGAGGGGGCAGCGGGGGCGGCGGCGGGCGGGCGGCGGCCCTGACCGGGAAGCCCCGGCGCCACCCGCGCGCCGCTCAGCACCACACGGGGCTGCGAGGAGAGTGGGATAGGCGTGAGTAAAGGAGCCGGAAGCCGGCTGGTCGGGAATACGGGTGGTCGGGTGTGGTTACCGCGGGCTTGCTGAGGCCCGCGGGGCTGGCATCGCTGCCTTTCTGCTGCCTTCGGCCGCTCGCAAGTCCGGGGCGCCACCAGCCGCCGCTCCAGAGGGCCGCTGGCAGGTGCGCGGCTGCTGACCCGACCGCGGAGGCCAGCTGCTCGCTCGTCTCGGTGGCCCAAGCCGAGATGTTGCCTGCTGGGGCCCCCAGAGGGGCGGGGGAGGCGCCCAGGGGGCGCAGGCGGCGGGAGGCTGTAGTAAGGAAGGATGAACAACGCTCAAGCAATGTGTGTGTGTGTTACATGGACTGGGCACGTTAACGTGCTGGGCCCTAAGCCACTAGCCATGCGGGCATTCACAAGCAGGGCAATCTGACAACAGCCGCTTTTTAAGGCTCCGTATCTCAAGCGCCGTGTGCGGTGCTGCCGACCATCACTCGGATGCCATTTTTTTGATCGGCCACTGAAGGCCAAAACCTACTAGTATTTCGGCAGGTTCGAACCCGCAACCTCGGCATCACCCGGCAGGCGCTGATCCAGCTCGTTCTTTAACCTCGCGGCCTACGAGGGTCTCAAGCACTGACTGACTGACTGGGTTTACAGAGGCTGGGCCTGTCCACAGGCTGCTGGCTCTGGAACATCACAACGTAAATGGGCCATGCAGGAATGAAACAGAAATGGAGGTCGGGTGCCTAAGAGAGTGGTCCCATCGTTAATCACCACCACAACTGGGTGCACAGCACATGTACGTTGCTGTCAGTCGGGAGAAGCAGGGAGGGAGGCAGGTGGCGCAAACAGTGTGTAGCAGGCGCCCCGCACCGGGACCCGGCCAAGCACAAGTGTAGGGGGATGTGAGCTGCATGGAGCGCCCCATAAAACAAGGCCAGGACGGGGAGGGCAGGGGGGCGGCAGCGACACAAAGCGAGGCGCCGGGAAGCAAGGGAGAGCAGCAGGCATCAGGCAGCAGCAGCGCAGCAGCCTCCGCCAGCCGCCCCAGCCTGCACAGTGCCACCCACCCGCATGCAGCCGTTGCCTCCAGCGGGGGCGCAAAGCAAGCCAGCCATCCAGCGGGCCGCGCCTCCACCCTAACTGGCCGCCCTGCTGGGGGCAGTCCGGCAGCGCAGCTGCAGCGTGCAGCCATGCCCCCTACTAGAGGGACAGAGGGCTATTTCCGGGGACCCAGCAGCCGCCCGAAGGCTTCAAGGGATTTACCAGCGCACCCCGAGGCAGTGGGCTTGTAGGCCCCCGCCCCCTTTGGGGCACCTACCAGTGCTCGGCAGGTCTCAAGCAATGTGTGTGTGTGTTACATGGACTGGGCACGTTAACGTGCTGGGCCCTAAGCCACTAGCCATGCGGGCATTCACAAGCAGGGCAATCAAGCAAAAAAACGGGTCTGTGTGTGTGTGTGTGTGTGTGTTACACAAGGGGAACTGCAAGATACACTTGCTGCCAACGCAACCTCAACGCCGCCTTGTGCCGGGTCTGGCCGCGATCACGACTCTGGCCGTAGCGCCGCAAAGGTGGCCCGGAATCTGAGCACGATGGTGCGCCGGAATGCCGCCCGACGCCGCACAGCCGTCCCGGTCGCGCATGGCGCACCCGGACCTGCTAGTATATCGGCAGGATTCGAACCCGCGACCTGTGAGGCGCGGGTCCACTAGGCGTTTAAGGCCCGCCTAGCAAGGCTATGCTTGCTTGCTTGCTTGGGTTACAGAGGCTGGGCCTGTCCACAGGCTGCTGGCTCTGGAACAACACAACGAGAATGTGCAATGCAGGAATGAAACCAAACAGCGGAGGTCGGGTGCCCGGGTGGCCCCATCGTTGAGCACCACCGACTGCTGGGAGCAGAGGCACAAAACACGTTGTGGGCAAGTGGGGAAGTGCAGGCTCAGAAGAGCAAGGCAGGGAGGCCGGGAACGCAGCCACTGCCCAGCCCACGCACACAGCCAGCCGGCCAGGGGGATATGAGCTGCATGGAGCGCCCCATGAGGCAGGCGGGCCGGGCACGGAGGCGCAGGCGGCGGCGGCGGAAGGGCCATGAGGAAAGGATGCGCAAGGACGTAGCAGGTGCGCCGCGGAGCGGCAACGTGCGGGTCATAGCAGGTCGTAGCAGGGGGGTGGGCCTGGGGCCCAGGAGGGGTCTGTGCAAGACAGGCAGGAAGGGGTGCGGCCAGGGCAGGCAGGGAGTGTGTCGAGAAGGGAGGGGAAACACCGGCGCCGCGGGAGCGGGGCGGCGACGGCGGCGGCCCTGTCCGGGGAGCCCCGGCACCGCGCGAACACCGCCTAGCTCAACCGCGGGCCTGCAGAAGGAGTGGAATCGGGGCGCAGAGGAGCCGTGTGAGAAGGAAACCCAGTCAGTCGAGTCTACAACGGGCCGAGCAAGGCCCGAGGGGCTGCCATCGCCGCCTCAGCTGCCGCTCCCCGCAACCCGCAGCCCCAGGGCGCCGCCAGCTGCCTCGCCGGGGCCCCCGCGGAAGCGGCCGCTGCTGCTCCACACCAGCCGGCCGGCCCGCCACCCCGGCCCGCAAAAGCGAGCCGGAATGCTACAAGCAAGGTCCCAGAAGGGCGCGGGAGGCGCCGCGGGGCCGCGGGCGGCGGGGGGCTGTAGCAAGGAAGGATGAACAACCTTTTAGCCTAGCAAGGCTATGTCTGTCTGTCTGTCTGTCTGTGCTTACAGAGGCGATGCCCGTTAACGGGCTGGGACACATCAGAAATGAATCCACTAGCTCTGCTGCCCCGAGGGGCGGTGCAAACCAACTGGCAAAGCAAGGCATGTGAGGGGTGGGTCACTGCGGGGCAGGGGTCGGGCGCGAAGGACGGCGGGAGAGTGGCGGGCGCCTGGGAACATGCTTGTCTCAGCCAGCGGCTGGGGAGAATGTGGGAGAGGCATAACCTTTGGTGGGCGACAACATTTTGTGACCCGTTTTTTTAGCAAGGCTAAAAAAACGGGTCACAAAATGTTGTTGCCGAAAGACCCAGCTCGGTAAATCCAGATTTCCACGGACATTCGCCAGGGTCGCACCTGGTCCCCACCGACACGATGGCCGAGCGGTCTAAGGCGGTGTGTTCAGGTCGCATTCCGAAAGGGCGCAGGTTCGAATCCTGCTCGTGTCAAATAGTTTTGCCTCTGCCACGGAGTTTGGAATCCCTCGCTTTGCCTCTGCCACGGAGTTTGGAATCCCTCGCTCTAGGGTCCTTCCCGCCTTAGTCTCTCTCAGGGGCTCCATATTACTTCCGCATTCTCTCCTGGGCACCACCCCAAGCCAACTCCAATGCCAGCGCCGCCCTTGGCATGCCGTTCCGTTGACACCGGTGCCCACTCCACCGGCTGGCTTGGCTGCCCAGCCCCCACTCTGCCACACCCCATGCCTCCTTGTCTGGTACGGTGCGCCCGGCAGCGGGAGCAGCGACGCCCCTTTCCACGCTCCAGTTTCACCATGATTCATTCCCGCACGGCACTTCATGCCCGCATATGCCATATGGCACTTCGATTGTGGTGCCCACTGCCGCACCAGCACACGTGGCCGGCTCCGCAGGCGGCAGCAGCTGCCGCACATGTGAGCCCAACCCTAGTGCGCGGCGGCGGCAGTGAATCCTGGCGCATCCCTGCACCGCCCCGCAAAGCAGGCACCGTCTAGCTGATCCGAGGTGAAGCATGGCCAGCCGGCTCAGCATCCACAGCTGGCTGCAACCGCCTGCGGGCATCCGGCAATGCTCAGCTCATCACGCTGTCTGCGGCGCTGCTGCTGGGTTTGATCACTCACACAGGGTCAGAGATCAACAGCACGAAGCAATTACCAGCAAGACACAGAAACGGAACACAAAACACTCACCTCAACATCATCCGCCGCCAGCCGTCGATCCAGGGTCGCAAGTGCGCTACGGAGGGAAAGGCGGTGAGGTGGCCGGGGGTGACCTCCTTTACAGGCCGTGGCTGCCATGGCTGCCAAGCCCACCTGCAGGCCCCCCAGCGAGTCGTGGTTTGGTGCTGTCGGCGGCCGCGCTGCCGGCGCACAGCTCGTCGGCGCCCTCGAGCTGCGGCGGGTTGAAGGCCGCAAACCTGGGGCAGGGGTGCAGCGAGCAGGCCAGTTTCTGGTGGTGGCCGTTCTGGGCACAAGGTCCAGCCCACAGGCAGGCGGTTGGCTGCCCCAGCCGCCCCAACGTCCAACCTCACCGGGCCGCCAACTGGCCGGGTGCGGCAGCATGCACGGCGGCGGCTGTTGGATCAGGGCCCTCCCCGTTTACACGCTAGGATGATGTCACAGGACCTGCAGCTCACTGAACTGGGACGCACGTCGTCTCTCGACGGCAGCTGACCATCGCCAGAGCTGCAGCAGCTGAGCGAGCATGGCGCATCTCCGCTGATCCGCATACTACGCTTGCCGCATGCTCTACGCCTGCCGGTGGGAGACCGATGCTCTCCTGTGCCGCCGTGGTGTCCCTGGGGATGGTCTGCCTGCGCCCCCGACTGCCTTGTTCATGGTTTAAAAGTATGAACTGAGCCCAACGCATGATGTCATATTTCAAGCAGCTGCCAGCGGTGCAAAGGGGCACCTGGCGGCTCGCAGAGCCTGCCCTGCTCTGCCTCGGCCCCTGCCATCAAGCCTCCAGTGGGAAGTAGCAGCTGTTGGACAGTGTCGGAAGCCCGCACAAGGATGCAGGCCCGCTCCCTGCCCCTTGGCCGGGCGCTGGGGCACCTGCCCGAGGCTTGGGCCCTGGGTGCCTGCCGCCCTGCGGCTGCAGCAGCGCTTGCAGTTGGTGCGCGCTTCACAGCCACAACCGCCGCCGCCGCCACCGCCGCCGCCGCTCCGTCTGCCGCCGCCCAGCCCGGCGCCAGCGCCGGCGCCAGGCCTCTGATGAAAGAAGTGCTGGTCTACCGCTGGAGCCCGGAAAAGAACGAAAAGCCCAAATATGACAGTTTCAAGGTCGACCTGACCAAGTGAGCCTTAGGGTTGGGCCCCATTCGGGACCCTCAGGTGCCTCCATAACGCTCCGTCCCTTCCTGCACCGCGCACGCTTGAATGCGCTCGCCTCTCGCACAGCTGCACCCGATGGCCCTTGTTTGCAGGTGTGGCCCCATGCTGCTGGACGTGCTGCTCAAGATCAAGGACGAGCAGGTGCGGTTAGCTGGGTTGGGCAGGGTTGACTTTGGGGCGGCACTCGGAGCGCTGGGTTGCTCGGGGATGAGCAGTATTGCCGTCAAGCCACCAACTTGATGGCATTCAGGCATGGCCCCAACGGCGCTTCATCCCTGTTTCGCCCTGCAGGACCAGACGCTGAGCCTGCGGCGGTCGTGCCGCGAGGGCATCTGCGGCTCCTGCGCCATGAACATCGACGGAACCAACGGCCTGGCCTGCCTCACCAAGGTGAGTGCCGCGGCCGGACTGCAACGAACTCGAGGGGCGAGCTACTGAGGGGCGGGTTGACTGTTTGAAGGTCAGGGTGCAGCGTGAGCTGACTGGCAATGGCGGGCTAGCAGACAAGCCACCTTGGGAGGGAGCTAGTCAACTGGGGCCCGCGCCACCACTCCACCTGGTTGTGACGTGCATCTGCCCCACTGCTCACCACTGCTGCCCACCTCCTGGTCACCCGTCTGCAGGTGGACCGCGACCCCAGCAAGATGATGCGCGTGGCGCCGCTGCCCAGCTTCTTTGTGATCAAGGTGCGCTGCCCGCGTTGGGGCGGTTGTGTGCCAGCTGGGCGGGGCGAATATGCACAGTGCAGGGTTTGCTGCCTGGGGAAGTGGGGCGAAACGCAAAGCACCGACAGCTAGGGCGTCAGGGTAAACAGCTGGCAGGAGTGCAGCTGGGGCATGTTTGTCCCGCACTCTGGAATGTGCTCCTGTCCAGCAACGGCTGGCGACTGGACGTGCTGACACGCATCCCCAGCTGCCCCACCCGCCTTGCAGGACCTGGTCACTGACATGAGCCACTTCTTCGCTCAGGTAGAAGGGAAACTAGTGTGCAGCACATGCTGCATGCTAAACTAGGGCACCATGCCTGCACTGATGCCTGCCAGGGCAGGGCCATGCATCTGTGCCACTGGTTGCCCCGTGCAAGCCGCCCAGGGCCCAACCGCACCTTGGCTGCAGTACAAGCAAATCAAGCCGTACCTGCAGACCACTACACCCCCGCGGTGAGCATGTGCACTTTGCAGGCGGTAGCCAGGGCCAGCACAAGCCATGCTTGGAGGCAAGAGCCCCAAGCCCGCACCCCGCACCTGCGCCTTGCCCTGTGCACGCGCGCTTGCAGCTGCTGCCGCTTATCGATCTGCCCACAGTCCTCTGGCCATGCCCCCGCTTTCCGCAGGGACGGAAAGGAGTACCTGCAGAGCAAGGAGGACCGCGCACGCCTGGACAGGCTGTACGAGTGCATCCTGTAAGGCGCAGCAGCTGCCGCTGTGCGTTTGTGGCGGAGATGCAGCAGTAACGCCTGGCACAACCGGTCGCGCGGCTGTGCTTGAGGGGAGCCCTGCAGCAGCGCGCCTCTCTGGCTTGCAGGCTGGTTTCAGCCCAGCCTTCACAGTGCGGCCATGCCATTCCTTGCCTTGCTTCTGCACTGCAGGTGTGCCTGCTGCACCGCCTCCTGCCCATCCTACTGGTGAGCTGAACTCGAGGGGGCGAGTGAGCATTGCAGGCACGGCTGCCTGGCGCGGTGTGCCGGCAAAATTCCGGCTGCATTCAAACCACAACCTGCTGCTCTGCTCTTTCGCGGCAGGTGGAATGGGGACAAGTACTATGGCCCAGCAGTCCTGCTGCACATCTACAGGTGCGCTCGACTCCTGGCTTGCTTGAGTCCAACCGATGCTGCTGTGGCTTCGTGCGCCGTGCAGACACAGCTGTTGCTTGCACGAAACAGGTGCTGTTTGCACGCATTGCGTGCAGGGGATGGTGGACAACTGCGCTGGATTCACGGGAGAGCCGCACTGCCATGCCTTGACCGCTGACCACGCCTGCAAACGCACAACACCCCTACCGCAGTGGACTGTGGCCAGCTAGAACAAAGCAAGAAGGAGCCCCTTCACATGCTGTGGCCGCTTTTACGCCTGCAAATCGCACCACTCCCGCCGCAGGTGGATGGTGGACAGCCGGGACGAGGCCAAGGAGTGGCGCCTGGCCGACGTGAACGACCAGACCAAGCTGTGGCGCTGCAAGACGATCAACAACTGCACTTTTGTGTTAGTGGGGCCCCGAAATAAAAATTTGGGGCAAAAATAGGTGGCTTTGGCTGTCCGGTAACCGCCCGCCAGCAAGCGGGAGACGAGCGCGCACTTTGGTCCGCCGGTCAATGTTGCACGCTGTGCTTTGGGCGTGCCGTGCCAGCCGTTTCAAGCATCTTTAGACCTAGCACGCACGCGCATGCTGTCGCTCACTTTAAATACTATTGCGTGATTCACATGCCGAGCTGGCTTGAGTTGGCACCGAGGGTGCGGGCTGCAACAGCTGCAGTGCAGCCAGTGTCCTCTGGCACCCCACGCGCACGCCTTGACGCCCCTCCCCTCCCCACTTGCAGGTGCCCCAAGGGCCTGGCCCCCTCCAAGGCCATCGCCCAAATCAAGCAGAGCGTGGTGGCGGGCAGGGTGATCACCGACTGAGCGGCGGCTTGCGGGAAGGTTGCCCCTTGAGCTGGGGGAGGGTTTGGCAGCACGGAAGCAGGCCGGAGGCAGCTTTGTCCCTGCTCGGCGTGCTGTGGTCTGGAACACAAGCGAAGTAATCTGTTTGGATGCACCCTGCTCTGTCGAACAAGCATATGCACGACGTGGCTGCCTTATGCATGCTATGCGCTATGGTGCCGACTGCCTGACTTGCTCATGTTGGTCATTGGCTTGTGTAAACACCTCGACTGTTGCAAAACACCTCTGGCAAATAAGCACAAGCGTTCAACTCAACTTGCATGCAAAGTCAGCCATCGCTGCGCCGCCGCCGCCGCCGCTCAGCGATGGTCTGCTCCGCCGCAGCTGCCGCCAGCCGCCGCTCCCACTGCTGGCGGTCCGCCGCCACCGTGGCCACGCGCGCCCGCCTCATGGCCAGCAAGTGCGCCCGCCCGACGACTGTGTTCGGAGCGTCCAGCGCTGCTGGAGCCAGCGGGTTGGCTGCTGCCTGCCGCAGCCAGCGCAGCAGCTTGCGCGGCACCACCACAGGGCCCTCTACCACCGCCTGCACGTCAGGCAGGCTAGAAAAGGCCAGGCCCTCTGGCGACATGAAGCCCGCCTGCTGTGCCTGCTGCGCGTGCTGCGCCTGCTTCTTCTTGCCGGACGCAGCTGCCTTGATGGGCTTTGCTGCCTTGCCGCCAGTGCCGCCGGCGCCGCTGCCGGGGCTGCCGCTGGCACCTGCCGGCAGCTGCCGCCAGCCGGCCGGCAGCTCAAACTCAACTGGGCCGCTGCCCTTGCGCCTAAATGCTAGGCCAGAGCCTCCACTGGAGAAGCCCGCCTGGCTGAAGGGCGCAGTGGAGGCAGGGGCGGCCGCCGGCCGCTGCTGCTGCTGCTGCTGCTGCTGCTGCTGCTGCTGCTGCTGCTGCTGCTGCTGCTGCTGCTGCCGCGATTGTGGCTGCTGCACTTGCTGCGGCCGCTGCGCCCCCGTCAGCTGCTGTTGCACGGTAGGTGCGGCAGCCGGCTTGACCGCCTTGACAGGCGCTGGCTTAACGGCTTTGATGGGGGCTGGATAGACTGCATCGGAGGCAGGTATAGCAGCAGGGGACCGCTCGGTCGACATGCACTTACATCACCCAGGCAGTGCAGGCCAGGATGCCTCGAGTTCAGCTGGCCCGAATGCCTCACATTTCAGCCGGCCCGAATGCCTCGCAGTTCAGCCAGTCACGCTGACCATCCCACACCTCCGCACCTGCAACAGGTGAGTCTGGCACGGCCGCCGCCGTGCGCCGCCGCTTGCCCGCCTGGGCGCCAGCCACGCGCATGTCGAAACCGGCCGGGTCCAGGGCGATGAGCCCCTTGGGCAGTGGCTGCACGGGAGCCCCCGCATCCAGCCAGCGCTTGGCAGCTGTGGCTTCCTTGCGGCCCGCAGCTCCCGCCAGGATCTCATCAAACGTGAGCACCAGGGTGGTTTCGTCACCCTGCGGGCGGTTGGACGTGCGGCAGGAAGACGTCAGGCTGCAGGCACGATGAAACCTTGAAGACTGGCGTCGCTTGTAAGTGGGCAGCGCCGCCGCGGCGGTGGCCTCCGGTGTGGCAGCGTCGGTCGGGCAAGCCGGACTTCCAAGTCAGCTGCATGTTGCCAACAGACCGCGTGGCGGGCTGCCGAGCGCCCCCCGAGCCTCAGCGGGCGAGCTCACCATCGGGACAGGCTGTGCGAGGCTCCGTAGGCGGCGTGCTGCCTCTGATTGGCGGTTTAATGGTTCAGCGCCGTACAGAGGGACGGTCGATGGCTGATGTGAATGCGACGGCAGGCGCTGCCGGCGGTATCATGGCTGCCGCCCGTTCTCGCCAGGTGGCTCTATCATGCGCTCGCAACTGCTTGCTTGCTCCCCATCACTCTCTTGCCAGCTGCATTGTTTCACATCCAGATAAGGACACTGACATATCTCCAACTGTGCAGTGCATCTTAACCAGCCTGCTACTCAGCCGTCTGCTGATTGCAAAAGTGTGTAAACATAACACCTGCTATCCTGCTATCCATGCGAAAGCATATTGCCGTTCAATTACGGCATCGTTCACATGCGTGCTGCCTGCCGGCACGCCCGCCTGAGACGCTCTGCCGTCTGCAGCGCCTGCGCCTGCACAGGCGCCTGGTCAAGCCACAGGCTAGCGGCCTGCTGTGCGTCGGCCAGTGCCGCCTGCAGCTGCTCCTGCTGCTCATACAGTGCGGCACGTGACAGCAGCAGCTGAGCCAGCAAGCTGGGTGCAATAGGCGTCGCCGCTGCTGCAGCGCCGTCGGCGCCAGGCGCCTGTGCCTGTGCCGCCTGGATGGCTGCGCCATACTCTGCCACCGCCTGCTTCAGGCAACCCAGCTGGGCCTGGCAATGGCCCCGCAGCGCCCGCAGTTGTAGCGCCAGGCTGGCATTCCCAGGCGGCAGCGCAGTCAGCAGGGGCGGGCAGGGGCTGGTGACGTGCAGCGCCTCGGCATGTTGCCCGGCTGCAACCAGCTCCTCCGCCTGCAGCAGTGCCGCCTGGCATACTGCATGTGCCTCCGCAGGTGGCAGGGCCGCAGCCGGCTCGGTGCCGCTGACACCATTGCCAGGTGTGCCTGTTGGAGCGGCAGCGGCGGCAGAGCCGGCTGCACCCTCAGGCGGCGGGGGGGCTCCCCGGCTCAGCTTCTGGCGCAGCGCCCTCCTGCAGTTGGGAGGGTGGCGGAGGCAGTGGTGTGGGAAGCTGCAGGTCGACCTGTTCTGCCTGAGCTGCTGCATAACAAACCGCAGTGTCCCTGCTGCTCACCTCAGTGCCGCCACATCCGGCGGGCCTGCTGCACTGGGGCCGCCAGTTGCTGCAGGAGCAGCCAGGGCATCGCTGGCCTGGAGCGCTGGCCACTCCTGCTGCGCATCCGCCTTGTGCAGCTCAACCACAATGTGGGTGGCCCCGGGTGGCAGGCTGAAGCTGATGGCTGCCTGGCTGCTGCCTTCATCCCGCGGGGCTGCTGGTGCAGGCTGCTCGGCGTTTGCGCTGTTGCTGCTGGGCAGGCCGGGCGGCAGGGCGGGCAGGCCCTTGGCGTAGCAGCGGCAGCCGGCCGGCACCACCGCTGCATGCAGAGGGTGCAGCAGCAGGCGGTGGCAGGTGCCCACTGCACTGCCATTGGCCACCGAGCTGGCGCCAGGTGCTGCGCTGCTGGTGCTATCCTCGACCGGAGCAGAGGGTGCACACACCAGCAGGTCCAGCCGATCCGCCTGGATGCTGCAAGTGACGGTGGTGCATGCTGCTGCGCCATCCAGCGGGAGCTGCACCACAGGCACCTCCACACGCACGCAGCCGCCGGCTTCCAGCCAGCGGTACTGCTGCAGGGGGCGAGATGCCGCAGTCGCCCCTGCTGCCGCTGCGCCAGCGCCGCTGGTGCCTAGCAGGCGCGGCGGCTGAGGCCCTCCACCTCCCAGCAGCAGGGCGGCCCTGGCGGGCTGCTGCAGGTGGGCTTGCACCAGGTCGATGGCGCCCTGGGTCATGTGGTTGCCCACAAAGTTGGAGGTGGGGCCCGTCTTCACGCGCTCGTACCCCAGCTCCGCCTGCACGGTAGAGGGGGTGGAGGGGGGCAAACAGAGGGTGAGGGTGGCAGGAGACAGTGCCGGCGCGAGCAGGCAATGGGTTCTGATGCATGGGTACGGCAGAACTGCAGCTTGAATTCGCAGGGATCAGTGTTGGGCACCCAGTTTTAGCCACCCAAAGGGGCAGGCCCCCGCGCCAGCACGCACCGGGCGGTCCCTGCCATCGGGCAGCTGGACCAGAGGGTCATAGCCCGCGTTGATCTTCACCTGCAGCGGTGGCCGCGAGATTGGAGCAGCGTGGTTTGGCCAGTAGGAGGCATGGCTGGCATGCGATGCAACCTCGGCAGGCGGCGGCAGGGCAGCGGCGGCCGGCACCCCACTGTCCATTCCCGCTCGCCTTGCGATAAGGGCCTCCGTGCGCGTCTTTCGTCCAGATCTGCTTGCGGGAGTGCGCCTGGCGGTCCTGGCGCAGCCGCTCGAGCTTGCGCTCCACGGACTCCCCGACCTCTGCTCCCCCGCCGCTGTAGGGCGTCAGACCCTGTTCCGCAGGCGCTACTGCGCGTGCACCGAGCTGCACCAGCGCCGTAGAGCCCGCCATCGCGCCGCTGCAGGCCACTGTCCCTTGGCCTTCTCTCTCAGGGGGCTTGCTCTTGCCAGCTGAGGCTGTGTGCCTGCCTGTTACGACAGCTGATGGCAGGGTGCGGGGTGTGAGATGTGCACGGCGCAGCGCCCGGTCCGCAACCTCGGTGCACAGCGCAGCGGCGCCCTGCCCGCAACCCTCGGTGCTGTCCTTCTCCTGACCTGATGTCTGGCATTGCCATTTTCCGCGTAACTAAATGGGCCCTAGCAGAGAGGGGTCGGGTCAAGGCTAAAAGGCGTACATGGCTGGGAGTGCGCGGGTGGGGTGTTGGCCGGGTCAAACGGGCAGAGAGGAGCAACCTGTGCGGGGGAGCGACACAAGCCGCCAAAATTGAAAGGGCGAAGCGCCCTCACGCAAAAAACGAATGAGCAGGCAAAATCGACGGAGGGTAGCAAGGGGGCGAAGGGACGGAGGCCCTTGAGGCCGCCAGGGTTGTCAGTGTCAACGGGCACGACACGGGGGGCACACACAGACACGGGTGCTAGTCCTGGGAATGAAAATCTTGGGCGGGTAACCGAGAATGGGGAAGCAGATCGAGAGTTGATTCTCGTGGAAGGGAATCTAGTAGTACACGGTGAAAAACGGGAGGGGGCGGGGAGGGCGGAGGGGGAGCACGGCGGCAAGGGCAACCTTCCTTCTGCCGCGCGCCGCGGCCGGGCCGGTGGCGCGCGCCAAAAAATATCACTGCGAGAGACTGTCGTCAGACGGTCAAAACTGTGAAGGGCGGCTGGCTTGG
>RRZL01000059.1:445828-456226 GCA_006782975.1 Chlorella sp. Dachan | reverse complement strand
GGCCGCCGCCTCGCCGCCGGGCTCGCCGCCTGCCGCCGCAGCCTCGCCTGCCGCCTGCAGCGCAGTTGCACAGTGGCGGCAGTACCAGAGCCATCACCACACTGTCGCAGCAAGCCGGGCCACAGGGGGCAAACCAAGCACCAGCAAACCAACCACATGACCCGGCCCAGACCAGGCTTGCCTTGTCAGCATCGGCGTCTGCCATCGGCTGGTCCGCTGCTGCAGCCGCCGGCGCCGGTGCATCCTCCTCAACCTGGAAAAGTTGCAGGGGGGCACACCCCAGCGGAATGAGCTTCCTAGCAAGGATGGTGTTGAGGCGGCCATCCCCGCTGCGCCAAGGCTGCACATGCTCGCCACGGACCCGCACCAGGTGTCCTCTGTCCCTGCTACTCTGCACAGCCAGCCGTGCAGCCCTCTAGCCCTCCAACACCCTCTCAGCCCACCCACCTCCTCCTCCTCAATCATCTGGGCGTGCTCCACCACCACCACGCCGTTCAGGTTGAGCATCACCTTGACCTGCGGCAGGGCAGTGAGAGGGGCCAAGACTGGTTGGTGGCACTCGGCCGATGGGTGCAGTGTCGAGTGTGGTCACGCACATGGCTGCTGCAGCTGCTGGTCTGGCCAGCACGGTGTGGTGCAACAGTCAGCCGTGAGCCAAGCTCTGCACATTGGGTTTGTGTAGCAGAACCAGGAGCCCCACCTTGAGCTTGGCCTTGTCGGCGCCTGCTGGCACCGAGAAGGGGCCGACGTCAAAGCTGCCTGCATCGGGGAAGGAGGGCAGTGGGGCAGCAGGTTGTTGGCCGCGGCTGGGCTGGCGGGTGTGCCATGCAGTGGATGGGGCTCTTAGGGCTGCAACGCACTGCCGACTGGACCTCGCACCGTGGCAGCCCAAGCCCAGCTCCCTCCCTCCCTGCCCCAGCACCCACCGATGCTGCGGTGTGCGGTGGCGGGGATGTCCGAGTCGGGCGTGTACTCGGCGCGGATGGAGAAGGGCTCGGAGCGGTAGAAGGTCAGCATCTTGGCGGAGGGCACCAGCGAGCCGCGCTCAAACACCACAGACGTCACCTCCTGGCCGTCCTTCTCCCAGCTGCAGCGGGGGCGGGCCGGGGCGGGGCGGGGTGAGGGGTGAGAGAGGAGGGCGGTTGCGTGAAGGGGTGTGAGCTCACTGGTGGTGTGGCAGCAAGCTGAGGCTTGGCGCGAAGCGCCACCACGCAACATGCACAGCCCCACCCACAACCGCCCCACCCACAACCGCCAGCCGCCCACGGCAGTCCCACCCGCACCTGAACTGCACGCCGTAAGGGAAGGAGTCCAGGACCTGGAAGTCGCGCACACGGAACGTGGGGCTCAGCATTGCGCACTGCAGCGCGCAGCCGCGGCTCACAGTCTCCTTGGCGTTGAGCGTGCGCGACGGCTCGCGGCTGCGGGGGAGGGCGGGGGAGGCGTTGGGCGAGGGCAGCATTGGAGTGGGGGCAGGATGCTGTGGCGCTGTGTGGTGGGGCATGGGCAGACGCCCTGCCGCACGACCCAGCCGAGCTGCCGGAGGAGACACCCCGCATGCGGGCCCGCCAGAACCGTGCCAGGCCACCACTGCCCATCCACCCACCCACCCTCCCCACCCGCTCCTCTTTTCTCACCCGAAGAACTCGGTGAGCTGGCGCAGCACAGCGGGCACGCGGGTGGTGCCGCCCACCACCTCCACGTTGGCCACCTGGCTGGCCTCCAGGCCTGCGTCCGCCAGCGCCTGCACCCGGTTGGTTGGGCAGAGCGAGGCTGAAGCTCAGCCCCACCTCCAAGTGCAAGGCCGGTGCTGCTCACGCCTGCCCTAGGCCACACAGGCTGACACTGTTGCTGTCTCTGACCAGCCCCCCGGCCACCCACCTTCTGCACGGGAGCCAGCAGGCGGTCCAGCACCGGCTTGGCCTCCTCCTCAAACACCTGGGCAGGGGGGGTGGGGGTGCCAATTGTGTGAGAATCGTGCGGGGTGAGCACGCGTGGCAGCCTGGGCAGGCCTCCGCCAGGCCTCCGCCCGCCTGCCTGAAGCCGCGGCAGACCGGATGCAGGCAACAGACGGGAGGCACAGCAGGTCCACACCTCGCGCGTGATCATGCCGTGTGCGTCGATGTCGTTCATCAGGCACTCCACGTTCAGGGGGGCCTCCGAGTTGGTGGTCAGGATCTTCTTGACCTGTGCAGGGCGGCAGATGGTGGGCAGGCGTGCTGTCAGCCAGCGGAAAGGCGCAGCATGGCGCAGCGGTACAGGCCACTGACACAGGTGGCTGTGCACTTAGTGCTGGAAGCCCCACCAAGCGGTGTTGGGTGCGGTTGCACAAGGGGTTGCACTGCTGGCGCACCGCGCCCGGAGCCAAGCCCCCACCCTCGCGCACCTTCTCGCAGCCCATGCGCAGGCGGTGGCAGGCACGCGGCTGCGTCTTGACGTCAATCTTGTAGCGCTCCTTGAACTCCCTGCAGGGGTGGCAGTGCGAGCATGCATGTGTTGCATTTACGGGCCTGCCGGGCATGGAGTCTGGCGCTGAGCGGTGGTGCAGCTGACCCGGCTGAGCTGTGCAGCACGCAGGCACCTGGAGCACGGCACTGCACGCACAGCGCCACCCCAGCACTGCACCCTCCTCCTCCATGCCCCCCCGCCGCCTCACTTGACAAAGTGCTCAAACAGCACGGCGTCCAGGTCGCGGCCGCCCAGGTCGCGGTCCCACGCATTGCTCAGCACCTGCAGCTGCCCCTTCTTCAGGGCCACCACGCACACCTGGGGGCGGGAGGGCAGGGGAGGCAGGGTCACGGGCAGCGGGCACCCAACCGGCGGTGCATCTGCAGCTCACGTGCATGCATGCCAGCTTTGTAACGTTGTGCGCCGCCAGTCAGCACGTGGAGCGCAACCCCCAGTCAGCACGTGGAGCAGAACCGCCAGTCAACACGTGGAGCGAATAGAATAACCCCCAGCTGCGCCACAGGCGGCCTGTGTCACCTGGGTGGATGCGAAGCCGACGTCCACAAACACGACGTGCACGGGGTCGGCCTCCGGCAGGTCGGTCTTGTAGATGCCGTAGGACAGCGCCGTGGCAGTCGTCTCGTTCATCAGGCGCAGGCAGTTGAGGCCCGCCAGCTGCGGTGAGGTGGGGAGGGCGGGTGGGTGGTGAGTGGGGGTGAGGGTGCGGCAGGGCGGAGCCACGGCAGCGGGCAGACGCACTGCTGCACACCTGCGGGTCAGCCAAGTGAGCTCCCCTGCCGTGCCTCCTCCATCCCACGCAGCAATCATTGCACCCGACAACTCCAGGCGCCTGCGGCCACGGCATCACTCGCACCACCAAGCCGCACCTGCGCCGCCGCCAGCATGGCGTGCCGCTCCGGCTCGGTGTAGTATGTGGGCACAGACAGCACGGCGTCGGTCACGGGCGCGCCGCTGTCCGTCTCCGCGATGGACTGCGGAACGTGCAGGTGGGGAGCGGTTGAATGCAGGACGGCGAGGCTGGCGGCTGGTTGGCGCATGCCGGGGTTGGCGCTGCGTGACGCCCTCCTTCAGGCAGCTGGCTTAACCATGTCACGGATTGCTGCCCTTGCTCTGCTGCCGCCAGCAGTAACAGTAACAGCAGTAACCAGCGCTTCAGGCCCCCACCTTGAGGTCCACCAGCAGCATGGCCATGAGCTGCTCCGCAGTGAAGTGGGCCGTCTTGTCCAGGTAGTTGACCTGGCCGGGCAGGAAGGGAGCGAGACCGGCGGCAAGCAGGTCAAGAGTGCTGTGACATGCGGCAGGCAGCACCACAACTGCTCACCGCACACGCCCGCCACCACGCAATACAGCAGCGCGCCAGCTACCAGCGGGCAACAACAGCGGGCACAGGCAGCCAGCTGCCCCCCCACAAAGGCCGACCCCGCTCACCTGGTAGAGGCACTCGCCGTTGGGGCCGGCGGTCACCTCAAAGGGGAAGTACTCCAGGTCCTTCTGGACCTGCTCCAGAGGCAGGGGGAGGGGCGGACACCGGCAACACAAATGAAGAGCCTGGCTGGCAGCGGCAGTGGCACCAGCTTCCCACCTAAAACCCTCAGCAGTCGACGGCACCACCAAAATGCTGGGCGATGTGGCAGCAGCTGCGGATGCGGCAGGACAGCAGCAGCAGCAGCAGCAGCAGCAGCGTTGCCACCCGGCCTCACGTGCGGGTCGTTGAACTTCTTGCCCATCAGCCGCTTCAGCTGGCTGATCGTGTTGCGCGGGTTGGTGGACATGCTGCCCACTGCGCAGGGCGGGGGTGGGAGGCACAGCGGCAGCGGTGAGACGAGATGCCCGGGCGAGTTGTCTGAATGGGCAGCAGCGCTGACTGGGCAGCTGTTGCCTTGAAGCCCGCCGTGGTCCTCCAGGCCCTATCCGTCTGGCAACTGCACCGGGCTCGCAGCCGATTTGCTGCCATGTGGCATCCAGCTATCCCGCCACATCTGTGCAGATCGCCTGTCAGCCTGCACGGCTGCTGCGCACAGCGCCAAGCGCTGTCTGGTTTCCGCCCCTGCTGCGCTGAGGCGGCCCGCTGCTGCCATGCCAGTGCCTGCCTCGGTTGCTGCTGGCGGCGGACGCGCCCGCCGTGCCCGGCCAAGGCAGCCGCACGCAAGCAGTCACAGAATGCCAGCACCCACATGCAGGGGCGGCAGTGCATGCCTGCACCTGTCTGGAGCACCCACACCGACTACTCCCACCCGCACAGACTGCTCCCACCCGCACAGCCTACCCCACCCGCACAGACTGCTCCCACGCGCACCCGCGTCGGTGCCCATGAGGCGCATCTTGGAGGTGAAGGAGATGACGGAGGGCGTCTCGCGCTTGCTCTCCTTGTTCAGCAGCACATCCACGCCTGCGGGGGCACAGACGCGACGGGCAGCGTGGACAGTGCAGCTTCAGATTCAGCCATGCGGCTGGAAGTGAAAACCGCCGCAACGAGCACGCAGCCAGCACCATTTCCAGAGCATGCCAGAGGGGCCCGGAAGGCAGGCGGACAGGCGGCAGAGCGCCCGGCACCCTGATTCCAAAGCTGCAGCTGCTTGCCAATGCCTGGCCAGCTGTAGTAACAGCTGTCGCAGCTGCCGTGTCCCTGACGTCTGCGGCAGCTGCTTTGCAGATAAGCAGCGCCCACAAGTGATGCGCGCAAACTGATGCGAGCCGACCCGATGCAAAACATGCACAGCCGCTGTTTTGCGCACCTCCCTTCCGGGCCAGGGCGATGCAACTCGTGGAGTCGCCCACATCAATGCCGGCGACAGACATGGTTGCTAGTACCTGCAGCAAGCAGCGCATGGCACTATCAACACAAGAAGGCAGGCGGCCGGCCTGGCAGCGGTTCGCCGCTGCCGCCGCCCGCCACTGACGCGGCGGTGCGCAGGGGCGCCAGCACTGCTGCCCCCGCCGCCTCGGGCCAGTGATCGCTGCCGCTCCTACTGCCCAGCTGCCCAACGGTGCTCAGCCTGCCCAACTGGGCGATGGCGCATCAATGTGGGCCCCGCTCACCTGCGGCCAGGCTCAGTTGCTGGAGGCGGTCCCCAACCTCTGGATCGTTCGCCCGTCGCGCGCCAAGCCCCTGGCCGAATGCTCCCTGGGCGGCGGTCTTCGCTGCACGACTTGAGGTCCCTGAGAGGAGCTGATGGCGGCGCAGTAACTCCAAGTGAAGCCAGGCGCAATAGCAATGAGGGGATGGGCGCGGGAAGGGAGCACCCAGCCGCCGCTGCTCCGAACACTTCTGGAACATAGCGCAGCTCCACTCCAGGCGGCGCTGCATGCCACACGCTGCCCTTCAGCAAATCCACCATCCAAACAACCTTCACATGCTTACATGTGTTACAGGAGAGGGCTGGGCCCACACACCGATCTAATCAAAGGACCGAGGCGGAAGGGACGCATAAGGGTGGTGGTGAAGCCGGCCGTCGGCGGCCGGCGATCAAACACGGAACGAATCTGCTGGCCGGGCGGCCAATTGGAAGGGGCATCTGGTGTACAGGGCAGCTCAAAGCAGTGTAGGACATAAGTTTTGGTGCGAGTCGGCAAGTGGGACGGGGGCACACCACACGTAAGACCAAGACGGCAGCAGGGCACGGGTGGAGGCGAGCCAAAGCAAAAGGCAGGCCAGTCTTGAGGACAGCACAAGTGTGCCCAACAGGCAAAGACCACACGAGTTAATCGTCATTCTATCAAGCGCGGCAGTGTTTCACCGACAGACCGTCTGATGGGGGGCAGGGTTGGGCGGGCGGCCTCAGCCGGCGCGCGCATTCTCTATACTCTTGGGCACCAAGGGGCAGTGCCAGTCATGACCCCAGCAGGCAGGGCGCCTGTGGGGCGGGGGCTGTGCGCCAGGCGGGCGGGGCGCCTCACTTGGCGGGTGCCGCCACCTGCTGCTGGCTGGCCGACTTGGCCAAGCGCTTGCGGTCGTCAAAGAGGCCGCCCACCTCGCAGGCGGTGGGGTCAAAGTCAAGCAGCCGCTGCGGCGCGTCCCGCGTGTTGGCGCCTGCACAGCAGGTGTGTGGGCAATTGGGGTGCAGGGGCCGATGAGCTGGAGGCAGCAATCAGGAGAAATTCCAGGCAACCGCCAGCGACCAGGAGCCGATGTCAAGCTAGTGTCGGTGCACAAGCCGTCAGCAAAAGCCCTTCCTGCCTGCCCATCCCTCCCGCACGCACCTGCGCCGGCCAGCGCACGCAGCGACTCCACGCCCGTGACCGTCTTGTGCGCGGCGTGCAGCAGGTTGTCCACGGCGCTCAGCTTCAGGTCCTTGGCCGTCAGCTCTGCAGGGGCAAGGGGTACAGACAGTGGGGTTGGTGGACGGTTCATAACCACTATCAGAGCGTGAGAGTGATGAACCGCGCTTCCTGAGCTGGGGGACACCTGCATCTGACGCGGGTTGCCACCCCTGCCTTGCCTACAAGCGCAGCCGCCTGCAGCGCACCAATCCCAACCGCCCCTGCTGCCCTCTATTGCACTGCCCACAACCAGTTTGTCAAGCTCAGTAGAAGTGCGGTCCCTCACCCGTCACATCCAGGAAGCGCTCAGTAGCTGCCTCCCAGGTGAGGTGCTGCCGCTCCTCGGGGGTCATGGGGTGCGGCTCGTGCGCCAGCGCGTGCTCAATGTGCCGAGAGAACTCGTCGGGGCTCCTGCAGGGAGATTGGGCGGGGCAGGTGGGCAGAGTGAAGGTCGGTGCAGCAGAGTGCCTTGGAAGGGAGAGCCTTGCCAGGCGGGCAGCAGGACTGCCTTGTGCAAGCATGCTGATTGCTGGATGCCGGCCTTGGCCATCCCTCCCTCCGCCACCGCACGCCCGGCTCACTTGAAGATGAGGCAGTTTTTGAACTGCGAGAAGAAGCGGTTGGAGGGGTGGTCGGCGCAGACGACCCACTTGCCCATGGCCAGCGCCTCGGCGGTGGTGGTGGCCACCACGTCCGAGGTGGAGGGGTTGATGAACACCTGGGGGGTGGGGCGGGGATGGGGGCGGGGCGTGGAGAATGAGCGGTAGAGCGGTGCAGCCAGTCTTGAAGCAAGTGCAGCGGCCGCCTGGGTGTTCCACGCCTGGCACAGCTGCTCAGGTTTGGGCTGGCGCGCAACGCGGTGCCACCCCAGCAGGCCCACTCCCTGCACCACCCACCCACCCCCCAGCCCCTCCTCCGCCTCGCCTCCCCACCTGGTACTCATGCATGGACTTGTCCAGGTGGTCCTTGGCGCCGTGGAAGCGCAGGCCCAGGCGGCGCTGCTCCGCCTCCTGCCGCACCGCCTCCAAGTCCTCCCCGGTACCGTAGCAGTCCATGGGCACGTCGCCGTGGGTGCGCGAGTGCTGTGGTGGGGTCGGGGGGCATTGGGGCAGGCGGCAGGGGGTGAGGACCAGGTGGCTGACGCAGAGGTCAGTGGTTGACATGGACAAATGGGCGACAAGCCATGGGCGATGCCACCTCAGCATTTGCCAGCCTGGCTGACTGCCAATCCCTACCCACACACCCCCATCCCACGAACGACCTCCCATCCGTGCACCTTACCATCCCCGCCCGCCTGCCCCACCCTCAGCACTGGAACAGCCCCAAACCCACCACCATGCTGTCTCGAGGGCCCATGTGATCATCATGCCAGCCCTGCCCTTGTGCTGCTGCGGGTGCTGCACGCCTCCCAGACGCCCCCGCCCCCGCCCCCCCACCTTGGTCATCAGGTCCAGCAGCTCGGTGTAGCCCTTGGCCCACACCACCTTGCCAATGAAGTAGGCGCCGCGCTGGAAGCTGCGGGGAGGGCAGTGAGAGCGGGCAGGGCAGAGAGTGAGCGTGTGGAAGCCACTAGGGACAAGAACTGCGGGCACTGCAGGCGCCGGCGCTGCTAGCTGCCACTCGCTGCAGCAGCAACCACATGTGCATGCACTCAGCCCAGCCTGGCAGAGAGCACGCATACGCACCGCTTGCCGCCCTCTGGCGGCGGCTGCGCCTTGCTGGCGCCCACGTCCAGGAACGAGTCGGCCACGCCGTGCACAAACTGGGTGGTCTGCTTGGGCAGCGGCTGCACCGCGTCCGACAGCTTGACCACCTGGGTGAGGGAGTGGAGGTGGGCTGGCATGCGTGGGTGATGGGCCGCCTTGGCCAACAGCTTGACCACTGGCGCTGGCTTGCATGCAGCCTGTCCAAGCAGCCAGCCTTGGCAGATTGCCAGCTCCCCGCCCACCTTGTGGCAGTAGACGCGGCAGACCCAGTTGTTGATGTGCTTTAGCAGGAACTCCTTGGTGTCGCCACCCTCCTCGCTGGGGCAGGGGGCGGGGGCGGCGGGCGGCGGGCGCGTCAGGCGGGGCATTCGGTCTCCTGCACCCCGCTGCCCGCCAGGCAGTGTGTGCCCGCCAGCTGCAGCCCTACTGCCACAGCCAAGGCTGAGCTCTGCCCCACACACATGCCAAGCCGTGCCTCACCCTACCCCACCCCGCCTCCGCCCTCCTCACCGCCGCGCGTAGTCGAGGTAGTTGGTGTGCACCACGCCCACCACGTGGTTGAACTTGTCAGTCCACCGCCGGCCGTGATGGTACCAGTTCAGGTGCTCCGGCTCCTCCAGGATCGCCACGTCGGCCTGAGGGGGCAGCGGGGTGGGGGAGGAGTGGGCAGGGATCAGTCAGGCGCCTTGGGCCACAGTTCGGGAGCCGGCTGCTGGTCAGCTGCTCTAGCAGGCTCAACATGTCCCCACGCTGCAGCCCTCTCAGAGCACCAGCAGCCCCGCATGTCTCCACGCTGCAGGTGCCGCCCTCTCAGAGCACCAGCAGCCCCGCCCCTGCCTCCCCCTCCCCATTCCCTCTGCTCTCACCTCGTGGTCGGGCACGTACTGCGTGGGGTCGCCCACCGGCAGGATGGAGCACTTTTCAGGCGCGTACCGGCCGGGGTAGAACGTGACCTTGAAGTCGCTCTCAAACCCGGTGCGCTTCTTCACCCACTCGCGCACGTACTGCGGGTGGGCCGGGCATCCGGGGACGGCAGTGAGCACTAGTGTGCGGGCCAACGGAAGAAGCAGCAGGCCGCACTGCTAGGCAGCAGCGTGAAGTGAGCGGCACACCAACGCCAGCTGTGTCGTCGACACCAGCAGGCATCGCCATGCACGCCCAGGCGGCGCCTCACCTCCTCCTGCTGCTCCGGCGTGTCAAAGGTGGTGTTGTTGGGGAACACCTTGCTCTGGTCCGCCTTGGCCAGCCAGGGGATCATGAGCGTGACCTGCGGTGGGCAGAGGCAGGGGGTAGCACATGCGGATGCTTCACTTCATCTGTCGTAAAGTCTGTCCGCCCAGGCTGTGCTGCCGCCCGCAGTCACGGCCATTTCCCAAGCCCATCCACCAACACCCCCAGCCGCACCCACCTTGCGGCCCTTATCCTTGGCCAGGTAAGCAGCGCGCAGCAGAGGGTTCACCGCTGTGCCTGTCATCCACGGCAGTGCTGCGGTGGTGACAATCAGCACTTGGCGGCCATCCTCCCGCAGGCTGCTGCGCCCCTCCGCCTCCTTGCTGGCCCGCCGCCGCCGCCGCGCTTGCCGCTGCAGCAAGCGGGAAGGGAGCGGGAGATGTGTGAGCAGTTGTTTGTAAGCAGGAGAGTGTAGCAATGTGCACAGCACGCCTGCTGGCTCGGCATGCTGCAACAGAACATGCAACATGCCTGCAAATACAGCATGCCACAGCAGCGCAACCCCCTGCCACAGCTCCACCCCCACCTGGAAGGGCCCCCAGCCGCGTCCGCTGGTGGACGGCTCCCCCTTGTCCTCCTCCTCCTGCTCCGACTCGGTGGCCAGCGCCTCAATGGTGGCCGCCTCGCGCCCCCGCAGCGGCGCCGCCAGCAGGCTCCACGGCCCCAGCGCATCGGCGGGCGGCGAGTCCGAGGCGGAGGCCGCCTGGTCCTCTGTGCCTACCGGCTGCAGCAT
>RRZL01000059.1:426082-445810 GCA_006782975.1 Chlorella sp. Dachan | reverse complement strand
CCCAGCCGCTGCGGCGACAGCAGGGCGGCCAGCCGCGACGCGCTGCTGCTGGGGCTGCCTGGCTCGCCCAGCGTGGACAGCCGCCGCTCCAGCTGCCCCCGCCCCTCCGCCAGGCTGCGCTCCAGGCTCTGGCTCAGGCTGGTCTGTAGGCTGGCCAGGTTGGCCTGGCAGTTCTCCAGCGTGGCCGCCGCGGCAGCTGCCGCCTGCTTGGGCTTGGCCAGCAGCTGCTCCTTCACCTCCTCCAGCGTCATGCTGCTCGCACTGTGCACCAGCTGCCGCGCCTGCACGAGGTGCAGCAGGAAGGGCAGCCATCGATCATTGGCAGAACAACCAGATTCAATTGGCAAGCGCAAGACATAGCAGCAGCACAGCAAGGCGGGAGGGGAGCCGACGAGCTCAAGCATGGCCGAGGAATGCGCCGCCCCACCAACACATGATGGCCGTCACACGCCCAACAGCATGGTCCCGCTGCCCTGCTTGCCACCACTCCAACACCCTCCGCACCTGCTCCTCCAGCCCTGCACGCGACAGCGCAAACTTGGACTGCTGCCCCGCCTTGGCCTGGCTGAGCGAGCTGTTGAGCGCAGACAGCCAGTTCCACGCGTCTGCCGCCCGCTGCTGCTCGCCGCTGAGCTGCTGCGGCGCGGTGGGCGAGCCGCCCTGCGCCATGGTGGTGGCCGCGGGTGGGCGCTGCAGCAGCAGGCGGCCGCGCGAGCGCTGGAAGTTGGTGTCGCTGGAGACGCGGCGCATGGCGGGGCCGGCGGCGGCGCGCCGGTCGGTGGTGGTGCCCACGCGCTTGAGCAGCGCCCAGTCGTCGCTCAGGCCCGCCTCCTTGAGCGCGCTCTGCGCCTTCTGCGTCGCGGACGTGAGCAGCAGCTGCGAGTTGCGCCGCACCACCTCCGCCTGCTCGGAGAGCTGCGACGACACGCGTGTGAGCGCCGCGGGGGGCACAATGGCGGTCTGGGAGGACCCCAGGCTGGCCTTGAGCGACTGCAGCCCTTGCGGGCCCGGCAGGCGCCAGGCCGCAACCCCCGGGGGCTGCTGATCGCTGGTCGTCATTGTGGGCCACGGCGAGATCAGAAAGGGCACGCGCGCCCCCGCAGTTGACCCTCACACACCGGCAGCGCCGTTAGCGCCAATGCGGCGACCGCCCATACCACCATCCGGAGGCGGGGGCTCCCCCACCCCCACCTGCACTGCTCAGTGGTCCGGGCCGCAAAAATCTGGGCATGGGTTTGGGTTGCACTGCGGGCAGTGTGCCCAGGGGGCACCCCTGCCGCGACCCCACAAAGTGGCGGCCGCCATCTTGCCCCCATTGTGCGCCAGCGCCCCGTGTAGTGGAGCTGGTTCGAACCATTCGAGCAATGCCAACTTCTGAGGCCCCACGGCTGATCAAGGCTGCAAAAGGTGCCAGCTTTGAGCTGAGCGCCCTTCATGCTGTCCTGCCCAGCGGCATCTGCTGCGTGCCACCCCTCGTACGTCTGTCCCTTGCAGGCAGCAGGCGGCGTTGCTGCGCCAGCTTACAATGGCTGCTGCTTGGACCAAAGGCACCTCGCCTCACCCCTCCTCCTCCTCCTCCTCCTCCCCCCCGAAAGAAAGCAGTGTCTTCTTCTTCTTGGCCGCCGCCGCTGGCACCGTGGCCTGCGGCCGCTTGGCCTCGTGCCCCCTGCCGCCGCCGCCCTCCTCATCCTCGTCGCGGATGCGCTTGAACGTGTGCTTGTGCTCCGCAATCTGCAAGGACGTGCCAGAATGCTAGGCGAGGTCATACGGTTGTTCGAGGTTGTTTAGGCAGCACCTCTGCAACCAAGCCAAGCATGATGGCAGCACGTAGCAGCAGCTGCGCTAGAGGCGACCATTCACACGTTCCGCTGCCCACCTGCTTGGCTTCCCGGGCCAACGCCTTTTGCAGTGCAACCTGCAGCTGGCTGTCGCTGGGCTCCAGCTTGCAGGCCCGCTCGTACGCCTCCCGCGCCTGTTGAGGTGGGATAGCTGGGTGCAGCGATTCAGAGCGCTGGCACACACCCGTGGGAGCAAGGCAGGACAGTGGGGGCGCGACTGCTGCTGGCTGCCCGCATTGCAGCTGCACAGCCAGAAAAAAAGATGGTAGCAGCGCACCTCTGAGAACTGGTCCAACCCGAAGTAGGCGGCCCCCAGCCGGCTCCAGCCCTTGGCCCACCCAGGCTTGAGCTCCGTGCAGCGCCTGCCAGCAGGGCACCGGGAGACCAAGGGTCAGCCGTGCTGCCACTGCATTCAGGCGCCCCAAAACTAGCAAGCTGGCGCTGACGTTACAGTGTGACGAGTGTGGCAGATACTGCAGCACCAGCGCCGTGCCGCAGCAAGGGCTGCGCTCCCAGCCCTTGCGCCCTTGCACCCACCGAGCGTCTCGGACGGCCGCCTTGTAGTCCTTCAGCCCCGTGTGCGCCGCTGCCCGGTTGCTGTGGTAGATGTGGTTGCTTGCATCCAGCTCGATGCAGCGGGTGAACAGCTTCACCGCCTCGTCGAGCTTGCCAGCCGAGAAGGCGGCGTTGCCCTGCGCCACCACAGGCGAGGCGGGTGAGTCGTGTTGAGCGTCCGTGGCACCCGCGCACAAAATGGTTGACGTAAGAGGGCAGCCTGGCAAGGTCGCAGCTGCCCATGTCTCGCTGGTGGCGGCCGGGGCGCCTCAATGCACTGTAATGTGTCGCAGAGCAGCAACGCCGAGGGTGCCCATTGCCGTCCAAACACACCTCCCCTCCCATGCCAGCGATCGTGCCTTGGCCTTGATCTGCTCCGCCTCCGCCCGGTCCGCCACCGACTGCAGCTCCGGGTGCTGCGCCAGCAGGGACGGGTCCTGCTCAATCGCACGCCGCAGCGCCTCCTGCGCAGGGGAGGCATGGGCGGCAGGGAGGCGGGTGTGAAGCTGAGCAGACCAGCTCACGGCGCGGCGGGCGCGTGGACTTGGGAAGGGGAGGCAGCACAGCTTCCACCTGCCAGCAAGTGGGGCCAGCCCAGCCTGCCACCACAGCCGATGCAACTGACATGCACCTTTGCCTGCAGACCCCACCGCAATCCAGCCCGCCCCCACCTGCTCGTCATCGTGCTCGTCCTCCGCCTCGTGCCCCCGGCCGCCCCGCCCGTCATCAAACTTCTGGTTGAGCAGGGCCGCCTCTGGCTCCTCCTCAACCGGCTTGCCCAGCATGTGGGCATGCGCCTGATGGGAGGTGGCACGGTGGGGAAGCAAGGGGATATGTGTGATATGTGTGAGCAGCAGCGGCTCAACAGTGGAGGTTTTGGAGTGGAAGCTACTGGGCACTGGCCAGGCGCCGCAACGCATGTTTTTTTCAGAGAATGCCACAGTCCAATGTTCAGCCCAGCCCAGCCCCGGCACCTGCAAAAACTTGGGCACGTGTCTGATGAAGGCGACGTCCTGCCCGGGCTTGTTGCGGCTGCCCGCGTCGCCGCCCTTGGTGCCGCCGCCGCCGCCGCTGCCCCGGCCTGAGAAGCCAAAGTGCTCGCCCCGGTCCTGGCCCACCATCGACTCACCATACTGCAGAGACGGGGCAGGCGGCACACACTTGGTGCAGGTTGCTGCAAATCATGGATCGCAGCCTAGCAGCAGCGCCTCGAGGCAGGCTGCAGAAGCACAGCTCAGGACAAGCAGCAGCCCTCCCGTCCCACCTGGTCCTCATACCGGTCTCCGCCTCCCCGCCCCCTGCCGCCTTTCCGACCCATGCTGGTGCCGCAGCTCCCTAGTCTGCTACACACAGGTTGCTGCCCCAGGTGACGCGCTACAGATGGACGGCTGCGTGTTGCCCGCCGCACCGCCAGTGCTGCTGCTGCCGCCGCCACCGAATTCTTGCCCGCGTGCTGGACCGCCCTTCTGCGCTGCTGCAACTAATTTAATGACCTTCTGAGTCGTATCAGTACCCCGCAAGGCCGCTAAAAGGGCCGGTAGAGGGCGCTCGCAAGGGGGTGGCCTGGCGAGTGCTTGCAAGCGTGCCTAAGCGGCTCTGATCGGAACAACGATGTCGCGCAAGCGCATTGCAGCGCGAACAATGGCTGTAGGGCTCCACTTGGCGGCCTCCCATGAGGGGCACGCTGCCAAGCGCCCTGCATGACCTCCCCCGCCCCCGGGAGCTCGTCCCAGTCTCTGATCGCCAGCCACCATGTCGACCTCCACCACCAGCCCCTCTGGGCGCGTGCGGCTGCCCGTGAAGGACAAGCGCGTGGAGGTGAGCGCGATCCAGCGCCGGGCACCTATTAAGCCCACCCTCACAGCCCCGGATCGGCGCGGTGCAGCCCTTGGGAGTGCGCAGGAGCGTCAGCACATGCAGGGCTGACTCTCCTTCCTGCCCCCTGCTCCTGCTCGCAGGACCTGCTGCTTTGGACCAACCCCCGCAACTCGGCCATTGCGCTGGGGGTCGTGACGGCGGCCTACGCGGCCCTGCGCTTTGGCGCCGCCAACCCGCTGCTGACGGGCGCCTACATCGGACTCGTGCTGGTGCTGGGCTGCTTCCTTTGGAACAACATCGCGTCCTTCACCCACAGGCGCGTGGTAGACAGAGTGCTGGGCGCATGGGTGCCACGGCAGCGCGACGAGGTTGCCCGTCGGGCCCCAGTGGCTGCCCAGTGGCTGCCCGCCGCTCGTGCTGCCCGTCGTGCCTGGTGCACAGAAACGTCAGCCCTGGGTCACTTCAATCGTCGATCTGCCGTGCAGGCCACCCGTGCCTGTGCCGCGGCTGCTCAAGGAGGGTGTGTCGGAGGCACAGGCCAAGGACTATGCAGCCAAGGCGACGGTGCACATCAACAAGGGGCTGTGTGAGTGCAGCTGCACCTCGTGCACCTGCCTGCCTGTGCTTTGGCCGTTGTGCTTCCGGCGCCGCCTACCTGTGGTCTGACCTTCAACGTAGTGTCATTTGCTGCACCGTGCTGCGCATGACCAGCGCAGCTCTGGTGGCGGTGTTCCGGCCCGCCCTCATGGCGCCGTGCCCGCTGCCCACCCGCCCTCGCCTGCCCTGCAGCCTTTGCACACCGGCTGGCCACGGGCCGCGAGCCTGTGCTGACCGGCACGGTGGCGGGCGCGCTCTACGCAGTGGCCCGCCTGGCGGCGCTGTTCAGCCTGCTCTCCCTGGGCTACAGCCTGGTGCTGGCGGCGTTTGTGGTCCCCAAGGTGCGGGCGGCTGGCGCGGATGGCCAGCAAAGTCTGCGGGCGGCAGGCGCTCATGTCTTGGGGCACCCATTACCGCTGCCGCCGCTCGTGCGGCTGCTGGGACAGCGTGCTGCTCAGCTTCAGAGCTAGCATGGCCGACGCCGCTTGCACCCTGAACACATGCTACCCAGCCACCCAGCCCCTCCAATCTGCTCACCCTCCCCTCCTCCCCTCCCCCTCCCCCCAGGTGTACGAGCTGAAGAAGGACGAGATTGACGGCGCGCTGGACAAGGCGCGCACGCAGATCACGTCGCTGAACGACAAGTACTTCTCCAAGGTGGGCTATTGGACGCTCTTGTTTGTGCTGGCTGTGGAATGAACAACCACGCTGCTTCAATGCTGGGGTGCAATGGCAGTGATTGACAAGACACATTTGCCTGCTGTGTGTTTGGGCTTGTGTGTGGAGGATGGCTGGAGCACTTGTGCAGAAGATGGCATGCCTGCCAAGCTGAAGGGGTGGCAGCGTGGTAGCACTGGGCGACGAGCCCCCCGTCCAAGCTGGTCGCGCTCCATGTGTGCCCAGGGCCCCTGCTCCCTGGTCGCTCAGGCGCCAGCTCACCTGCTCTTCCTACCCTCGCCCACCCCCACCCACTCCAGGTGATGGCCAAGATCCCGCGCCACACCCCCGCCAAGCCTGCTGAGAGCAGCTCGGAGAGGAAGGAGGAGTGAGGCAGCCCCCGAGGCTGCCGGCGGCGGCAGCACGGCGCGCATGCCAGCACAGCATGGCAGCACAGGCCGTGGCGGTGCTCCCGCAGCAGCTGTGGAGGCGGTCCACTGACGTGCGGCCATGGAGGGCTCCCAGCTGTAGCTGCCGCCTAACCGCACAGCTTGCTTTGTTTGTTGTTCCAGCAGGGCGCACCGCTGGACACCCAGTTCAGTCCAGTGGCAGCCCCCGCCCCCATCGCACAAGTACCTGTCTTCTCCTATCCCTCTCCGATTGAATGCTCTGCTGCTTGCTTGCTCTCCTCTGCTTGGGCCGCCCGGGAAGGCGGTGCCTGCCGGGGCGTGCCTCCCAGCCACTCTGCACGGCCCTGTATGATTAGGCAACCGGCTCTGCCTGCATGGAACAGCAAAATGAACCACCACCACCCCAGCCCCAAACACTAGCCTGCAACTCGCTCCTGCACCCCTCTTGGCCCAATCCGCCCGGCAATTCGTCCGCCCATTTCCCCCTTGGGGCCTTCCAGTTGCGATCTGAGATGCACATGATGCAACACACAATCCTGCTGCTTCGGCACTGCCATGTGGAAAGCAAATGCCTTCTTGAGCACCTGGGGGCTGCAAAAGCTCTACAGGGCTACAGGGCTGGTGTTATCATGCAGCGATGCGTGCAGGAGGAAGTACAGGCAAGACTAGGCAGGGCAGAGCATGGGCTCAGCCAGCCAGCTCTACTTGCTGCCCGGCGGCGGCAGGCGGCGCGACTCAGGCACCCAGCGGCGCACCAGCCGCTCGTGCACCGCCACCTGCGCAAGCGCGTTGGGGCTGCTGCGATCGGCGCCGCCCTCCGGCTCCTGCACGTACAGCAGCAGCAGCTTCTTGCTGACCTAGCGGGCGGAGAAAGGGGTTGGGGCGGGGGAGCGTTGAATGCTGCAGGGCTGTGACGAGCCAGCTATTGCCTTGATGACAAGGAGGCAAGCAGGGTGGGCCACCTCGTCACCAACCACAACGTTCGGAGAGGCCCTAGCCCCCAATTGTCCCACACCTGCGTGGACAGGCGGTTTGAGATCTGCAGGTCGTGCCAGCCCATGGGCGGGCGCTGGCCGGGCCGCAGTGGCACGATGGTCGCCGCATAATCACTGTGCGCCAGGGCGGGGTGCCGCTGGTACAGCACAAAGTCGGCACCGTACTGCAGGCCTGTGCGGGGGATCCAGCCCTGAAGGGCGGGGAGGATGGACGGGAAGCCAGGTTTGGGGCAGGCATGCCTCGAGCTGGGATGGCTGAATCCAGGCACCCACGGCACTGCCTTGCGGCACGGCGGCCTGCTGCACCGAACCTGCACACCGCACACAGCACTAGGACACCACCCAGCCCGCCCACCTTGCTGCGGAAGTGGTGGTAGGCGAGGTAGAGCAGGAAGAAGTCGGGGCGCAGCTGCTGCAGGCGGCGCCACAGGGCACCGCTGTCCAGCTGCACCGCCGCAAGGCCCGCCTCCCCAGGCACCTCTGGCACTGTTGCTGCTGCTGCTGCTGCTGCTGCTGCTTGCGCTGGCTCAGTGGCCGCTGCTGGTGCCGTTGCTTGCGCTGCTGCGTCATCTGGTGCCGTTGGTGCGCCGCTTGCTGGTGCTGCGGCATCTTGCTGCTCTGCCGCCGCCGCTGTCGCTGCTGCTGGTGCCCCTGCTCCCCCTGGCGCAGCGCCCCCGCTGGCTGTCCTGCCGTTGTCTGGCGCACTGCGGCCTGATGGCGCCAGCTCGTGCACCGTCAGGATGCCCAGCGCATAGGCCATGAAGAATGCCTCATCCAGGCTCAGCCGCACCGCCTTGTCGCCTTGGACCGGCCGCCCCGCCGCCTCCAGGTGCCGCCGCACATAGGCTGCCGTGCCTGCACCGCCGTCCAGGTTGCCGAAGCACAGCGTGTCCAGCTTGTAGACGGTGTCGTCGTCGCAGCACAGCCAGACGGCAGCGTCCAGCAGCAGGGCCTGCAGGTCGCGGGGCCGCAGCTCGCGGCACACCTGCACATGGGGTGGAGGAGTGCTGGCTGGGTGGTCAGTTCAGGGGCCATTGACGCGATCTCTCGCTGAGCTTCGTGCTTGCCCCAAACCGCCGCCAGTATCTGCTGCCCAGCCACCCCACCCCACCAAAGCCAGCGCACCTCCAGCAGGTTGGTGTTGAGGTCGCGCCGCCGCCAGCGCTTCATCTTGCGCTGCTCGCGCGGCCGCTCTGGTCCCAGCCCCGCCATGCTGCCCAGTGTGCTAATCAAGCGTCTCCCTGCATAGCCGAAGCGGAACAGCGTGCAGGGCGTTCACGGGTGCCAGGACGGCCCGTCCACAGTCACACACACAGCTGCCGGTGGACGGCGGCGAGCGGCGGCGGCGGCATAGGGCGGCTGCAACAGCGCAGCTGAAACACGTCGAATCGCACCTAGTGCTGCGTGGGGTTTGCTGGAAGGGTGCGACGTTCAGGCGCTGCTCAGCGGCTCGCGTCAAGTTGCGTTGGGCCGCTGCAGTGCACAGCGCGAACTACACGACGGTCCAACAAGTTTTCCGATCCCACAGTTGGCGATGAGTGCCGCTGGAAGCATGCATGCAGGCCATGCTGCCGCTGCCGCCGCCACTTCGCAAGCCGGCAGCAGAGGCCCATTGTGGCAAGCGCTATCTATCTCAGTCTGGGTCCAACTCTGCCGAGCTCCAAGTTAATTTACAGTTCCGTATGCAGCAGACCACTGACAGACTGAAGGCGCGCCGGTGGTGGGGTGGCGGAGCAGACCAGGGAGCCAGCCGACCGGCGGCATGGGAAAAATTGATGGGCTGGAAAAATGAGTGGGTGTGTGTATGTGTCCGCAACATGCTTTGCCGTGCATGGAGGCATGCCGCAGCTGCGTGCATCCGCCCGCTGCCGAGGCGCGGGCTGTGCACCCCTCTCAAGGGTACTCCACATTGCCGCCGTCCTGGGGGTGGTCCCGCGGGTTGGCTGCCCGCCGCTGGTCCAGGAACCCGGGCGGCAGCTCCTTCAGGTCGCCCGCCCCCGCTGCAGCTGCCTTGGGCGGCCGGCCGCGCCGCTTCTTGGGCGCCGCGGCGCTGCTGCTGCCGCTGGGCTCGATCTTCTCGGCGCCGTCCAGCAGCTGCTGCACCGCCTGGGTGTCGTCGTCCTCTGACGAGTCGGCTGCAGGTGTGCGTGGTGGTGGTGGTGGAGGGAGCATGTTGGAGGATGATGGGAGCATGTCGGAGAGCGGCGCGTCCACTACAGAGCCGCAGGGCTGAGCGGTCTGGCTGCTGCCGCTGCTGCGACTTCCACTGCCGTGCGGCAGGTCTGGTGAAATGATGCGACAGTGCCCGCAAGCTTACACCCAACACACCTGAGCCACCACTGCCGCAGCCTCACCTGAGGAGACCAGGTCCTCCAGCTCCGCCCCCTTGGGCGCTGACAGCAGGTCCGCCTCCCGCACCCGCTGCTGCTTGCGCCGCTCATTCTCCGCAAGCACCGCGCGCGCCTCCCGCTCGCTCATCCGCTGCTGCTGCTGCTGCTGCTGCCCGCCCTGCTGCTGGCGGCCGCTGTAGCCGCGCTGCTGCTGCCCCTGCCAGCCGCCGCCGCCGCCCCGCTGCTGCTGCTGCCCGCCCTGGAAGCTGCGCATGTCTGAGCCAAAGTCGGACGAGGTGTCGCGCCGGCGTGAAGAGGCGGCTGCCGCTGCGCCCGCCCGCGGGTCAAACTCATGCGCAATGACCACCACCTCGGGCCGCCGCCGGTTGAAGGCCTGAGACCGGGGGAGGCAGGGGCGGGGAGGCGTAGGCCTGGTGGGCGGCTCGAGGGTGCATTGCGGGGACACAGAACCACTGCCGTCCAGCAAACTTGCAGCAGATGCTAAGGGATGCATCGCGGGGCCACGAGCCGCTGCCGTCCAGCCTCCTCCAGCACACCTGCAGCAGACCACACACACACAGCAAGGCCACGCAGCTTGCACATACGCCGAGCAGCGGCCAGCCGCCACCAGCGGCCAGCCGCCACCGCCCCTGCGGGCGGCACCCCAATCACCTTGCAGGTGCGGCGCAGGGCGTCAGCCACCACACGCTCCACAGCTGACAGCGCTGCATCGCCCGGCAGCCGCTCCACAGCCTCCTTTGCTGCCGCGTGCAGCTGCTCCAGCAGCCTGTCGCCCAGGCCCACCCACATGCCGCGCGTGGTCACCCGCACATTGGCCTTGAGGCGGCGCTGGGACGCTGCCCGGGCTGCTGCTGCTGCTGCCGCGGGGCCGGCGCCGGGGGCGGCTGCCTCGGCCACCGCCCGAATCATGTCGGGGTGGCGGCCCACATCCACCGAGCAGATGACAATACCCTCCACAGCCAGCACCTGGCAGGCAAAAAGTGGGCAAGCGGGCTGGATCAGGTGATGCGGCAGGCACGGATGTGCATCCCGGGCAGTACACGCACAGGTATCACCCCATTTTCCCCCTTGGCATCCATGCCGCCCCGGAACAAAGCATCCAGCCCACCTGCCGCTCCTCAAGGCCCATCTCCGTGGCTGTGCCGGTGCCCTGCAGCACAAAGGGGCGGTGCGAGCACCAGTTGAGGCAGGCAGCATGATGCAACGCAGTTGAGGCAGCATGATGCAACGCAGTTGAGGCAGCATGATGCAACGCAGTTGAGGCAGCATGATGCAACGCAGTTGAGGCAGCATGATGCAACGCAGTTGAGGCAGCATGATGCAACGCAGTTGAGGCAGCATGATGCAACGCAGTTGAGGCAGCATGATGCAACGCAGTTGAGGCAGCATGATGCAACACAGTTGAGGCAGCATGGTGCAACACAGTTGAGGCAGCATGGTGCAACACAGTTGAGGCAGCATGATGCAACACAGTTGAGGCAGCATGGTGCAACACAGTTGAGGCAGCATGGTGCAACACAGTTGAGGCAGCATGATGCAACACAGTTGAGGCAGCATGGTGCAACACAGTTGAGGCAGCATGGTGCAACACAGTTGAGGCAGCATGATGCAACACAGTTGAGGCAGCATGATGCAACACAGTTGAGGCAGCATGGTGCAACACAGTTGAGGCAGCATGATGCAACACAGTTGAGGCAGCATGGTGCAACACAGTTGAGGCAGCATGATGCAACACAGTTGAGGCAGCATGGTGCAACACAGTTGAGGCAGCATGATGCAACACAGTTGAGGCAGCATGATGCAACACAGTTGAGGCAGCATGGTGCAACACAGTTGAGGCAGCATGATGCAACACAGTTGAGGCAGCATGGTGCAACGCAGTTGAGGCAGCATGATGCAACACAGTTGAGGCAGCATGGTGCAACACAGTTGAGGCAGCATGGTGCAACAGGGTACAATCATGGGCCTCCGATCTGGCGCATGCCAACCCTCATTACCCTCACCGCCCGAGGCACGTGCCCTCCCACCTGGCGCCGCCCCTCCCTCCCCTCCCCTCACCTTATTGCCGTCGTTGTAGTAGTTGATCAGCTCCACCTCGCCCAGCATCTGCATGGTGTCGGTGCGCTCGCGGCCCAGGATCTCCGCAGCACCTGCCACGCCCGCCGCGCTGCCCACAGACACAGTGTTCTTGTTGCGCCGCTCCGCCACCCCCAGCATCTGGCCGTTGCGGATGACAGAGGTGTAGTTGACGCCGTTGTCGCGGGCCAGCTGCGGGGAAGGCAGGCGGGAGGAACACAGGGTGACTTGAGGAAGGATGATGGTTGAGTAGAAATGCGCGCCACGTGGCGCCAACAGCAGGCTGGTTTCTCCTGCGCGTTGCTGCCACCAGCAGCAACGAAGCAACCGCTGCCTGCACCACCACCAGCCCCTGGCCGCACCTGCGCGTGTGCGGTGAGGAACGCGTACTCTCCGTGCACGGGCAGGAAGTGCTGGGGCTTGACGTAGCGCAGCACCTCCTCCAGTTCGCCCCTGTCAAGGCACAGGAACGTCAGCAGGCCGGGTCGGGCAGAGCGTCAGGGACGGCACTCATGTGTAGGCAGGCAGCGCATGCAAGGAGAGAGCATTTGGCACAGGTGTGGTTGCCAAGTGGCCGGCAACCAGGTGCGGCAGGCGCTGGCCAGCAGGCTGTGCGCGTGCTGAGCACTCCCACGCGGGCTCACTTGTAGGCGTGGCCCGAGGTGTGCAGGTTCTCGTCGCGCCCCATGGCAATCTCGGGGCCCTGCTGGCTGATGGCGTTCATCATCTGCGTGCCAGCGGAGGGGGGCGGTGGGGTGGGAGTGCATTGTGGAGGTGTATGGATGTGCAGTATGCATGACGTGTGAGCCATAACGCATGTGTTGATGCCAGCACTCCTGCCCCTCCGCGGACTGCCTTGCCGCCCATGGGACCACCATGCTTACCAGGCAGCAACACACAGAACAGACAGACGTGCCTCACCAGCAACCCTGCCGCAACCAGCCGCGCACCTGCATGACGCGCGTGTCGTTGCCGGGGATGACCTTTGCCGAGTAGAGGATGAGGTCGCTGGGCTGCAGCTTCAGCTGGTGGCTCAGCCCGTGTGCCGCCATGGTCAGCTGCGCGCGCGGCTCCGCCTGTGGGGAGGAGGGTGGGGTGGGGTGGGTGGCCGGCGAGAAGGATTGGGAGGAGGCGGGGGGCAGTGGGGGGTCAGCCTGCTGGTCTGAACACCCACGCCGAGCCCTTTGCACAGCAGCCCTCACGCAACAACCTGGCTGCTCCCACAGAGCCCCGCCCGCCCCCCGCACCTGGGAGCCCGTGGTCACAATGAGCAGCTGGTTGGGGTCGTAGTCGTCGAGGTCGGCCGCATCAATCACTTCCTTGGGGTCAAAGGGGGCGCGCCCCTCGCGCTGCGCCGCCTGCAGACCGGGCGCAGCACAGGCGGTGCTAAGCGCTGCACAGGGGCCGCTGCTGGACAGAGGCAAGACTGCAGGGCAGCCGCCCAGCAGCCCCTGCGCACGACTGCAGGGCGGCCGCCCAGCAGCCCCTGCACCAGCTGCCCAAGGGCGTGCTTCAGCGTGCCGCCGCCCACCTCCAGGTAGTGGTTCAGGCTCATGCCGATGAAGCAGATTTTGCGGCCCGAGGCGTCGGCAGCCTTCTTCACCGCCGCCATGCGGTGCAGGTTGGACGCAAACTGGACCCGGGGGGATGGAGGGCAGCACGGGTCAGGGGCACTGGCCGGCACAGGAGCATGGCAGAGGTTGCATGATGGGTGACGGTCCCAAGCAAGCAAGGGTGCAAGCGCAAGCTCCAGCCGACGAGTCAGCGGCCCACGCCTCCAAAGCCACCACCTGCGCCTACAGCCCTCGGGGCCACCCCTCGAACAGCCACCACCTGCGTGTACGGCCCTCGAGACCACACCCCCCCCACCCGCCCACGCCCTGCTAACCTGCGTAGTGATGACGCGCCCCTTGCCCTGGTGCCCCAGCACGCGGTTCACCAGGCTCGTCTCCACCAGGCTCTCGCTAGTGGTGCGCCCCGGGGCCAGCACGTTGGTGCTGTCACTCATGAACAGCGCCACGCCCTCGCGCCCTGCAGGGGGCGGCCACAGCGACCGTGGTGAGCTGCGAGCGGCTGCAAGCGGCAACACAAACAAGGGCCGGTAAGTTGTTGTAACACTCAACAGCTGCAGATTACCGGGTGGCATGTGATGGCCATGCCCTTGTGCAGGCATGCGCAACAGCGGTGCAGGCAGCGAGTGCATGTGTCGCTCGAGTGGTCAGAGTGGTGCATGAATTCATTGTGTCTCCAGCGGGTGCCACCAGGCCCCCTCGGAACAGGTCTGTGGTGAATAGCTTTCATCACCCCACTCGGCGGCGTACCCAGCGGCGGCAGCAGCGGCAAGGGGAAACCAGAAAGCCAGCAGCGCAGCGCACCCAGCGAGTCAAACATTTCGCGGTCAAACACCTCGCCATCCACCGGGTTTTCGTCAATCTTCCAGTCGCCTGCACAGGCAGCAGCAGGCAGCGGACGGGCTGAGAGGACCGCAACGTCTGCAGGCGCCACGTGCACCCTCTGCTGCCATGCCGGCCGCGCTGTCATCTCCCCCACCCCTCGCCGCCCGCCTCACCCGTGTGCACAATGGTGCCGTGCGCGGAGCGCAGCACCAGGCCGCAGCAGTCTGGGATGGAGTGCGTGACGCGGATGGGCGTGCACTCAAAGGGGCCCAGCTGGAAGGGCTGCCGCATGTTGATGGTGTGCAGCCGGCCCTCATCATACAGGTTGAACTCCTGTTGCAGGAGGGGATCGGGGGCAGGGACGCAGCCACATGGGTGAGGTGCTCAGCAGCGGCGGCTAGCGCACCCAGGCCGCAGCACGACATGCCGCTGGTGCTGCCCCGCCAGTGCTTGTAAGCGAGACCCCGCTGTCGGTGCACCCGCCGACCTGCAGGCGGCGCTTGATGAGCTGCATGGGAAAGCCGCCGGCGTAGATGGGGGTGGAGGGGTCCAGCGCGGGCACCACCCACGGCAGCGCACCAATGTGGTCCTCATGCCTGCGCTAACAGGGGGAGCAGGCAGCACCAGCATCGGCACGCGCCAGCATCAGCACGCGACCCGGCTGCCGACAGTCGGCTGCTGCGGTTGGAAGCCGGACCGCAGCGGCAGCACGCTGCATACCAGCCGAGCCCGTGGCTGTGCATCTGCCCATCCCTGTGGCTGTCACACACAGCCTGCTGCCCCCACAGCGGACGCTGGAATGAGCAGCCGCTCCCCCGGCACTCGCCCGTGGGTGATGACCACCGCCTCGATTTTGTCGCGCCACTGCGCCAGGAACGAGGTGTCGGGCAGGATCTTCTGCATGCCCAGGTCTGTGAAGCTGCGCCAGGTTGCCAGGGAGGGGGGACCCAGGAGCGGAGGGTGAGGCGGCGCTGTGGGGCAGGTCGACGGGGAAGGCAGTGCACCAGCGAGCAACCGGAAGTGCGACAGACGTTGACCACACAGCCCACCGGCAACACAGCAGCAGCAGCGATGCGCCAACTGGTGCAGCCAGTAGGTGCGTTTCCTGCCGCCGCAGCCACCCTGCGGTCCCAGCCGGCTCACTCTGGGAACATGAGGCCGGCGTCCACCAGGATGTACCGGTCGTACACGCCGATGAGCATGCAGTTCATGCCAATCTCGCCCAGGCCGCCGATGGGCAGCACCCGCAACGGCGGGCCCTGCCCTGGCGGCGGCCCCGGGAACTGGCGCTTGTTGCGCGCCAGCTGGCTGGAGCCCAGGTGCTCAAAGCCGTCGCTCTGGATGCGTGGTCCTTTGTTGCGCCGGCCTGCAGGCGCATGCGGACGTGGGAGCAGGTGGGGCTGGGACACGTCCGGGCAGGCGGCACCAGCGGCGGCGCACCATGCATTGGCCCAAGCCCGCACCTCCAGCGCGACATTGGGTGGGCTGGTGGGTCTGCCTCCCCTTGCTGGGAGGGTGGGCGTGCCTGGACGGCAGGCGGCCCGGCTGACCGCAAAGCTGCTGCCCCGGCCCGCTGCCCAGCCTGCCAGACGGCGCCAGGGCCTCCATCACGGGCTGTCCGAGATCGTCACAAAGTTGTTGGATGGACCGATGGGACGGTGCAGCGCGTGTCGAGCACAGACAAAAGCTGGTCGAGCTGCTGGTGTCGCTTGCAACGGGCCCCGGCAACCTCTTGAATGGTGCACGTTGAGCAGCGATCAGTCAGAAAGCTTTCGGCTGCCACCGGGAATGCTGCGCCCATGCAGGCGACCCACTTCAGCACTTGCGCAGAGCCTTGTTGTGGGCGCATCTTGGTCTAGCTGCTGTCGATCGCCCTGCAGCGACGTCCAGGGGCTGTCTCCCGCACCCACCACTCGCGAGAGCCCTCGCCTCACAAAGCAGCATGGTGAGGAAGCAATCACCCAGGCTCCCACTGGCCGCGAATGGGCAGGATCGCCTGCTGCAGCAGCTCCTGGCTCCCAGCGCAGGATGCAGCAAACCGCTCCTGCCGCCGCCGCTCCCGCTTCCGACGAAGCCGCGCTCCCCACCTCAAGTCGCAGCTGGCCCCCTCAATACGCACCCCAAGGCGTACTTTGCTTGCTCGCTGTCTGCTCTATGATGCTGCTGGCACCGTGTGTCGCCCACCGTTGCTGCCCCTTGGTGCCATCTGCTTGCTGAGCAGGCGGCCATGTCGAAGGCGGAGATGAAGCACAAGATGGAGGGTGCGGAAGAAAATTGATTGGGGGTTGCGTGGTGTGGTCCACAGTGTCGCTTCAACAAACGCTTCCCGCCGGTGGCACTGGGCAGCAGTTCCAAGCCACCCGCCACCCCTTCTGCAAACTCTTTGTTGCAGAGACTTGGGAGACATTTGCGGCGGCGTACAGCGAGTGGTGCGCGCTGCTGCACGCTGCCTGCTGCCTGCGCTGCCAACTCCGCTGGTCGCAATGCTGCGCCACACTGTTGCAAGCCAGGCTGCGCTGCCGGCGTGGCGACCAACCACAGCACTGCCGCTCCTCCACCGGCGCAGGGTGCTGGACCACCACGCGGTGCAGGGCCTGTACTCCACCTTTGAGAGCCACCTGGTGCCGGCGCTGCAGGGCAAGGAGGGGGCGAGGATCCTGGATGTGGCCTCAGCCAGGTGATCCCGGGGGAAGATGAGTCTTATCCAACGACTGATGGCTTGTGGTCCAGGCAGCTCGTTAGTTTTGGCAGCGCCGCCATGTGCTGCCTGGGCTAGCTGGCAGCGAGCCGAGAGACACAGCGGCGAGCTGCTTCCTGCTTGACACCCACCGCTTCTGCCGCCTGCCCCCTGTCCTGTCCCCAGCGGCGAACCGGCGCTGACGCTGGCGGCAGCGCTGCCCCAGGCGCAGCTGGTGTCCACCGACCTGGCCCACGCGTTTCTGGAGCTGGGCAAGGCGCGGGCGGCACGTGCGGGCCTGACCAATGTGTGCTTTGAGACCGCGGACGCCGAGGACCTGCACCGCTACGCTGACGCCAGCTTTGACGCCGTCACCTGCTCCCTGGGCCTCATGTGCGGGCTGGGGCTTGCTGGTTTGACGGGAGGTTGCGGGTTGGGCGGGCAGCCTGGGCCCCGGAGCGGCCTGGTACAACAACAAGCTAGGAAAGCCAGGTGCGGCTCTTGCGCACCGTAGGCAGGGACCCCCACCTCCACTCCACACATCCTCCCATGCTCCTCTGCACTCCTCTGCAGGTTCATGCCCAACTTTGAGCTGGCCATCCAGGAGTTTGCGCGCGTGCTCAAGCCCGGCGGCCTGTTGGCCGCCACGGTTTGGCAGTCGGACGACAACGTGCCCTTCTTCAAAGTCACCAAGGACCTGGCGGCAGGTGGGCCGAGGGCAGTGAGCAGTTGGGCACCTGAGCTGAGAGCAAGCGCGGGAGTCCTGCACTTAACAATGCTCCCGCATTCTTTAACCATCACTTGCACGCTTTGTTTAGTGGCTGCCGTCCCAAGCCTCCCTCCGCAATTGCAGAGTATGACCTGCAGCTGGCAAGCACCGCCGCCTCCTCCACCGCCACGCGCTTTGGCGACCCAGCCCCCGTGCTGGCGGCTGCTGGAGACGCGGGGCTGGCGGGCGTGGAGTGCCGGGAGCTGCAGCTGGCGTTCGCCATGAAGGCTGAGGAGTGGTGGTGCGTGGGATGGGGGCGTGGGCGTGCTGGGCCAGGCGTCTGTGGCTGTTGGCAGCACGCAGCTCGCCTTTGCCGGCGTGATCACGCCGCTGCCTGGCAAAGGTCCTCGACCCGTGCCTGCGCCTCACCCTGCCCCCCTCCCCTGCTGCTGCAGGAAAGAGCTGCTGGAGATGCCGCTGCCCATCAAGCCGGCGCTGACCAAGGCACAGGCGGAGCGGCCGGGGGAGGATGTGTTCCAGGAGGCGCACCAGAAGCTGGTCCAGCAGATGACGGAGCGCGGCTGGCTGACCGCCAAGGGGGACGTGCTGTCGCCCAAAAACCTGGCGTGGTGAGGTGGCTGGTGTGGTTGGGGGCCGGGGGATGGTGCCATGCCTGTCTGGCCTGGCCTGGCTGAGTCGCAGTGCCTGTCGCTGTGCCTGTCGCAGTGCCTGTAGCTGTGCCTGTCTGGCTGAGTCGCAGTGGCACCCGGCCAGGCTGCTTGGCTGGGCAGCTGGCTTGACCGTCAAGCTGTCTGGCCTGCAGGTTGCCGCACGCGCGTCGTCCAGGTGGCCAGGATGTGTGGTGACCCTCTGACATTGCTGCCCCTCCCAACCAGGTTCATCACGGCCCGCAAGCCCGAGTGAGAGGCAGAGGCGGCAAGCAGTCGCTGCGTCCTGTAATGTTGACAAGTGCTCTGCTTACATCCAGTGTATGAGGGCTTTATGAACAGAGAGGCATGTAAGAGTGCGCTACACGGCGTAGAAACACACGCGCAGCATCACGCATCGCAGAAGGCCAGCAGTGCAGGCACATCTGCTAGTGCTGGCGAGCCGCGGCGCAGCCATGCCAGCATGCGCCGGTCTGACTCGCTCAACGGCGCAGGCGGCGGCAGGGCGGCACCCGCCCGTCCTTGCCGCCAGGCGCGTGGGTGCAGCACAGCCGGCAGCAGCGAGGCGGCTTCCAACTGCAGGCGCCCAGCCACGCGCAGCAGCCGGTCCTTGGCAGCTGCTGCGCTGCCGCCTGTGGCCTGTGCACCAGCGCTGCACTGCTGCTCACCGGGCGGTGCAGGCGGGTGCAGGTCAGCCAGCAGGCTACACCAGCTGCTATCTGCGGCATCTGGGCTGCCGCTGGTCGGCCGGTCTGCCATGCATCCCAGGGCAGTGTAGAGCTGGCCGGTCAGGGGGATGAAGTGCAGCCGAGCTGCCGCCGCCTGCTCCTGGGGCAGCGCCAGCAGCTGGCGCAGCTGTGCAGCCGCCACACATGGTGGGCCCTGCTCCTCTGCTGCTTGCGCTGACGCCGCCTGCAGCAGCTGCGCCGCCTGCTGCTCCGCCGCCGCCTGCTGCTGATGCCGCGCAATCAGCAGGTGCAGGAGTGAGGACACAAAGCCCTCCTTCTGCGCATCAAAGGGGTTGCTGGCCTGGCGGGGGGTGGCCTGCTGCTGCGTGGCCGAGTCGCTGCTGCTGCCGCTGCCGTCGCTGCTGCTGTTGCTGCTGCTGCTGCTGCTGCCACCACCCGCGCTGCCCACTACCTTGCGAGCCATGGAGGGCAGGGCGTTGACCTCCACCAGCCAGGGACGCAGCGCAGCGTCCACCAGGAAGTCGATGCCAAACACCTCGAAGCTGCCGCCCTGGAAGCCTGGCAGGCCATGCGCCGCCCGCCGCGCATTTGGCACCGCCGCGGCCAGTGCTGCCGCCGACGCCGCGTGCAGGCGGCTGCGCAGGCGCTGCGGGTTTGCGGCGCTGCCGGTGGCGGCTGCCAGGTGCGCCTCCAGTTGGCCCAGGCTCCAGGGGGCAGCCGCCTGCCTGTCCTGTGTCCACAGGTTCACAATCAGCGCATCGCCAGCCGCCGCATCGGACGCTGCGTTGGCCGCCGAGCTGGTGGCGTTGCCTGCTGCCTGCCGCCGCTTCTGCTGCTGGCCAAACACCACCACGCCTCCGTCGTACAGGTAGGCCCTGGCGGGGTCGGCGCCCATCACCACTGCCCACACGCTGCAACAGGTGGGAGAGGAGAGGTTCACCACAGAGTTGGCGTTACCTGTCGACGTGATGTTGGAAGCATGCAACGTGAGCACCACCCCACGGGCAACAGCTCGTTCCGCCGCCCCGCCCTCGCCCGCACCACGCCTCACCGGATGTAGAATGGCCGGCCATCCACCAGGTACTGGTCCCCTAGGAACTGCTGGGCCAGCACGTGGCGCGTGGAGGAGGCCGCGCCGCGCCAGGCGCGCAAGCTGGCCGCGCTGCGCATGCTGCGCCACAGCCGGTTCATGGCGCCATTCCAGGTGCCCCACAGGTGGGCCAGCACGCCGCGCCAGCCCTGCCGTGCCGCCCGCAGCCGCAGCAACCGCTGCCAGCCGTCCCAGCTGCCGC
>RRZL01000059.1:396732-425788 GCA_006782975.1 Chlorella sp. Dachan | reverse complement strand
CCACCCACCCACCCACCCGCTTGAGGTGTGCCGCCATCTCGCCGTACTGTGCCGGCAGGCGGAAGGAGCGGGGCACCACGCCCCAGGCCGCGGGCCCGTAAGCGGCCGCCAGGCTGCCCACCAGCGCCGCCTTGTCGGTTACCGCCTGGCTGCCGGGGACGCAGGAGACGGCGTGGGTGGCGTTGAGCTGGCGCCGGAACGCCGCGTAGCAGCCCTGGGCGAATGGAGGGGTGGGTGGGTGGGCGAGTGGGTGGGCGGAGGGTGTGCAGGGCACCACCCAGCCTGCCATGCCGCAGCAAAAGGTATGCGTCAGCCCAGTCCTGACATCAGCAGCGGGATCCGATGCATGAAGCTGTGCTACCTTAAAAGGAAGCTCACCGCAGGCCCCGTCCACAGCACGTCGGCCGCCCCCGTGCGCTGGTAGCTCTTGAGCTGGAGCACGCGGTTGCGGGTGGTGCCTGCCACCAGCGCCGCGCCGCCAGAGGCGTCCGCCGCTTCGCGCAGCAGCTGCGTCTCGCCCTCACTGAAGAAGAACTCGTCGATCCAGATGCGCAGCGGGGAGGTGGCGGTGGCGAGAGTGGAGCCGGCGGCAGCCGCGCTGCTGGCACAGACTGCAGATGCCAGAAACAGGACCAGCAGCCGGCGGGTCGGCCGCATGGCGACTGCAGGTGGAGATGAGAAGAAGGTGGTGCGATGAAGCCCCAGCGGCGGCGGCAGCGGCGGCGGCGGCGGCGGCGGCGGCAGCGAAGTGGCAATGGTTCTGCAGCACGGCATGCGCCTCCGACTGCTAGACGCGCGTACCTTTACTTTACTGCTGTGAGAAAGAGGGGCGCCCCTCCCTCGACGGTCGGGCCCGCTCCAACCTGTGCAGGGTGTCGCCTTGCCCTAGAGATCTCCCGATGTGATGCTAATGGCATTGCATGCACGGAAACGGGTCGTGACCACAGACCTGTGCAGTGCGTGTGCTCTCCATGAGGGGCCCTTTCCCGCTGGATGGCCCTCTGTCCTTCCACCCGGTGTCTCAGTAACTTGCACAAATTTATCCTAGTTATTCTTGCAGCCGCGCCTCCCAAAATGAGGCGCTCTCCGCTGTTGGCCGTGGCGCTCCTTGGCGCCGCCCTGGCGGTGCTGGTGGGCCGTGGCGTGCACTCGCAAGTGCACACACAGGTGGGCAGGGCTTGCGCCGCGCCGATGGGGCCGGGGAGAGGGAGAGCGCCGCCGCTGCCGCACGTGTCCGCCCCGCGTCTGGTCAGCGTGCGCGCCCCGATCGCCCGCCAAAACACACAAGTTCTCCCTGCCCGCAGGTGGAGATTCTGGATGACAGCTGTGACGCCAAGCTGCAGTACCTGTGGGGCAACTACACCAACCCGCCGGTGGCGCCCGTGGCTGGCTGCGACGCCGCCTGCCTGTCGGCGTGCTACACCACGCTCAATGTGAGCCACTCGTGGAGAGTGGTCACCACTTTGACCCAACAGCTTGCCAGTGCCACATGTGATGGCCTCGCTCCATGGGGATGGCCTGTTGCGTGCTGTCTGCCAGTCGCACCTTTAGGCAGATGTCTGTGGTGTGCAACCGCTCATGCTCCGTCCCCCTCTGCCCCCCTCGCCCCCCTGCAGTGGGCCATCTACTCGGAGGCCAAGCAGGACTGCCCCCACCAGACCGACATCATCGCCTGCTTCCACGTCAGTGCCCGCTGCCCTGCTGCTGCATGGGGCTGCCGCGACCGGTTGCTGCCGCGCTGCTGCTCCTGCCATGCTGCTGCTGCTGCTTGCTGCTGCTGCTGCTGCTGCTGCTGCTGCTGCTGCTGCTGCTGCTGCTGCTGCTGCTGCTGCTGCTGCTGCTGCTGCTGCTCCTCGTCGCCTCCTCCTGCATGGCCACTCATGACCGCTTCGGGGTCGAGGTGTTGCTGCTTTGACACTGGCCGACCCCCCACCCACGCCTGCAGCCCTACCGCGCCCAGTGGTACGAGTTTGTGAAGGACTGCGCACTCTTCCAGTGGGGCGCCTCGGTGAGCTGGCAGCCGTGCTGGGTAGCTGCACTACGCGCTTCCTGCCCATGGCATGTAATGCTCCTTGCTTGGGGGTGGGCGGCTCAAGCGGGGCGTGCCCCGGATCCTGCTGACCGCCCGCTGCTTGTGCCCTGCCACTGCGCGTACTGCAGGGCAGCAGTGCGGAGGCCGAGGGCGAGAGCGGTAGCAGCAGCAGCAGCAGCAGCTCTGCGGCGGAGGGTAGCGTGGCCGCGGAGGGCAGCGCTGCTGCGGAGGGCAGCGTGGCCGCAGAGGGCGCAGCTGCACCTGAGGGCAGCGTGGCGGCAGAGGGCGCGGCCGTCCCTGCCAACCTGGGCCGGCGGCGCGTGCTGCTGCAGGAGGCCGAGGGTGAGCAGCCCATCTGCAGTTTGGTGCATGCTCCCGATTCACACGCCGCGGTGCATTGGATGCAGAATGAACGCCGCGGTTGGGACCAGCCTGACGGCCTGCGCAGCTCCTGCATGCACTGTGATGGTGGCTGCCCACCGCCTGTTCCGCCCACCCGCCCTCCTGCAGCTGCTCTGGGTGACGGCAGCGTGAACGTCTACAACGGCTGCTTCCCGGGCTTCAAGGACGTGGAGGGTGCGTGGGGCGGCTAGCACGTGGGCTCAAAGCCGCCTGCATGCGCACGCATCCAGCTGCCACCGTGCTGCGGGCGCCTGCCACACGCCAGGCGCCGCAGTCGCGCTCCACTCCACCGCGGCGCTCTGTCTGCTGCGGGTGTGGTGTGCATTTCCCCACGCCTGCCCCCACGCCTGCCCTCACGCCTGCTGGCCCCGCCTGCTGGCTCCGCCCCGCCCCCTGCAGAGTTTGAGGACTACATGGACGGCAAGTACGTGTTTGAGACCGACTCCTCGGCGGTGGGCATCACCCTCAGGTGGGTGGTGGGTGTGGGCCGCTGCTGGGCAGCGTGGAGGCTGCACTGCGGGCTACGGTAGAGTGCCAGCCGTTAGCTGCTTTCATGCCGGCGTCGTTGGCGCCATGAAGGCGGAGCCGCACCTCGTCCCGCCCCTGCCAAATTCGCGGCTGCTCGCCGCTCGCTCTCGACTCGCACCTGATCCCCCCACCCCCACCCCACCCTTGCCGCAGCGTGCTCTTCTTCTCCTCCCTGGTCCTGGTGGGCTTTGGCCTGCCCAAGTTTGTGAAGCAGCCCCTGGGCAAGGCCACGGCCAAGGTGAAGGGCTGGTTTGTGCGCCGCCCCGCCCCGCCCAAGCTGCAGCCGCCGGCCCAGCCCCCCGCTGCCGAGGCTGTGGCGGAGCCCGAGGGCGAGGCCAAGCCGGCGCCTCTGGCCTCGTAAGCCTGAGAGTGCCTCCCCTAAACTCTGAGTGCCTCCCAGAGCGCCCCTCCCAGCGAGCACTCCCCCAGATCTCATATGTGCAGCGCACTCCAACAGCGGGCTTGCACTCCGCTTCTCCGCATTGCCCCGTTCTACCTGCTGCCCCGCATGCACCCCTGCCTACTGGTACGCACCTTTCTCCTTTGCAACCCCGCCACTCGTGCTGGCTCCTTCAACTCAACCGCCGCATTTTTCTGTTGCGACGCTCCGCCCCGACTCGTGTTGGGTGGGTGCTTCCACCTGCTCTGTTTACCCCTGTCCCTGCTGCCTCGGTGAATTACAGCTGAGCTCCAACGGTAGGGTACACAAGATGGCGCAAGGCGGTGGTGCACAGAGGGGCCGGGAGACTGTGGGACAGACAGTTGAGCATGGGGCATATGCGAGGAAGCCGGATACAAGTTGATTGCTAGTGTACATGGCAATCTCCCACAGTGCATTAGTGCTGCTCAGCGGCGGGCGCCAGGAACGTGCGCACCGTGCCGTCATCGCCTGCTGTGGCCAGCAGCCAGGGCAGGGCGGGGTTCCAGGCCACCGCGTTCACACACGCGCCGTGCGCCTCCAAGCACTCGAGTTGCTGGCCGCTGCGGGCAGACCAGATGTAGAGCTTGCCATCCTCGGAGCCGCAGGCCACAAAGCCGCTGCGCGCGCCACCGATGCACGACCTGGTGACAGGGACAGGTGTGGCGGAGGGCTACAGGTTGGCGGCAGGCGGCAATTCAGAGAGCGGCATGAATGCGCAGCCGACGGTAAGAAAGATGGGCATATGGGCAACAAAAAGCGGGCCATGGCGGCTGCGATGGCAGCTCGCCAACAGTGCCCCACTGACCGCAGCACAAAGCGGCTGGGCCGCGCCTCGCCCATCCGCAAATCCAGCAGCGGCGCCGCCAGCAGCTGGTTGAAGGGGTCGTCCCCAGGGCCCAGCTGCAGTGGCAGGTGTAGCGGCGGCGCCGGGGGCAGCGAAGCGGCGCTGCTGCTGCTGCCATTCATAGCAGCTGTGCCGTTGCTGCAAGTGGCGCTGTGCAGCAGTGCGTGGTGATGCTCTGCGGCCACCAAGCCAGGCGGCAGCTGCCACAGGTGCACCCGGCTGTCCGTCAGGTTGGTGGCCAGCAGCCGCCCGCAGCGGCTGAGCGCGATGCTGGTGACGGTGCCAAACTCGCTGACCAGGCGTGTGCGTCCATCGCTCAGCCTGCAGGCAGGCAGGCGGGCACAGGGGAGAAGGCTTCAAGATTGGTCAACGTTGCGGCTCTCGACATGCACCCAATGCAACTCAGCCAGCTGACCGAAGAGACCAGCAGAGCAATGGGGGGGAGCAGCAGGCGCCGCACCGCACACCGCACACCGCACACCTGGTGAACCCAAGCTTGTGGTCCTGCCCCACGGTGATGAGGCAGTCACTGCCCGCCGCCAGCACATCATATGTGAAGGCGTGCGGCGAGCGGAGGCGGTGCAGCAGGCCGCCACCGCCGTGCCGTGCATCAAACACCTCTATCGCCTTGCTCGTGGCGGCCAGGAAGCGGCAGCCGTCTGGAAACCAGCTGATGGAGATCACGGAGCCTGGTGCTGCGGGCTGGCTGGACCGCTGGCCGCCGCCCACTGTGTAGATGCGCAGAAGGCGTGCGGAGCCGACGTCGTACAGCCGCACCTGCCGCACGGCAGCAGGGGGCGCAGGAAACGCTTGTTGAGGGGTCCACAGATGCCATGCAAGTTGCGCAGCAGCTGCAGGGACAGCAACCGACTCATGCACATCAAGCAGCGCTCACTGGGCCGCAACACGCGTGCACACCCGCCTGCAGCACCCTACCGTGGCATCTAGGGATGCGACCAGCAGCATCTGGGAGGAGGGTGAGAAGGCCACCAGCTGGCAGGCGGTGGCCTGACGCTGCAGCGGACGCGGCCCCTCCAGCCGGCCGCTAGCTGTCACCGCCCTGCAGGCGGGTGGGTGAGGGGCGCGGCCCGGAGGGCGTTAGCGGCCACCGAAGCGGAGGCGGAACCTGCATCTGCACACACTCCAAAAGCAGCAACCCAGCATGCGCCCCAAGCAGTGCAAGTGCTGTGTGCCTTGCCAGGCATGCCCACATGCCCATTCACAGCAGCTGCAGCTCACCACAGCAGCGCCGAGCCGTCCTTGCTGGCGGAGGCTGCCCACTGGCCGTCTGGCGAGAAGGCCACCGCCCACACCTCACTGGAGTGGTCACGCAGCACCTGGCCTGGCTGCGAGGGCAGCTGGTCGGGGCCCGCCTGGCGGTAGCGTGCGGTGGGGGGCCGATGGAGGTTATGGCAGTGAGGGCAGGTGAGATGCGGGCACACCCCCGGATGCGGCACGCGCATGCCGCAAGAGGCTGCCGCAGCAGGTTGCTCGGGTGGTCGCAGACGTCTTAGATGACATCCGCAGCCCACGCCCTTGCCCTGGACCCCACCCACCTGGTAGTCACTGAAGAGCGAGAAGCGCGGGGTGCAGGAATTGGAGAAGGGGCAGTGGTCCAGCTGGCTGAGCAGTGCCTGCAGGGGGTGCAGGGCGGTGCAGCATGGAGCAGGGGCTGCCTCACGTGCGTTGCTGCTGGTGGTGCGCAAGCTGCGCACAACCCCGGGGTGAGCCCTCCAGAATGTAGTGAGGTCCCTACGCATTGACGACAGCATCACCACAGCAGCACACAGAACACCCCACCCACCCACCTGCTCCACCAGCTCCTCCAGCCGCCGCTCGGGGATGAGCAGGTTGTCGTGCAGGCTGCCCTGCAGCTCCTCCAGCAGCGCCGCCCGCCCCTCAGCCAGCTGCTCCTCGCACACAGGCGGCGCCGGCGCCGCCAGGGGCTGCAGAGATGTGGCCTTTATTGGGGCAGCACCGGCCCAGCCGCCGTCGCCTGGCGAGGCTGCGAGGCCCCCGCTGGCTGCCGGCGATGATGGCGCGTGGGGCGAGCGCAGCAGCAGGGCGGCCAGGCTGTGCAGCACTCCCTGCTGGACCGACAGCGGCTGCAGCTCCTGGCGCAGCACCTGGGACACGTGGGGCAGGCGGGGGGCGCCGCAAACGCTTGAAGGCGGGCACACAGCAAGGACTATCAATCCAGCTGTCAACTAGGTCCCCGACCACGTATGTATGTGGCGCTGCAGTAAGAAAAGGGGCCCCAGGCCGCAGCCAGCACGGGTGCCACATGCAGCTGACCGACACAGCCCTGCCCCCTCACCTGCAGCGCCTCAGCGGTGGACCCGCGCTGCACCAGCTCCACATACTTGGCTTTCAGCAGCAGCACCCTGGAGCTGCCAAGCGAGGCGGGGTCTGCGGTGACCGCCGGCAGCAGCTGCGCAGTGGCAGTGGTGGCGGCGAGTCGGGGGTGGGGCGCCAGGGAGCCGAGTGTTGGAGGTGCAACAGTGCACCTCAATGCTGCCCCTCCAGAGACCTGCTCCACATCCCACAATTCCAGGACAAGTGGCATCACATTGCCGCCCCTCTCCCACCTGCAGTGCGAGGTCGTAATCCCCACGCAGCACTGCCGCACGGAACGCCGCCGCCTCGGCTGGCTGCTGGGTGACACCGCTCTCCGCCTCAAGCTGCCGCGCCACGCCCTCATACCCCAGCGCCCGCAGGGCCTGCTCCAGCAGCCGCACGTACTCGTATCTGCAAGGGTGGCCGGGAGGAGGGGGAATGAGGGACGGGGAAGAGCTTTTGCCAAAGGGCCGGTGAACGAAGGCTCGGCGGCGGCGAGGCGGGGCTGCAGCAGCCTGTCAGCACCCTGGTCGAACCTATCGATAAGCCCGCGCGGTCCCATGGCTGTGGCAGGAAAGGTTCCGTTGCTGTGAGGCCCCATAGTCAAGGGAAAGCCTGAAAGCTCGGGCAGAACCCTGACCAGCACGGCCCGCCACCGCAGCGCCGAATACGCTTTGTTCTTGCAAACCCAGGTTACGGGCAGCGTGATATCGTGGCTGGGAAGCTTGCTCAAGCCCGCATGGCTGGGTGGAACTCCATGCAGGCCTGCCAGCCAGCCATCAGTCTTTCCCACTGCCGCGATCAAAAGAACATACGATTGATTGTGCAGTGAGGCATTGCACAGGACTCCCCAGGCTCCCATCTCGCATGGCCACCACCAGTCTGTCTGCACGAGCTGCAGCCGCTGCATCCGTGACAACAAGGCGATTGAGCGTCAGCGCTGCAACCAGCAGAGGCAGCCGCAGCAGGCTCGGACCACCACCGCTGCCGCCGCCGCCGCCGCCGCACCTGGCGGCGGCGCCTCGAGGCCGCATGGGAGCCGGCTGCCAGCGGGGCACAGGGCCCGTATCCCTCACGGCAGCAGCGGCACAAGAACGAGGAGCAGCTGGGAGCGAGCAGCCCAGCAGCACGGGTCAGCAGCCAGTGCTGCTGCTGGACATCATGGACACGGTGAGGCAGAGGTTGTGAGCACTACATGTGCGTTGTGTTGTGTGCCCATCTCCCTGCCCTGCCGCCACTGTGCTGCCGCCGCCGTTGCTGCCCCTGCAGGTCGTGTACGATCCCTTTTTCCAGGACATGCCCCGCTTCTTCGGCTGCACGTTCAAGGAGCTGCTGGCGGCCAAGCACCCCACCGCCTGGCTGCAGGTGGGGCAGTGCGGCGGCTGGCATCTGCCGTGCTGCAGTACGTATGCCCTCTGGGAGAGGCACAGCAGAGCTGGAGCTTGTCTTGCACGCTTGCTCTGCTCCCTCCACCTTGTCGCTCTCGTGCCCTGAGAACCTTGCTGCTGCTGCCTGATTGAATCTGCACCGCAGTTTGAGCGGGACGAGATTGAGGAGGAGGAGCTGTTCCGCATCTTCTTCGCTGACGGCCGCCCCGTAGACGGTCCAGCGCTCAAGCAGCACATGGTGGGCGCCTGCGGGCTGCGTGTCCAGAAACCAGATGCGCCTACTGGACTGATGCATCAGCATGTTAGGTCTCTGCGTCTGCAAAGGCTGCTGCGCTGCAGCAATTCCACCCTCGGTGTTCGTTCCCACCTCCGCCCTTCACCCGCCCTGCCGCCAGGCCGACTGCTACCGCTACCTCGACGGCATGGAGGCGCTCCTGGAGCGGCTGGCAGCCACGGGCGTGCGCATGCATGCCTTCTCAAACTACCCCGCCTGGTGCGCCGGGGGTGGGGACGCTGACTTGACGCATGATTACTGGGCTGGCTGGGCTGGGCTTGGGCTTGGGCTTGGGCTGGGCTGGGTTGGGCTGGGCAGCATCGCTCATGCCTGGCGGTTTGCGCGCAGGCCTGGTTGCATGCAAGTTTTTCACCCTGGTGCGCTGACCTCGCCCGCGTGGCTCCCTCGCCTCACCGGTGCAGGTGGCGGCTGATAGAGGACAAGCTGCGGCTGTCGCGCTACCTGGACTGGACCTTTGTCTCCTGCCATGGGCCACTGCGGGTGAGGGTGCACGCTTAGCACCCGGATCGCGGGGCGTAGGCCTTGGCGCGAGGGTGGCGTCTGGTTGAACGACCACCCGCGCCACGCCTGCTCAGCTCTCGCCTGCTCAGCTCAGCAACAAGCCCACTCATACTCTCACCCACCCCACACCATGCCGCACACCAGGGTCTGCGCAAGCCAGCCCCCGAGAGCTTTGCGGCGGTGGTAGACCACCTGGGACTGCCGCCCCACCGCCTGCTGTTTGTGGACGACCGCCAGGTGGGGCAGCCTGGCTGCACAGGGCAGGTGGCGGTCATGCGGCAACGCCTGCAGCGGCCATAGTGGTGCCGCTGTGGCCGCTGTGGGCCCATGGTTTGCCGCTTGTGCCGCTCAGTGCAACGACGCACACGTCCACCTCCCTGCCACCAGGCCAATGTGGAGGGCGCGCTGGCGGCAGGCATCCCTGCGGTGCACTTCAAGTCGGCGGCACAGCTGGAGGAGGAGCTGCGGCAGCGCGGCTTCCAGCTATGACCGACTCTTGAACGGCCTTGACTGTAGAACAGCTAGGGGCTGGCAAGCCCTGGCAACTGCAGAGCTTGTATGCTGCAATGTATCATGTACTGCCAAGTCCTCCCCCACCGCCTGTACTCCCTGCCCTCTGTGGCCTGCGACTTTGCAAGCGCAATTGATTTATTTGGTTGGCGTGCAAGGTGTGGAGCGTGCAACACCATTCAGAGCGAGGGGTGCAGCAGGCAGGAGATGATGAGCTGGAGGTGTCAATGAAACGGGAGGAGGAAAACTGAATGGTACAAGGGGTGCGGGGGCGACAGGGCGAGGAGTGCACCTCGGGCGGGCTTTGTTTGATGTTGCCGCGCTCAATGCTGCAACAGGCCTTCAGCTGGCAGCCACAAGCCACACACAGCTGGCAGCCTCCAAGGGTGGGCCTCCTGCAATGAAGCCAACCAGGTCACCAGTCTATCTTGGCGCGCCGCTCCTTCTTCTTGTCCGACTGGAACTTCTTCGTTTGCAGCCGCCGCTCGTTGCCGCGCTCCAGCTGCACCAAATAAATGGGGCGATGCACCAGGTGCAGGGCCGTTGCCATCAGCACACCAACCAACATGATGCCGCAGTGCAACGTAGGCGGCACCGAACCGCGTCACCAGGCACCTGCATGCCGTGGCAACACGCCGTGCATCGCACTGCAACCACAGCATGCACGGCACAGCATGCACGGCACACCGCACCTGCTTCTTGATCTCCTTGGCCTTCTCGGGGTCCTCCTCAATCGGCTGCACCGCCTTCCAGGCCGCGTCCAGGATCTCCTGCAGCTTGGCCAGCGCATCCTCCACATTGTCCCTGCAAGCCAGGCCGGGAGCACAAGTCAAGTGTGTGGGGAGGCAGGCCCTCGCCGATGCAAATGATGGCAGGCCTGGTCAGCGCCCTCCACGTTGCCCCTGCAGTACTGAGGCACGCATGAGCGCCCAGATGCGTCGCTAAGCTGTTGCTCGCTGGGCATACACCTCAACAACCCCCGCCCCGCCGCCACCCGCCCCGCTGCCGCACTCACGCCTGGGAGCGGGTGCGCTGCGAGGTGATGACCAGCTCCCCCTCCTTGTTGATGCGCTTCTTCTCCTGCACATCAACGGCAGCGTGGTAGCCAGCAGCACAATGAGGTTGAGAATCAGCAGCAGGTAGCAGTGCAATCTTGCGGAAACTCCCCCGACCACTCGCTGCAACAGTTACTGCCCAGCTCCCCTCCGCCTTCAGCCACTCACCGCCCGCTTCACTGCTTCCCGGATCTCATCATCTAGCCAGGCCGCCGCATCCAGGCGCAGCCGCATGTCCACCTTGGTGTTCACCTGCACAGCGGCGGGGGAGGCAGCGGAGCGCAGCAGGTGAGCAGGCAGCAGGGTGTGCATGTGAAGCATGGGCCAGGATACGTTCCTCACACGGCATCCAGTGCAAGTTCCAAGGGCACCTGCAGGCCTGCCCCTACCACTGACGGCGTGCCGAACAAGTTGAGCAAGGGAACAGGAGCTGAGTTCAACAGAACGCTTCAACAGCAAGCATGGCAAACCTTGTTGACGTTCTGGCCGCCAGCGCCGGAGCTGCGCGCAAACTGGATGTCCACGTCATCTGCGGAAGCCAATTGTGCAGAATAGGGCACGGTGAGCATTGCACAACGATGCCGCAGCTGGGTGTTGGGCAGGCACAGATCGGCGCGGCAATCGGAACGCAGGCGACCGCTGCAGACCACAGCCTTGCATGACCGCAGCCACTTGCCAAGCTGCAGATCACCCCCCTGGCATCATACACACCTCGCGATATCCGCTTGACCGGTGGGATGGCGGGGGCCTTGGGAGCAGCGGGCGGCGCAGCAGGCGGCTGGCAGCACACCACGGCGGCGTGCAGCGGCCGGCCGCGCAGCGCCGCTGTGGCCGTTGCCGCGGGGCAGAAGGCCCGTGGCAGCTGCAGCAGTACCGCTCGAAGCATTGTGTGCTGGCAGGAGGGCCGCTGGCTGCCGCAGGAGCGAGCTGGTGAGCGGCAGGAGAGGAGGGAGCAGGCGGGCGGGGCGTCCTGTGCTGCAGCGATCCGTGCCCGCAATGTGCAGCAGCAATTGCTGCTCCAGCTGCTGGGAGCTGGCATGGGCAAGAGTGCCGGCATGGGGGACCGACCCAGCCGCAACACCCGCCCCAATGCGCATTGTTCACGCCCTTGCAAGTTGCACCGGGGATCCAGCATCAGCGCAGCGCTGCAAACGAGCGGCTCCTGCTTTTCACCGCCAGTGCTCTCGCGGAGCTGTGTCAGAGGCGCCGATCGCTTGCTGAACGTGCGGCAGCAGCGTCCAGGAGGTTGCAGCAGCAGCACGGCGCCCGGGCGTCACACCTGCAGGTCGCTCTTCAACTGGCCTGTGCCCCACGGCTGCAGCCGGGCGGGCCGGCTGCTGTGCTGGCTTGCATCTGGCTCGCGTGCTCCGGTGCGGATGGCCGCAGGGCGCCCGCTACGCTGCAGCACCCCCACCCGCCGTCCTCCCCGCACGCAGGCCGCGGCTCGTGAGTGGGGGCCACAATGGCGGCGCAGCAGCTGCTGCAGGCGCTGCAGGCGCTGTACCATGGCGCACCGGACGTGAAGGACCAGGCCAACAAGTGGCTGGAGCAGTTCCAGGGCAGCCCCGAGGCGTGGCAGGTCACAAACGACATCCTGCACAACGCGGGGGCGGGCATGGAGGCCCACTACTTCTGCGCCCAGACGCTGCGCACCAAGGCGAGTGCGGGGGTGGGTGGGCATGTTGGGGTTGGTGGTATGAGGGCAAGGAGGTCTGGGCTTGCATGAACAGTGCGTGGAGCGCTGGTAGGCCGGCAGGTGCACTGCAACCGCAGGTGCACTGCAATCGCAGGGCCGTGGTCCCTTTGCCCCGCAGTGCCTGCACACCCAGCGGCAGCTGGTGCACCCCGCGGTCTGTGCATGCTCATCAATATCCTGTGGTGTGCCTCACTGTACGTGCCGCAGGTGCAGCGCGACTTTGAGGAGCTGCCGGCGGGGGCGGCGCTCAGCCTGCGCGACTCCCTCGTCTCCCTGCTCGTCCAGCACTGCCAGGTGCGGGGGCTGTTGCGCACTGTTGCGCGCTGCCTTGCGCCGGCCGCCTGGCGGCTTGTCCTGAGCTATTAAGGGGAGTGAGGGCCGTGGCCATCCAAGCAAGCCGAGCACGTCTGAAGCAGGCATGCTGACCGGCTCCTCGGTTGACGCCTCGCCTCTGCCCTCCCCCTTGCGCACGCTCCAGGGCAATGCGGCGGTGCGCACGCAGCTGTGCCTGGCCATTGCGGCTCTGGCGGCGCACCTGCCGGCGGTGCAGTGGGGGCCGCAGGGCGTGGTGGGCTGGCTGGCGCAGCGGCTGGGTGGCGAGCCCCAGACTGTGTCGCTGCCCTGCATGCTGGAGCTGCTGACGGTGCTGCCGCAGGTGGGAGCACCATGCCGGGGCAAATCGCAGCTGGAATGCAAGGCGGAGAGCATTTTGTTTGGAAGCAGCCAAAATGGCCATGCACCTTGCTTGCCAGCATGTGGTTTGGTGTTGGTGACCCAAAGCTGTGGCAGCAGGTCACCCGGCTCAACACCCGTTTGACGCCGCCCTTGCGGCACGGCTGCTGCAGGAAGCGAGCAGCTACCAGCCGGCAGTGCGGCCGGAGCGGCGGCGGCAGGTGCAGGACGAGATGCTGGCCTACGCGCCGCAGGCATGCGGGGTGGTGCAAGCGCTACTGACGCGGTGGAAGCGCTACTGGGAGCTGGGGGAGCGCTGGCCCAGCTGGCTCCGGGCTGCTGGGAAGGAGCATCTGTGTTGGTATGAGCAATGCTGTGCTAGCTGCGCGGCCGCAGTGCCCACCACTCACTGACAACTCCGCCCCTCCACCTCGCCCGCCGCTTGCAGGCGCTGCAAATCCTGTCCTCCTGCCTGACGGCGCCGCTGGCGCGGGCGCAGGAGCAGGCGCTTGACGCCTTCACCTCCTGGCTCAAGCTGACGGGCGGGGTGGGCCTCAACGGGCCCATGCTCATGCAGAGCCCGCTGGTCAGGTGCGGGGTGGCTGGTTGGGTGGGTGGGCTGGCTTGCAGCTGTGCAGTGTGCTGTCGCTCACCATTGGGTGAACACGTCGGCAACCGCTGCCGCCTTTGCTCCCTCCGCTGCCCAACTACAGGGCTGCACTAGGCCGCCTGCGCCCCTCTGCCACCTTCTTCTCCGCAGTGCCCTCATTGTCCTCTGCCTCGTTCCGTGCCATGCACAGGGCCGCGCTGGAGGGCCTGCGCTCCTCGGATACCTTCTTCTCTGCCGTGGACGCCGTGGTTGAGCTCATCTACTGCACCAGCCAGCGGGGGCGGCCCAAGGAGGACATGGCCCCGCTGGTGCAGCTCATTGTGGCGGAGGTCATGGCCCTCAAGCCCCGGTGAGCCTGCAAGGCTGGCCCGCATGCGCAGCTCTGTGTGCTGCTTGCTCTGCATGTTTTGGCGGCCCGCCCGCAAGTGTGGTCCTGGTCCTGGTGATCTCGTGGCTTCAGTCCCGTAAGCGATCGGGACACCAGGTTGCGACCCAAGGCCCCGCCGCCGCCCCTCTCCCCCCTGCAGCTTCCACGTCTGCCTGCAGCAGGCGCTGGCGGAGCGCAACGGCAACACCGCGCCCGAGGGCGAGCACGATGACAGGTGGGGGGGCGGGATGCATCGCCCTGCTGCCAAGCCACGTCACACAGTGCCATATGGCTGGACAACATGCCAAACTGCCCAGCATCAGCTTGCCGTTTGGTGTCCTGGTGCAGCGAGGAGGACGCCAAGGGCATGGCCCGCCTATTTGCGGAGGTGGGCGAGGCCTACACCGCGCTCATCGCGGAGGGCAGCCCCCAGGTGCGCGGGGCAGCGGCGGCTGTGGGCGGCAGCTGTGGGCTGCATTGAGGTGCTGGCTGCTGCTCTCCAGGAACTGAAAGCGGAGGCGCTGCGTGCTGCTCCTCTGCTGCTCCTTTGCTGCTCAAGGTAACCCTTCCTGCCGCCTGCCCCCTCTGCTGCCGCCTGCCCCCTCTGCTGCTGCTCTGCTGCTCCAGGCAGCCCGTCCTGCCGCCTGTCCCCTCCCAACCGCCAGGTGTCTGGCCCCGTGGAGGCGCTGCTGGACGTGGCCTCCCACCCCGATGACTCCATCTGCTCCATCTCCTTCAACTTCTGGCACCGCCTGTCGCGCGCACTCACCATCGGCCTGCACCCCGAGCCCCTGGGTGGGTGGTGCGGGGCGGGGCAGGGTGGTTGTGAGGCGGGCCCGTCTGGGAGCGCTGGCAGCGCGTACTGTGGGGTGGGGTGGCTGGAGGAGCTGGAGCTGGGCGCTGGCTGGGGCGCTGGGCGCAGGCCGCAGCGGCAGCAGCGTTGCATCTTCAACCTGCAATGCAGAGGAGCCTACCGATGCCGCGTGGCACCGACTGACCGTCAGCTTTTTGCATGGACTGCTTTCCGGCTGCGCAGAGTCTGAGGAGGGGCCCCTGTCGGATGAGGAGCGGGAGCGGCGCGTGCGCCTCTTCACACCCTGGATCGAGCGGCTCGTGGCCCTGATCCGCGGCCGGGTGCGCGGCAGCATGGAGTGGCACTGGCTGCGCACTGTGCCCCCCTCAATGCCTGCTGTGCTCTCAACTGCGTGCCGTTGCCAGTGGCACCCCCAGTAATTCCAGCCATGCACCTGCGCCTCCTCCTCACAAGCGCAGGTGCGCTTCCACGACAACTTTGACGCGTGGCACCGCGACGAGCGCCAGGACTTCAAGCGTGCCAGGTGGGGCGGGTGCTCCGATGGGCGGGTTTGCACACAGGCACTTGCACTGTGCTTCTTGTACCACTTCGTGTCTGGCTGCCGGCGGCTGCGGCCAGCGCCCACCTGCCTCGTGCACCCCACCTCGGCGCAGGGTGGCTGTGGGCGACACCCTCATCGACTGCGCCTCGGTGCTGGGCGGCGGCCGCATGCTGCAGCTGCTGGTGGAGCCGCTGCTGGAGCTCAGCAAGCAGGTGGGGTGGGCCACAGGGGGGCGTGGCCAGCGGTTGGTGGGCTGGCGTCTGCTGACCGGGCACTGCTGTGGAGCCCATCCGGCCGGCAGGGTGCCGCTGCCCACGTCCTGGCCAACGCTTACCACCTGGCCCTGCCTCACACCAACCCTCCAAACCGCCCACCCCTCCCACCTCCAGGTCACCTCGGGCGGCACCTTTGACTGGCGCACCGCGGAGGCTGCCCTCTACTGCGTGCGCGCGGTACACCGCTGCGCGCCGCTGCCGGGGGATGCGCTCATGATGAGCCTGTTCAGCAGCCTGCCCATGCTGCCGGCGGTACCGCAGCTGCAGTACACCGTGGCGCTGACGGTGGGGGCCTACTCCGACTGGCTTTCCGACACGGCGCAGCGCGGCGAGGAGGGGCGCACGCTGCTCAGCCAGGTGGGCGGGCGGGCAAGGTCGCGGTTGAGGTGCAGGGGTTGTCTAGGGCCGATGTGGTCATACCGTGAAGGGGTCGGGGAGCCAGCTGCTATGGCATTACAGCTTGGGGATCATGGGGTCATCCGACTAAGCCTGGGGGCCCCGATCATAAGACCCTGCCTCTGCCACCCCCCAGCTCACATTCTCACCCTCACCCTCACCCACCCCCACCCCCACTCCCTGCCCCCCCACCCCCCACCCGATGCCCCCAGCTGCTGTCCATGCTGATACGCTTCCTGCCCGAGGCCGAGGCCTCCTCTGCCTCCGCCCTCTCCATCCGCCGCCTGTGCGACGGCTGTGCGCCGCTGCTGGCCGCCTCGTCCATGGACCCGCTCATGCAGCTGTACCGCCAGATCCAGGGCAGCGGTGAGCCCGCCTGCCTTTGGATTCAGCTGGCCAGCTGGGCGTGCACATGGCTAGCTGGGATGCGTGCTTCGCGGCTTCATCGCGTCCAAGGGTTGGCGCAGCAGCCAATGTTGTGCCGTCTTGTGTTGCTGCAGGCGATGTCGCCCAGAATGCGTTTGACCTGGACCTGGACGAGGACGACGTGCAGCAGGTGGGCTGGCTTCACAGGTATATTTGACTGTCATGTGCATCTATGTCTCGCTGTCATGTGCGGGGTGGCCGACCACTCAACAGCTAAGCCAAGTGGTCTTTTCATGGCCGATCCCCTCATTGGCTGTTGTGTGGCTCGGCTTGCTGCTCCCTTGCCAACCTGCCCTGCCTCCGCCTCCGTCTGCAGCTGATAGAGGGCGTGGCGCTGGTGGCGTCGGCGCTGCCTGACGGCCAGCGGCAGCCGTGCGTGCAGCAGATGCTGGACATTGTGGTGCAGCCGATGCAGGTGCGTGAGGCTCGGCACGAGCTGGCGGCACGGTCTCGCTTGCAGCTGCTGTGCCAACGCAAGGTTGGGCAGAGTCACCGCATGACAGGCCAGCTGAGCAGTGCCGTGCCCTCCTGCCTTCGCTGTGCAGGGCATCCTGCAGCAAGCAGCAGTGGGCAGCCCGGGGTCGGCACCAGGCACGCCCACCGCGGGCGGTGCGCCGCCGCCGCAGCAGCCCGACGTGCGGCTCGTGCTGCCGCTGATGGAACGGGTGACCACCATCTTCAGGTGAGGGAGAGGGGGGCTGGTTGGCCAAGCTGTGTTGCCAGAGGGTCACGCTTTGTCGCCAGAGGGGTGTGCAACTTGCGGGGCGGTGCGGCCATGGAGCAGCAGGCTTGTGGCTTTTGTGCTGCGGCCGACCTCTCAGCCGCATTGCTTCCTGTCTGTGCAGGGCTGTGAAGGACCCGGCCGACGTGGCGGAGGCGCTGGTCCGCCTTTGGCCCTGGATAGAGGCCGCGCTAGGTGGGCGTCGGGATGGCGGCGGGGGCCGCGTTGGGTTGGGTGGTCAGTGCAGCCACGTGGCGAGCTGTTGCCATCAGCTTGCCACCCCTGCATCTCGCGTACCCTGTGGCTGCAACGCATGGCGAGCGGTTGCTGTCAGCGGGCCACCCTGCATCTCACACACCCTCCACGCCCCTCCCTTCTCCCCCCAGACCGCTTCACCGGCGACATTTCCTCGATAGAGCGCATCTGCCGCGCCCCTCGCTATGCCGTGCGCTCCGCCGGCAAGGCGGCGGCGGCGGCGGTGCCGCTGCTGGTGGCCTCCCTGCCGCAGCGGTTTGAGGTCAGCCGGCAGCCCTGCTTCCTGTACGTGGCCAGCGAGCTGATCAAGACATTTGGGGACGAGCCGGCGCGCGACCTGGAGCTGGGTGCGCTCAGTGTGGGGTGGGGTGGGGTTGAGGTTGTGAGGGGAGGCAGGTGGGTGGGGCGAAGGGCACGGCGCCCATCTATTCACACGCATCATGAACAGCCGCTTGTGCCTACCCGCTCATCCGCGTCCCACCCCTCCCACACCCCTCCCACACCCCCGCAGGCGGCATGTTCAGCCGCATGATGGCGGGGTCGTGCGCCATGCTGCGCAGTCTGCGGGACGTGTCGGACCACCCCGACGTGGCGGACGACACCTTCCTGCTGGCTGGCCGCGCGCTGTCCTACGCGCCGCGCCTGCTGCTCACGCCGCAGCTGCTCAGCGTGCTGCTGGACTCGGCGCTGGCGGGGCTGCTGGTGCAGCACCGCGAGGCCTGCTGCTCCATCCTGGCCTTCATTGTGCGGCTGCTGGACCCGGCCACCCACCGAGCCGTGGCGCCAGAGGCGGTGCAGGGGCTGCAGGCCGCGCTTGCGCCGCGCGCGCCGCTGCTGGTGAGTGCTGTGGGGGTTGGGTGGGGTGTGGGAGGGCGTGTGAAAGGCTGCAGCACGGCACCAGTGTTGGACTGCCACCCTTGACGATAGCTGAGTGGGCCAGATGGAGGTGCCCTGCATTTGTTAGCTCGCCTGCTCACCCCGCCCTTCCTGGCCCTGCTCCCCGCCCCGCAGGTGCGGCTGGTGCTCGGGGGTGCGGTGGGCGCGCTGCCCACCAACCGGCTTGCCGAGCTGACCGACGTGCTGTACGCCGTGCTCAAGGTAGGCCTGGCTGGCCTTGGTGTGAGGTGGACTGCTGAGTGCCTGAGCGCCAGAACGCGCAGTCAGAGGAAACCTGCTGGGAGGGCAGGCAAGAATGCATGTGGCCGAATGTGCCGCTTGCCCCATCGTCGCCCGGCTGCAGGTCACCAACCAAAACGGGCTGCAGTGGGTGGGCGAGGCGCTGGCGGGCATTCCTGACGAGGCGGTCACGTCAGCAGACAAGCAGCGCTTCATGACCGCCTGCCAGCAGGTGGGGGCGAGGGCGGGCGGGGGTTGGGTGGAGGAGGTGGCTCGGCGCAGTGCGCTCCAGCAGTGCAAGCGTGGCCAGGCCTGCTGAGTCTTGTGTTTGGGCTAGCTGACTCCAAACCTCGCCCCTTTGTCAACTACTCAACGTCTCAAATGTCACTGGCCTCAGTACGCTTCTTGTGCCTGCCTCCACTGCCCTCACTAGTGGTTTGCCCAACCCTCCTCTGCTCTGCTCCCGCAGGTGGTGGCGGGCGGGCTGAGCCAGCGGGACGAGCGCGTGCTGCAGCAGGCCATGGACGAGCTGAGCGAGCTGTGCAGGCGCAACCGACGGTCTGCGCAGCTGGCGCAGCGCGCACTGCTGCCGCCGGAGCTGCACTACACCATTCGATGAAGGGGGTTTGCAGGAAGGTGCCGGCGCAGGCGCAGGCGCAGAGGGCGCAAGCGGCCATGTGCACCACCCCACAGCCATGCACATCACAGCGCGTTGAATGCTTCTGTTGGGCTGATACTAGCTGGAGCGCCACCGGCATGCTGTGTAATCATGCACCCAGATGCACAGGGGGCAGGTGGGAGAGCTCATGCAGTGGATGCGCCCTGCTGCTGCGCGTGGCTGGCGCAGCGAGATTGCCATCTCTGCGGGTCGGTGCCGAGCGGCTCGATCCAAGTCCCTCGTCACTCCAGCGAGCTAAATATTGCCGCACAGCATCCCGACTGCGCGTCCCGTGAACCGCGTGCCCCAGCCCCCGTCTCGGTGCTCTCGGTGAGTGCCTTTGGGGCCGCCGGGAAGCAGTGTGCAACCTCTGTGACACTGCGCGCGAGGGGTTCGCCCCTCACGAGGGCTCCAGGTCGTGGGGCACGACCAACGGCGCCGCCGCCGCTGGCACTCGGCCGTCCACCGTGGGCTTGCCTGCGGGTGCCTTGTGAGCTCTTTGCTGGGACCCCTGCCTTTGCAGGTGTCGATATACCATCCAGAAAGTCGCAGAAAGTTCAGGGTTCTGAAGGCCCGGCAGCGAATCAAGCAACGGCAGCAGCAGCGAACGCTTACAGAAGCCAAACACAAGGGGGTCAGTCCTCACCGAGGCTAGGGCCTGCCATGGCGCTGCACACGGTGAGCCTGGGGCTGAATATGGCTCTGCTCACGGCTCTCAGGCTCAACCGTTGTCATTCTACATAAGAGTACTGCCGGGGCCATCACCCTCGCAACACGGCTTGCATCATTCATCCAGTCTGCCCCCGCCCTGCCCCGCAGTTTTTCTTCACCGCACCGGAGGAGCTGGCGCGCCCGCCGGTGGGCCTGGAGTTTAAGGACCTGGTGCACCAGGTGTGGTGAGGGGGCCTGGGTGTGTTTGGTTTGGACGGGGGGTGAGCGTGTGTGGTGGTGGCCTGGGCTTGCTGCAAGGGTGGTACGGGGCAGCAGCAGCATCTGTGGCCTGCTGCCGCCACCCGTCGAGGGTGGTTAGGGACAGAAGCAGTATCTGCGGCCTCCTGCGCCTGGCTGCCTGACCGCTTCTCATCCAACACAACCCAAACCGAGCTCAGGACCTGTTTGATGCGGAGGCGGCGGCCCGGCATGAGGCTGCCTGCAAGCGCGCCGTGGCAGCGGTGATGGACCAGTGCGACGCGCGCGTGCGCGAAGAGGTGTCTCTTGATGGCCACGTGGGATGCGTCTTTGAGCGGTGAGATGTTGGGCAGGGTTGGTTGATGGCAGGGCAGATGCAGATGGCCAAGCAGCGGCGGCAGCAGCAGCAGCAGCAAGGGGAGGAGGGATAGGCGCAACTTGCAAGCTGCACCACTTATGCACAGTGATTGCTGTGTTTGATCATGCAAGTGTGTGGTACATAAGGGCACTGCATGTTGTGTCATAGCAAGAGCAGCAAGGTGGAGCGTGTGGCAGATAAGGCACAAGCCGCGCGTGAGCTGCGCTTTGGAGCGGCCAGTCTCCTCCAGCCAGGCGGGCGGTTGGTCAAGATTGTGTTCCATCTGAACATCATGCTGTCCACTCACCTGGCCGCCCGCCTGCCCCCTGCAGGAGCCCCTACTGCCACGCCGTGGTGCGAGGCCACGTGTGTGCCGTGTTTGCCGGAGAGATTGCGGCCTGGCCGGGGCACGACCAGGTGGCGGAGCACCACGACGCGTTTGTGCGGGGCGAGCCGCTGCCGGTGGAGGACGACGCCACCTGGCTGGTGCAGGTGGGTTGCATCCCAATTGGGTTGGTCGTGATGGGCCGCTGTGCACTTGCAGAACTTCCTGCCTTCCTTGGCAACTGGCTGGGGCTGGTTGGTGCAGTCGCAAGTTGGGGCACAGCTGGGCGCATGCCGTGGTTTGAGGGTGCATGCAGGCGAGCCTGGCAGGGTCGCCGGTGATGCTGGCTGTGAGCGTTCGGTCCTGCCCTTGCCTGGGCCCACCCCCACCTGCAGTTTTACGACAGCTTCAGCGGCCATGCCTCCATGGACGATGTGACCGAGGCCGCGCTGCGTGCGCTCAGCCGCGTCCAGGTCAGGGCCACCTGCCCACAGTCTGCTGCATGCCCCCATGTGTGGGTGGAAGCAACTGCAGTGCACTTAGCCATTGCTGCCACCCACACACATGCAACCCAAGACTGCTTCTGCCCATCCTGCTGCGCATTCCTCATGCTCTCCTCTCCGACTCCACACCAATGCTCCTGCGGCAGGGCAGCTTTGCGTTTGTGCTGTACGACAGCCTGACCAAGCGCGTGTGGGCAGCGCGGGACGCGGAGGGCGTGCAGCCGCTGTTCTGGGGCGCCACGAGTGCGTTTTTTCTTCTTCTGGGGTCCACGAGCTGAGCTGCTCTTCGTCTGCATCCTTGGTGTGGTGGTGCTGCTCCACATGCTGTCTTGACCAATGAGCGGTGTGCCTCCCTGCAGATGACAACCGCCTCGTTTTCGGCACGCATCCATCCAAGCTCGACGGCAAGCAGGCTGCGCATCTGGCTCATGGTTTTGGAGTCGGTCGCCACGTGCTGTTCAGCGCTGTTTGGTGCCCATGCTGCCGTGTGGAAGCCGCAAGCAGGTTGCCAAACTGCGCCTGCGCCGCGCTCCACCCCCCTTGGCCCGCCACAGGCTGCAACCCCACCGCCACGCCCTTCCCTGCCGGCACGCTGTACGCCAGCCACGACCCCACGCTGTGCCACAGCCCAGGCAAGCCGCGCACGCCTGGCGGCGCCGCATCCACTCAGGACACCCTTGCACGCCTGCACCCCTGATTGGCATTGCAAGTGCTTGCAAGTGCTTGCCCTGCAGCATGCTGGCCAGCACAGTGATGCCCCGGCACCCCGCCCCTTTGCCCCCTCATCCGCAGGCTCCAAGGGCTTCATCATCCGCGGCGAGCACCCGCTGCCCGGCCACCTGCTGAGCTTTGTGCCCAGCACGGTGCAGACGGCCACGCACCACTGGCGCGGCGTCAAGGCGGTGCCACGCATCGACGCCGAGGGGTGAGCCCCGGTGGGGTGCGGGGCCGCTGCTGTGCCTGCCTTGCATGCACGTCCCTGCAGCCAGCAAGTTGTTGGGCAAGTTGCCTGGCACCCAGGGGTGACATGGAGCGGCTGGTCCGCGGGACGCACCCTCCCAGGCTGCAGCCCACTTCTGCTTGCAACATCACCGCGACGCAGGCACATCTGTGGCGCCGTGTACCGCGTCGCCTCTGAGCGCGGCCTCACCTCGGAGACCTAGCGGCAGCAGGCGTGCTGTAGCAAGGCGTATTCTGCGGCCGCATTGTGCGGCGTGGCCGCATGCACGCCTGCATGCTTCTACCGTGTTCACCTCTAGAAAAAATGTGTTGTCCCGGTGCCAGAAATGGTGACGATGGCACCAGGTGGCCAGTCCGACACACACAGCAAGCATAGACGCTGCACAACGCTTGCATTGCACCCCCTTTTTGATTGCAGCCCAGCCTCATGAGAGCTGCTACCTGCACAGCCTGATTCAGCAACCATGATGGTGCCGCCACCATGCATCCGGGCGGCTCCTCCATGCTGTCTCGCCATGCCCAGCTCAGCCACCCACCCACTCGTCTCTGCATGCACGCAACCCAGCAGCGCATGCCTGCTGCTGCTATTTTCCGCCAACCCTGATGCCCTGACCCCGCTTGCTTCTCATGTACGGAACCCCTGCAAACCACTCGTGTAACAACAGGATAATAGAGAATGGTTTGGTTTCCAGGCACGCATCGTGTTGGGCTCGGTCGCTCATGCTGCACTGCGCCGCAACAGACGCCGCGCCCAGGGGCGGCAACCAGGTGAGGCCGCTCACGCCGCCTCCTCCTCCGCGTCTGGCCAGTAGGGCACCTTCTTCTTGCTGTCGATGTAGTACACATCGCTCTTCTTCACCTCCTTCCACTGCTTCACAATCAGCTCGGCTGCCTGGTCCAGGAAGTCGCCCTGAGGGGTTTGGGCAGGGGGAGGGAGCGGGGGGCAGGGGCAGTGGGCCAGGTGCAAGCGAACATGCCCAGCCCGACTGGCCGTTTGCCAGCTTGGCGCGCTTGCATACAGGGTCGGTGCCCCAAAACTGCCACAGATCACCCACACCCACGCCTCCCGGAGGGCCCACCTGGCAGTCGATGTGCTCCTTGCCCTCCGCGTTCTTCACCACGCTCGCGCCGCTCGCAAACTTCTTGCCTGCGGCACAGCACAGCCATGCGCTCCAGCGGTCAAGGGCTAGTAGCGACCTCTCGTGCATTCAACCTCACCCACCACCTCAAGACAAGCACCAGCGCGCCTCCCGCAAACTGGGAACCTCATGCAACTTGGTAGCCGCAAGTGCGTGACGGCGATGCCCCGAGGCCTCCCAACACCCCCGCGCACCAAACAGCTTGGAGGCCTCTGCCAGCTTGACGCCAAACGCGTCCAGCCCGCTGACCGTCGTGATGCACTTCTTCTTGTTCCGAGTGTTGCGCTCCAACACCACCTACGGGGGCGCCAGCAGGTGCGGGAAGTCAGCCAGGTCAGCTGGCTGGCGAGGAGCCGGTCGAGTGACGGCAGGCATCACAGCTGCATGCAGGCGGTCAATTTCCTGCAAAGCAACAACAGACGCTCGCCCCCTGGGCTGCCACCCACCCTTCCCTACTGGCCCCACCTCCGGTTTCCCTCCTTTCTTCTTCTTGCTGCTCTGCTTCTTCTCTGGCGCTGGCGCCGCGGCCGCTGCCGGTGCCGCTGCTGCGCCGCCCTCGCCGCCTGCCGCTGCGCCGCCCTCGCTGACGGTGAGTTCGGCCATGGCACCCGACACGCCCGCCTCCTTTGACGCCTTCCACCGCTTGTACTCCTCGCTGTCCTTGGGCAGGAAGTCGTTGAACTCAGAGGGCACGCCTGGGGTGGAATTAGAGAAGGGATGGCATGCAGCGAACAACCACGGGAGGAGGGCACCAGCAGCAGGCAGCGCCGTGGCAGGCGGCGGCAGGCGGCGGCGGCGTTTGTATGCAGCCGCTGCGCGGCGGGGCTGATGACTGTCGCATCAATCTGTTGCGAACCCGCTGCGATTGCTCCCAAGCGGAGGACCGCTGCACAGCGCCTGGACGGCCAGTCGCCATCGCGCGGTGCACCAGGAGGGTCGTGCGATCGAGCACACGGCCCGATGACCTGCACGCACCTGTCACGGGATCATACTCGACCACCAGGGGCTGCACCGTGGGACCGCCCTCTGCTGCTGCCGCCTCGGCCATACTGCTGCTGCTGCTGCTTGACTGACTGAGAAGACGACTAAACAAAGTTTGGTCGTTCAGCAAGTGGCCTGGGGCCGACGTGCAAGCAACTTGGGCTCATGGGAGCGCCGCCGCCGCCGCCGCCGCCACTGAGGAGCATGCAACCTGCACAGTGCCCGGCAGAGTGGCACCCAGCAGGCCCTGCCCTGAGGAACCTCCGTGACCCAGAGCATCGGGGCACCTCAGCTGAATCAGGCGCCTTGGACGCCTTAGCATGATGATCGTGCGAGCATGGTCAGGCGTCGAAGGCGCCAGCCGGGCGCCGTCCATGGGCGACCCACACAGGGGCCCCAGGGCCGCGATCTGACCGTATTGTTTAGATACAACATCTCCACGAACAGCTGCGGCTCCAAAGCGCCCTGTTCGCCTCCCGGCCCAAGGCCCTTTGGCGGGCCCCCGTTCTCCCTCGAGCCGGGGTACCCTCCTGCCACCTCCAGACGTTGAACCCCGCCTCCCATGTTCAGGGAAGTACCCCGGTGAACGCACGGCACTTCCCATGCCGCACCGATGCCGCCGCGGGCTCGCGGCCCTTCTGCTGCTGCTGGCTGCCCTAGGTGGCACCTCGGCGGGACTCGGAGACTCAGATCAGGGTGCCTTCCCGAGCAGCGCTGGCGCTGGCGCCNGGCCTTCGCGAGATGCGGCGCCTGTGGCCCAAGCGCGGCACGCCCCAGCTCAACGTTACGGGCACCTTCCGCGGCGAGTGGTCGCAGCTGGCCTGGCCGCAGCAGCTGGCGCTGGGGGGCTCCCCGCTCGCGCAAGGCGCCGGCGTCACGGTGCTCAAGCTGCGCCATGTGGGCGGCAGCCAGGTGATTGACCCATGCATTTTGTTGCATGGTGTTGCGATTTCCTGTCCAGAGTGGCGTGTGTGCATGCGCCGTGCATTGTCAACTTGGGTTGCAGCGGTCCCGCAAGGACGCACTGGTGTTTGCCTACCGTGTGCTGCTCCTGCACAGTTCGTAAGACCCAAGCACTGCACCGCTTCTCCACCTATGCAGGGCGGTGTGTTTGGTGTGGACGGCGAAATGGTGCTGCGCGATGGACAGTACGTGTCGTCAGGAGACCTGCTGCTGAGCTTGACGGTGGGTAGTGTCTGCCTGGGCTGGGGTGGGCGACATGTGGGGGTAGTCTGCTCGTTCGGCTTCCGAGTTCGTCGCAAGCCGAGTTGACCAGGCTGCCATGCGCTACTTATTTGCAGCCACCTGTTGCCTGGCATGCCTCTGCCCATGTCGCTCACCCTGACATCTTTTCTAAACCCTGCAGGGCGTGTATGTGCCGGCAGCTGGCAAGCTGATGGCCGTGGCGGAGCCCGCACACCCGCTGCGCCTGCCCGCCTCTCTCAGCCTGTACCAGCGCTGGAGCCTGGGCGGGCAAGACGGCGACAGTGAGGGCAGCAGCAGCTCGGCATCTGGCCTAGGGGTGCATGCAGCGCTGCTGGAGGCCCGGACGCGCCGGCGGTGGGGGGAGGGCGGCGGCAAGGACATGGCGGCGGCCGACCCTGCCAGCCGCTTCAGGGATCAGGCCAGCTGGCAGCGCTGCTCGTTTGTGCTGGATCTAGTCACCGCGCAGCCGGCAGCAGCAGATGCCGCAGATCCGGTGCAGCCGCTGCGCCACAAGGTCAGGCACAGCCGGCAGAGCAGCAGCAGCGGCAGCAGCAGCAGCAGCAGCTCAGAGGTGGCGGCCTCCTACCCGGATGGCTCTGCACCTGGGCAGGCAGCAGTACCACAGAGCGACAGCTACCAGGGCGACGACAGCAGCAGCTGGCAGGGCCGGCAGGAGGCGGCTGCCCCCGCGTCAGCCGCCCCCCAGGGCATGCTGCTGCAGGGGGCCCTGACCAGCCGCGACTGCGGCCTGCGCCTCACCCTGACCCTGGCGCCCGTCAAGGTGGACGAGTACTACAGCAAGGCGGTGAGTGAAGTGAATGCACACTAAAGTTTGATGTGGTTACCATGCAAGCATGCGGCGCAGGCGGGCTGCACGGCTCTGCAGCCATGCTTGCTTGCCCGCCCGGCATGCCGCACCCTCTGCCGCCCAACCTGCTCACCTCATGCATGCCGTGGTGCCCTGCCCCCCACCGGTCAACCGCAGGTTAACTACACGCTGATGGTGACCGCCATGGGCTTCCTCCAGGTCCTGCTGCTGGTGCGCCAAATGGAGTCGGTGACCACCCAGGCCCTGGCGGCGCGCGTCTCCCTCCTCACCCTAGCACACCAGGTGGGTGCGGCGGCCTCGAAGCCCCCCAGGGTGCCTGGCTGGGCACGCATGTCTGCTCAACAGGGTGCCCTTGCCTGCCAGCACAAGTGCAGTGTCCAGCACACCCCGAGTCGTTGCGTGTTGCTGCTTCGCACTGCTCCTCAGGCTGCCCCCGCCTCTCTGCTTCCCCCCACCCCCCGCCGCAGGCCATTCTGGATGCCTACCTGTGCCTGGTGCACCTCACACTGGGCGTGGTGGTGGACAGCCTGCTGCACAGCTTTGGCACCATTGCGCTGATGGAGTTTGGTGAGTGAGCAGCTGGTGTGCTGTTGGGGAGGCCAGGAAGCGTGGCCATGGCCTGCTGCCCTTGTGTCGCGGGAACCGGTGTGCTGCTCGCCATTCGTCCATGCTGCTACCCGGCCTGGCGCCCACCCACCTCCCACCTTGCCTCCCTGGCTCCTTCCCTCCCCTCCCGCAGTCATCTTCTCGGTGTTTGAGATGCGGCTGCTGCTGACGGTGAGCCGTGCGCGGCGCGGCTCCTCCGACTCCTGGACCGCCCAGCGTGACGCCTCCCTGCTCTACGCCCGCTTCTACGCGGGGCTGCTGGGAGGCATCCTGCTCACCTACCAGCTGCAGCGGTGCGTGGTGTGGGGACTGCGTGTGGCAGGCGGCCATGGGACTGATCTGCCTGGCTGCCTCACGTGGTGGGCGGCAGTGGTCGCGCAGCTGGCTGGCTGGACGGGCCCAGTGGGGCACCTGCGTGCCGCCCCCTGTCCCTGACCCACCCCTCCCCGCCCAACTCCCCACCCCCCTCCTTGCCGCAGGCACTTCCCGGTGCTGCTGTTTGCCTTCTTCTCCTTCTGGGTGCCCCAGATCGTGCTGTGCGTGCGCGGCGACGTGCGCCAGCCGCTCAAGCCCGAGTTTGTGCTGGGGACGAGCGTGGCGCGCCTGGCCCTGCCCCTCTACATCTACGGCTGCCCCTCCAACCTGCTGCGGGTGCAGCCCAGCCCCCGCCTGTGCGCCTGGCTGGCCGGCTGGGTGGCGCTGCAGGCGGCGGTGCTGCTGGCGCAGCGCGCCTGGGGCCCTCGCTGCTTCCTGCCCCGCTGCATGCTGCCGCACCGCTACGACTACTCGCGGCCGCTGCCGCTGCCGCGCTGCGGCGACGCAGAGGAGGGGGAGGACCGCGAGTGCATCATCTGCCTCAGCGAGGTGGATGCGGGGGGCAAGGCGCAGCACGCCATCACGCCGTGCAACCACGTGTTCCACCGCGCCTGCCTCGCGCAGTGGTGCGAGTGCAAGGCGGCGTGCCCCACCTGCCGCCGCCCGCTGCCGCCCCTCTAGCAACCCATCCTAGCCGCTTTCTGGCCCTTGCCACTGAGTTGAGTTTGCTGAAACCAGCGGGTCCTTTGCCGCCGGCACGGATGCAATCGCAAGGTCGCTGCTTGGTGTCGCGCCTTGTTGCCTCCGTCCCATGGCTTCCCGTTGCACATCCCTGCCTGCCTCATTGCCCTCGTCCTCTGCCTGAGTAACGCTTTCGGTACCTCTTAGATTCACTGATTCTTGCTCACCTGCCCTGCACAGCCGTCACTTGATTTTTCGTGCACTTGCACGTGCCTCCCCTGCACAGATGCACCGCGCCGCCATTTGCGGCGCTCATGAGCCTGCCCCGGCGGGATCTGTAACTTGTAACACTTGCTCATTTCGCAGGGAACGTGGGTCATGGGCTCTAGCAGCAGGGCACATTAACCGGGAGTCAGAGGCACATGCAATGGGAGCAACACGTGTGGGGCTTGGGCCGATGTCGACTCGTGTGGGGATTCATGAAATTTTCTCAACGCTAGCCGCAGCCCCGCCCGCCTGCCCCACACGCGCTTCTGGCACCAGGACAACAAAATGGCGAGCGGGCAGGGCAGCCAAGCTGAGGGTGAGGAGCCTGCATGCGCCGGGGACTGTCCTCCCACCAGCCCATCCCCCCGCTCCCTGGGGCACCCCCTCACTCCGCCGCTCCTCGAATCGCGCTGTGGGCACCTGGTGGCACAACTCTGGAGCGTCCAGAGCCCCAGCGCCGCTGTCCCGGCAAACCTCCCACCACCGCAATGCGCACCGCCCCACGCGCGCTGCTGGCCGCGGCGTGCCTCAGCCTGCTGCTGATCTGCGCCGGAGCGCAGGCAGCCGCCCCGGCCCCCGCCGTGGACGAGCATGACCACGAGCACGAGGCCAACTCCACGCTCAGCGCCGCCGCGGCCGTGCCGGGCTCCGGCGCGGATCTCCACGCCGGCGAGCACGACCATGACCACGAGAACGAGCCTGTGAACGCCACCGCCGCCGGCGTCCCCGCTGCCGACGGCCACGCCGAGGAGGACCACGCCCACTCAGCCGAAGAGGAGGCAGCAACCGCTGCAGCCGCTGGTGCCCACGACGACCATGCCGGCGAGGAGGGTGGAGACAGCCACGAGGGCCACTCGCACGGCATCTCCGTCAGCTCCTACTGTGAGCCGAGACCCCGACACCTTGCCGTCGGGCGGCGTGGGGGAGCGTGCATACCTGGGTGACATTGGCAGTGTGCATGCATGCCATGCTTCGCCTTGACGTCAGGGGGGCTGTGCGCGCTCCTCCACCCTGCACTGCTCGACCCTCCACCCTGGCCGCCTCAGCTGCCCGCTCGCCCAGAAGCTGCCCGAGTCCCTGAAATCCACACAATCCACAGTCAAACCCCAACCCTCCC
>RRZL01000059.1:351805-387980 GCA_006782975.1 Chlorella sp. Dachan | reverse complement strand
GCGGTGGCCCAGAGGGGGATGGCCCCGCCGCTGGTGGCTGCTGCGGCGGTGCCGCCGCCTGCTGCGGCTGAGCGGGGCCGCTCGCAGGCCCTTGCGCCGCACCCCTACAGTGGGCAGGCAGGGCAGGCGGCCGCAGTTGGCACAGGCAGAAAGCAAAGCCACGCGCAGAGACTGGGACATCAAGCTTGCAAACCAGCAGCATATGTGCAGCTGAGTTTGCGCCCCACCAGCCCACCACCCCACCACTCACTTGCCGCCCTCAAAGCCGAGGCCCTGCTTGGCGGTGGCAGCCCCCGCCCCCGCCTGCTTCTGCTGCATGTAGTACGCGTGGGCCTTGTCCTCCTCCATGGCTGCCCTGCCTGCTGCTCTGTCTAGGGGCGCTCACGGCGGCAGCGACGGCAGCAGCGGGGGAGCGGCGGGCGGCAGCGGCCCTGCTGCTCTGTCCCCGACTGGGCGCAGGCACACGGCCCTGAAGCAGCTGCGGTGCCGATCAGGTGCAGAGGGCTTGCGCAGACTGCCCCACAGGCGCCAGGCGGTGGGCAGCGAGCTGGTGCGGGGCTGGCAGCGCGCCCGGCGAACCACGATGTGATCACGGGATCCAGATGGTGGCGGGGGCCGCCTGCAGTGCCGGTTGCAAGCCCTGCAGGCATGGGTCGCCAGCGCAGCATCCGGCCGGGGCCAGGGCGCCGCAGGCTCCCCCGAGCAGGCCTCTTTCAGGGACCTGGCGTGTGCCAATTGGAAGGTCGTCTGCTAGCAGCAGCTCGTCACAATGGCGGCAGTGGCTGAGGAGCTTCGCAAGGAGACCGTGGTGCGTGGGGCTGGGCACAGTGCTGTGCCGCTGCAGGAGCTGGGGCACGCCGGGGGGCGGCCGCATGTCTGCACCAGGACGTGATGGCGGCATGATAGGCGCCCCAGGCGCCCAGCAGCCGCCCCTGCCATACCCACCGATCGCTGGCAGCGGTGGGCGGTGGACCGCGGCGCCTGGGGGCCGGCAGCGGCGTGGGGCAGCACTGCTGCCCACCCGGTGGCGGCACACCCACTGCCCCGTGGCGCGAGCGTCAGCGCCAGGCAACCCCGGCAATCGGCCAACCCTGACCCGCTGCGCTGCTGGTGCAGGAGGAGGTGGAGGAGGATGTTGATGACGAGGTTAGCAGCGATGATGATGACGTGCCGGACCTGGATGAGGCCGGTGCGTGTCAGTGGGCCCCGGCTGCGGCTGCGCTGGCGGGGCGCTGGCATTGGAGCAGCGCCGGCGCTGTGGCTGCTTCGCATGTGTGCAGGGTGCAATGCAATGGCGCGTGGTGGCTGGTTACGCACTGCAGGGAGCAGCGGTGCCTCTGTACTTGTAGCCAGTGTGTGCCCTGCATCTGCCTGGTGACCGACGCTTGGCTGCCCCACCACCGCTGCAGGCGAGGAGGGCGCGCGCGGCAAGCAGAGCCGCAGCGAGAAGAAGAGCCGCAAGGCCATGCAGAAGCTGGGCATGAAGCCTGTGCCCGGCGTGATGCGCGTGCAGATCCGCAAGAGCAAGAACGTGAGCGTGCTGTGGGGGGCGCGGGCGGCAGGCAGGATGTTTTATGCGGCCAGCTCCTCGGGCCGTGCAGCTGGCGTGCGTCGTCGCGACGGGCGGTGAAGCTGCGTCTGCGCTGCTGCCGCCAGTTGCTGCGTGCTGCGGCTGCTGCTGGTCAGTTGCTGCGTGCTGCGGCTGCTGTGATAGTCGCTGCTGTGCTGATCCGCCCCCCACCCTGCCACACCCCGCTGCCCCGCTCAGATCCTGTTTGTGATCAACAAGCCGGACGTGTACAAGAGCCCCTCCTCTGACACCTACGTCATCTTCGGCGAGGTGCGCTGGCACTGGTGCCGCCGTGCCGGAACAACCCAGCCGCTGGTCTGCAGCTGTCCGTGGTGTGTGTGGGGAGCTGCATGAGACTGCACGGCAGCTTTACCCCTCCACCCCCCTCGGCATGCGCTGCATCTCGAGGGCGTATGTGCTGTTGGTTCCTGGCCCCACCCGCAGGCCAAGATTGAGGACCTGTCCGCCCAGGCGGCCGGCGCAGCAGCAGAGCAGTTCCGGTGCGTGCGGCAGGGCTGCCGTCAGCCAGATTCTGGGGATCGACATCAGTGCTGGTCTGGGCGTCCCTGCAGCTGCTCCTGCCTGCCGCTACTGCTGCAGCTGCTGCTCGGTTTGCCGCCGCTGCCGAGACCTGCTGCGCCTGGCCCCCCGTGCCCTCTGCTGCAGCATGGCGGAGGCCATGGGCGCGGCTGGCGCTGGCCCCACGCCCGCGCGCGCTGCCGAGGCTGTTGAGGAGGAGGAGGAGGAGGGCGAGGAGGTTGACGAGAGCGGCGTGGAGGCCAAGGACATTGAGCTGGTGATGACGCAGGCGGGCGTCAGCCGCAGCAAGGCGGTCAAGGCGCTCAAAAACGCCGACGGCGACATCGTCAGGTGCGCTGGCGGGGAGGCGCCGGCAGGATGGAAAGGCACAGGGGGTGCGCAGCCTGCTGCCGGGGCGTCAGCGAGCTGCCCTGCGGTTCATTTCCTGCGCCCTGCTTGCTGGGTGGCTGCAGCCGCACTCCAAGCCGTGGCCTGCCACCCTCATGACCGCTTCTTCCCCTGGCCTCCTCCCACGCTGCAGCGCCATCATGGAGCTCACGATGTGAGCGGGTGCACGCTGAGTGCAGGCGCGCCGCACAGCTGGGCGGGCCCCGTGTGCGGCGTGCCCGGTGGCGCGGTGGCGGCGGCGATAGCGCTGCATGCCCCGGACCGCCACACTTGCTTCCTGCTGGCATGATTTCTTTGCTGGCCCCTGTGACGAACATATGCGGTCGGTGGCACAACAGACTGGACGGGCTGGATGGGAGCAGCAGCAGCGGGGCACAGGGCACAGAGGCGGGGCTCGCATGGGTCAAAGCGCCACCGGTCAACCCTCCGTTGCATTGGCGCATGCTGCGACATGTTTGCGAGCCCAATTGCTCCCTCGTGGTGTGCCGGGCACTAGTCAGCGGCCGCCTAGCGCGCGAGAACTGAGGAGGCTCGGGCCGCAGGTGCTCACCGGGCACCCGCTGCTCGCTTTGGTCGACGCCTAGCGACCCGTGGGCCGCGTCCCAGCAACCCAGCGCCGACAGCTGCTCAAACCGCTCGGCACAGGTTGCCCGGCGGCCCCTGGCAGCCTCGTGCGGCCCCCCCGGCAGCCCCTGGCAGTCTCATCATTACGCCCCAGCACCGCCCCAATGGCCTGGAGGCGCCACAGCTACAGCGGGCAGCTGCCGCCGCCCGCCGCTTCGCCCACTGCTCAGGCGTCGCCGCTGCCCTTCCCCGGCATGCAGCCCCGCAGCTTGGTGGGCTCGCCCCTGGGCAGCAGTGTGGCGGGTGCTGTGGCATCGCCTGTCCTGGCAACAGGCGCGGCCCCATCTCCACAAGCCGCGCCAGAGCCGGCCCTGGCCGCCGCTGCAGTGGCCGACGAGGAGCAGCTGCAATCCATGCTCTCAGCGCTGCGCGTGGCGCTGGCCAAGAAGGAGGCCGCATTGGTCAGCGTGGCAGGGCAGCTGGCAGAGGCGCAGGGGCGGCTGGAGGGTGCCGAGGCGGAGCGCCGCGGGCTGGCGGCACGGGTGCACGAGCTGGAGGCGGCTGGAGCGGCACCCGACCGCCTGGCGGCTGCCTCGTCCGTGACCGCCGAGGGCCGGCTGCTGGCCCAGGCACGGGAGGAGCTGGGCCGTGAGGCGGCAGCCGCAGTAGATCTGGCGGCGCAGCGGGACGCTCTGCAGCGGGATGTGGCGCTGCTGCAGCAGCAGCTCATGGCGGCGGCGCAGGCGGAGGCACAGGAGCGGGAGCGGCTGGCCGCAGAGGCCGCTCAGAGCCGGCTGCTGGCGCGGGCGCGGGCACGCCAGGTGCAACAGTTGCAGGCAGAGCTGGCGACAGCTGCCAGAACCGCTGGCGGCACAGCGGCGGCGGCCTCGCAGCAGGTGGAGGCAGCACGAGGCAGCGCAGGTGCCGCCGCCCAAGTGGCAGCAGAGGCGAACGCCCGGGCTGCTGCAGCTGAGGCCGAGGCAGCACAGCTGCGCCAGCAGCTGGAGATGGCGCAACAGGCGTGCCATGATGCTCAGTCCAGGTGGGTGGGGCGAGCGGTCCTTTTCACTGCCCTTGTCACGTTGATTGACAAACCCGTCCAGTTGCAGGCTTCACAGCCTCCGCCTGCCCTGCTTACTCACTTTCTAAACGTCCTTGGGCAGGGCGGCTGCGGCGGAGGGCGAGGCGGCCCAGGCGGCGCAGCAGGTGGAGTGGCAGGCACTGCGTATCGGCGAGCTGGAGGCTGTGTCATCTGTGGGCCAGCTGATGCGCAAGTATGAAGGAGAGGTTCAGCGCCTGCGTGCCCAGTTTGAGGCCGAGCGGCGAGACCTGCAGCAGCAGCTGGCCCAGGCCCGGCAGCAGGCGGCAACGGGGACATCTGCAGCGCCAGCTACACCGGCCCAAGGGGTGGGCTTGCCGCAGCAGGCATCCCAGGACAGTGCAGCGTGGGCAGCGCTGTTTGACCAGCCCGAAGCCTCTCAGTCAGCTGCAGCAGAGATGCAGGAAGCTTGCATGCAGACAGAGGAGAGCGGCGGCTCCTCCCAGCAACCAACGGAGGAGTGGGCAGACCCTGCGCTGCTGGATGCAGCACGCATGGAGATTGAGCGCCTGCAGCACATGGCTGGGGAGCTGCTGGAGTCGCAGGCGGCAGGTGGGCTCAGCTGCGTGGGTAAGGTTGGACAGCAGAGGCTTTCGCTTGTATTGTGCGTTGTGTGCAGCTGCCTCATCTTAGCACATCTGGCGTGCCACAAGTGGTTGTTCTTGCCACCGCCCTCCCTGTGCAGCCCAGCACGCATTGGAGGATGCGCTGGCCAAGCAGCGGGAGGCGGAGATGGCCCGAGACAGCGAGGCTGCAGCCCGTGCAGCTGCCGCCACAGAGCAGCAGCTGGCGCTGGATGCTGCCCACCGGGCAGAGGCAGGCCTGCGCGAGCGGCTGGTCATGGCGGAGCGCCAGCTGGCGCACCAGAGCGGCGAGGTGCGGGCGCTGCGTGAGGCCAACGAGACATTGGACCTGGCGCTGGCGGCAGTGCGGGTGAGCGCGCCGCTGATGGTGGTGTTGCCTTGCCTGCTGGCTGCTCCACCTGTCAACTGCTGGTTGGACTTGAGTGTGGGTTCTGACTGCCTACTGCCTTCGCAAAGTGCAACCTGCACCCTCGCCTGCCATGCAGGAGGAGTTGGAGGCGGTGCGCCAGGTGCCACATGCGCAGCTCGAGCAGCTGCAGACTGAGCTGCGGCGGGCAGCTGCCCACACAGATGCCCTGGAGGCACAAGTGCAGCAGCTGAAGCAGGCGGCGGTGGCGACAGTGGAGGAGCACGAGGCAGCGGTGCGCCAGCAGGCGCAGGAGGGGGCGCTGGATGCTGCAGAGCAGATGGCGGCTGCCTTGCAGGCGGCTGTCGAGCGGCACGACGAGGAGGTGCAGGCGCTGCATGCGCAGCTGGCGGGTGTGCAGCAGCAGCTGCAGGCTGCGCAGGCGGAGCTTGCGGCGGTGCAGCAGGCACAAGCGGCACGGCTTGCGCGGGGGGAGCAGGTGGGGGTGCAGGCGGGCAGCCCAACAGCAGCAGCCCACCATGCCAGCACACAAACGCAGGCTGTGGTGGAGCGGGCGCCCTTGCAGCCGCTGGCCCCGCACTTTGCTGCTAGCGTGCAGCGACAGCAGCCCAGCAGGCAGGGCAGTGCCTGCGAGTCTCCTGTGTTTGGCGGCTGCGAGCGGCTGTCCCCTGCCCCCCTGCTGGCGGCCTCAGTGGCCCAGACCGCCACGCAGCTGCAGCTGGAACTGGCCAAGGTGAGGCTCACACCCATGAAGCCACTCGTTGGAGGCAGCCTGGCAGGCTCGGGGGCCAGCGCCAAGCACCTGCCGCCGCCGTCCCGGCTGGGCTCGGCCTTTGGCGAGCTGGGAAGCATGGCGTTCGGAGCGGGACCACAGCAGCCCCTGCCAGGCTGCAACAGCTTGTCAGGCCTGGCAGCGCGGCGACTGCCCACGCTGGCACCCAGCAACAGCAGCAGCCACAGCCGGCTGGCGGCTGAGGACGAGGACACATTTTATGCCACGCCGCTCGCGCAGACACCTGCCTCGTTGTCTCCTGAGCTGTCGCCCTCCAGCAGCATGCTGCCGCCTGCGGCTGCCGCTGCAGGGCCAGGGCGCCTGCTACATGGCCAATCGCAGCAGCCGGACCAGCAGCTGGAGCGGCAGCAGCAGTGGCAGCAGCAACAACACCAACCTGCTGAGCAGGCTCAGCTGCGAAGGCAGGGGCCACCTGTCCCACCGCTGGACCTGCAGCTGGTGCGGCCCTACACCTCCCTGTCGTGTGAAAGCAGCGGGCGGGAGGAGCGGCCATTCCGTTGCAGCAGTGCTGGAGGGGGCGGCAGCGGCGGCTGGAGCGCACCCAGTGCCGAGGCCTCTGTGCCCTCGGTCGGCTCGCTTTCGTCGCTGGGCCCATCGGCCAGCCAGCTGGGGCCAGCGTGGACGCCGGCAGCGGGCGGCGGTGGCGGCAGAAGCAGCCTGCTGCCGCTGCCACATGACTCTGGTGTCAAGGGGGGCATGAGCCCTGCCACCGAGAGCGGTCTGGGGAGCAGCTGGCAGTCGGCGGCGCTGGACGCCTCGCTGGCACGGCTGGCGGCACTGACCGCCGGGCTGACAGCCAGCGGCAGCCGGCGACAGGGACAATGATGATCGTTTTGTGGGCAAGATTGCATGTATCTGGCTGACGCCACGAGTGAAAGCTGCAAGATCAGGCCTGTGGGCAGCTGCGCCTCTGCAGAGGCGTCACGCCTACGGTAGCGCAGCATGCGCGAAAGACCAGCAGGTACATTTTGGCTGGAACCATTGCGCGAGGCGCCTTTGCCGACTTGCCGACTTCTCAATATTCTCTTTCCCGACTCAGCATCATGAAGCGAGAGGAGAGCGACGCCGCGACTCCGACTTCGTCCGCTTTCCGGGAGAGCAGCTTTCGCCTTTCTTGCCTGCTCCTGGCCTGCCTACTGACGGGCGCAGTGGCGACTAAGCTTGCCATCCAGGTGGGCGCGCGACCCTGCCCCACCGCCGCCGTCGCCGCCGCCTCAAATGCCCGCTCGGTGCTAGCAATTCTGCGGTTAAATTGATTGGCCTTCCGCTCGACTACCCCTGCAGTCGCACGCCCAGCCCCAGGCCGTCCAGCTGCACATTGTCCTCGACATCAAGGGCTCAGCCAAGGCGCTGGCAGACCAGCGGCAGCGGCAGGGGGCGGCGCAGCCTGGCGGCGGCAAGGCGCAGCCTCCGCTGCAGGGCCGCAAGCAGCTGCGTCTGACGGCACTGGAGGCAGAAGTGTGGGGCAGCAGGTACAGGTGCGGCATGTGGGTTAGTGGCTGCTGCGGGGTGATTCGCTGAAACCGAGCGTGCCTCAAGAACTTGAGGTGAGCTGTGGCTGTGGCTGCCTGCCGTGCTTGCTAACAATTGCCCGCATCCTGACCCCCCCCCCCCTTCGCCTCCAACTTGACGACTGCAGGCCAGCAGCGGCAGCAGCAGGTTCTTCCCAATCGGCAGCAGGGCAGCGGCTGGCAGCAGTGACGGAGGCTGTGAGGCAGGTGCTGCCGCAGCTCGGTGGCGGCCCCCCGCAGCAGCCCCCGGGCGAAGTGGTCGTAGACATCACACTCTAGTACACTCCTTTCCACCGTTCATGATCAACACTTGTCATTCAGCCCTCTTGTAGAATGTTTGTTTCTGTGCCCAGCTCAAGTATCCAGCACGCCACGGCAAGCCAGCGTTGTAAACAAAGACGTCGTGAACCAGGGAGCTGGGGCCAGGACTGTTGGGCAACTGCATGGAATAAGCACTGCCGTTGGAAGCTTGCAGCACTCAATACGGTAAAATACGGTGGCACAGCCTTGCGGCAGGAAGCCAATGGCGGGCCTGCCGGGCGCTGCACAGCGCCGGCGCCGGCGCCCACATCACCTCCCAGGCCTCGGTCTCACGGCACTTGTAACCGCGCAGACTATCCTCCAAGACCACCACTGTTACGCTCCCGAGTCCCGAAACACCCCGCGACACTTTTAGCCCACGCTTGGGCCAGCTCTCGGTGAGCAGCTTTCGGTGAGGCCCCGGCGCCCCGCCAGCAGCGAACCGAGAGCCGAAAAGTGCAGGAGAGGGAGCCGCTGGGGCGCCCAGCGCCCCCACTGCTCCCCCCGAAGAAGCCGCCGACGCAGCGGCAGCGGCGTGCGTGTGGACCGCCAGATGACCGCACCTTGCTCAAACCCGAGTGTAACTGTGTACCACCATCTATCCTGCACTGTGATCTAGGCTCCAGTTGTGCAGAGGCTTGCCTAGGGACATTGCGACTGCGGCGCACAGCCTGTCAACCATCACACCGCCGCACGCCGCCGCACGTGGCCATGGCGGCGCACGTGGACGCAAAGCCGCGGACAGACAAGTTCAAGCCACTTAGCGAGGCGGACATAGCGCTGACGAACCGCTACTCCGCCGGTGGGTCCACTGTGGCGGGGTGTTAGCTGGTGGGAGTGATGCGGTCTGCAGGTTTGGCGGTTGGTGGGCACCGCTTGTCTTCCATCCGACTTCACTTGACAAACTGCATCCTGTCATCTGGCGCAGGGCCCTACTCCAGCCAAATCACACAGCTAGGCAAGTGGGATGCAGTGGTGGCATGCTGCTGGAGAACCGCATGCAGCCAAGCGGATGCGTCCTGGCCCGTCCATTTCGGGCCCGGACAAGTGGCTGCGGGTTCAAGCTTGGCCCCTGTGCGCTCTGCCTATTGCAGAGGAGGAGATTCGAGGGATTGCCAAGAAGGCAAGGGCAGCAGTCTGCTGAGCAGAGCGGCAACCATTGGTGGAGCGCTGCTGCACAGCAACGAGCCGCGGTGGACAAAGCAGGGCTGGGCAGCAGCTGGAGGTGCTTGCCACAGAGCACACCAAGCAGCAGGATGAACACGCGAGGCCCAGCATCCCACGCCCCCCAAGTTGCTGCCTTCATCCCCCTGCAGGTGCACGATGTGGCCCAGATCCACGAGCAGGCCACGGGCCTGGCGCCGCCCTCCCGCTGGGACCTGGTGTCCGACCGGCAGGCGATGCACGAGGAGCAGCCGCTGCAGGTGGGCGGGGGCGCAGGGGCGCGGGCTGGGTTCTGTGGCCGGGTTACTGCGCCGCTCTGCTGCAATGGCAGCAGGAAGGCATGCCATGGGGCTGCGAACTTTTTCTGGCTGCTGCTTTCGCAATCCCCGCACCTGCCACCTCCCGCGCAGGTGGTGAAGCTGACCACCAAACTTGACGACCCCGAGCAGCCCAAGTTTGTGATTGACATGCCGCGCATGGGCAAGGTGGGCCAGGGCGGCACTGCAGGGTGGGCGGCAGGCAGTCGAACAGCCTGCCCACGCACCGTCCTACATGCACCTTCGGAGTGGCCTGGCCTGCAGCCATCTCCTGCAGCAGCTCGCGCACTCTGTCTAGGCAATACACACCACCACCACACTTCAGGATCGCTTGACGGGCATGCCAGCCTACCATGCACCGCGCTGTGCATTCTCCGTCACACGCCAGCCCCACAGCACCCTCCCTCCACCCCTCAACGCTCATTCCCTGCCCCTCCCCCCACCCAGTTTGTGGTGGGCCTGGGCGAGCGGCTGGCCCCCACTGACGTGGAGGAGGGCATGCGGGTGGGCATCGACCAGCAGCGACTGCGCATCCAGCTGCCGCTGCCGCGCCGCCTGGACGCCCAGGTGTCCATGATGCAGGTCGACGACAAGCCCGACATCACCTACTCGTGCGCACATGCGGGGGGCTGGTGTGGTTGCTGGGCTGCTTTGCAGGCGTTTGCTGGACCTGAATGCTGAAGCTGGTGGCAAGCTGGTGGCCAGGTTGCAACCTGCCCTTCATAACCACACGGCAGCTTCGGCAGTCGCGGCGGCAACAACAAACCCTGCTTCTGCTTGCAGGGACGTGGGCGGCTGCGACGACCAGATCAAGCGCTTGCAGGTGGGACGGGTTGCTGGTCAGGCCGCCCATGGCGCAGGCTAGGTGCAACCTGCCGAGGGTGTGCTCCACATGCACCTCAAACCATCCCACCGCCCTGCCCTGCACACCTGCGCAGGAGGTGGTGGAGCTGCCGCTGCTGCACCCTGAGCGCTTCATCAACCTGGGCATGGAGCCGCCGTGCGGAGCGCTGCTCTGCGGCCCGCCGGGAACAGGTAGGCAGCGCGGGGTGGGGGACCGGGCTTGGGTGGCAGCACCAGGTGGTGGGGCTACGTTGTTGCTCGGGCCACTCACCACAGCAGCATGGGTACACAAGGTGGCATGCAATGTAGCATCCAGCGCACTCGAAACTGACTGCAAATGGCAACTGCTGGTGGGGCGACACCGCGCAGGCAAGACGCTGGCGGCGCGCGCGGTGGCCAACCGCACCGACGCCTGCTTCATCCGCGTTATTGGCAGCGAGCTGGTGCAGCGCTACGTGGGGGAGGGCGCACGCCTGGTGCGCGAAATCTTCAAGCTGGCCAAAACCAAGCAGGTGGGGAAGCTGCCCTGTTGTGGTGCTGCTGCTCAACCCTGCCTGCCGGCCACCGTTCCTCAGCAGGTGTTGACTTGCGACGTCGACAAAGGCAAGGGGGCCCTCTTGCTGCTGCTGCTGCTGCTGTAGGTCCCTTCCCAGCCAATCTCCCGTGCTTCTGCCATCGTGCAGGCTGCCATCATATTCTTTGATGAGATAGATGCAGTGGGCGGCACGCGGACGGACGAGGAGGGAGGTGCGCACAGTGACGCTGCTGGTCAAGTTGCTGCCTGCTGTGGCGCAAGCGCTTGGGACCGCATGCTGGGCAGCAGTTCGCTGCCGTGCCTGTGCACCTGAGCCTGTTACTGCTGGTTTGACCCTTGCAGGAGACAACGAGGTGCAGCGCACGATGATGGAGGTGGGCCGAGGCCTGTGGTTCCATGATTCCATTGCTGAAGTTGGGGTGCACGGGCGCCTGGGCACTGTTAACATGTCGTTTGACCTAGCACCCACGTTGCTTTGCAGATCATGGTGCAGCTTGATGGCTTCACGGCGCGCGGAAACATCAAGGCAAGTGCATGTTGCAGCGCGCTGTACGGTTGCAATTGTTGGGCTGCGCTGCACGACGGCACAGACACCATCCTCAGATGCTTGCTTGGGTTGGAGGAGCAGGTTGCACCTCAGGAGACAGGGGGCTGCATGTCAGAACCCACGTTGCCTTGCCATGCAGGTGCTGCTGGCCACCAACCGGCCCGACATCCTGGACCCAGCGCTTCTGCGCCCCGGCCGCGTGGACCGACGCGTGGGTGAGCGCTTGCAGGCTGTGCCAACAGTTCCTAAGCACTCTCCGTCTTTTTGCTGCTTGCTTCCCTGCTACTGGCACCACATCTCACCCCACCCCTGTGTGCCCAAACCCTGCAGAGTTTGAGCTGCCCGACATTAAAGGCCGCACCGCCATCTTTCGGTGCGCATGGCCTTTGACTGGGCCTACTGCCAGCTGGTGGTGCCCTCATACTGTATGCCTCCCTTGTTAAACTGTTGCCAAACCCCTGCCCCCATGCTCCTGCAGCATCCACACCCGGGGCATGTCGTTGGAGCGGGGAGTGCGCTTTGAGCTGCTGGCCCGCCTCTGCCCCAACGCCACGGGCGCGGACATCCGCAGGCGCGCTGCTGGATGGCTGCCTGCTTCTGTGTGTACCTGTTAGTGGTGCATCCACAGCGGCAGCAGGGTGTGTGTTCTCCCAAGTAGGTGCAACGGCAGGCGGTTGCCTAAATCACTGCCCTTGCACCTCTCTGCCCGCAGCATCTGCACCGAGGCCGGGATGTATGCCATCAGGGCGCGGCGGCACACGGTGACAGAGGAAGACTTTTTGAAGGCGGTGAACAAGGTGAGGCCCCAACTTTGCGTGCTGGGGCCTGGGGCGCTGAAGCTCCCCCTCGGACTGCATCCCATTGCAGTCTGCCCTCACCGCCGTTGGTGCTTGCATCTTGAGCCGCAGGTGGTGCGGGAGTACAGTAAGTTCAGCTCGACACCGAAGTACATGGCCTACCGGTGAGTCGGCAAGCAATGCTGCAGCTGGCGGCACCCGTACCGCCACGCCGCCCCGGCAAACGTATGGTCCAGGACTGCGGCCAGCGCGCTGTGCCTGACGACACTCAACCCAAACGACGCGTACCAAACACCAGCTCAGACCACTATGTCCTTGTGAATGACTGTATACTAGCCATCCCCCTTGCTTGGTTGCATGCCTGCGCTGCACACAGCGTGGCCTTGCTGCACATTACATGGCCCGAGGCTTTCGAGCGCCCAGGCAGCAGCCTGCTTTTGCCCGTCTGCGATGAACCCATATGCACCTGTTAGTACTTGCTGACACGACATATTGACGTGTGAAGCACACCTGCTGCACGGGGAAAGTCACTGTCCTGCTTGCAGGCGCATGGGATGCAGCCTACCCCTGCAGCCCGCTGCGACACAGCTTACAGGGTTCAGGTGTGTGCAGCAGTTTGCAATGGAAAGACTGTATGGCGAGGGACAGGGTCAAGTGAGACGGAAAGCAGAGCATGGAGGGGCAAAGAGGAGCAGCGTGTCAATGCCATCGAGCCTGAGCCGGCGAGCGTCGCAAGGGCCACCAGGACCGCCGGCGCCACGCCGGTGGGCCAGGCCTGCAGCAGCTGTGTACAACTTTGCAATGCCGCCACGGCGCGCAGGCCTGCTTGGGCTGGCCTTCAGGGGAGGTTCGAACCCCCAGCTGAGACCAGGGCCTCAGCACAAGGGCCTCTTGGTGGCCTTAGCCCTCATCCATCGCTGCTGCGCCGTTGGCCCCCTCGCCGCCCACCGTGATCTCGCTGGGCAGGTGGCCCGTCTTGAGCGCCTCCTCCAGCCGCCGCACCTGGGTGGGGCAGGAGGGAGGGGGAGGGAGCAGGGGTGGGTGTGATCCCAAAGGAAGGGTGCAGTCGGGCGGCAGGGGAGCAGGGGCGGGTGTGATCCCAAAGGGTGAAGTCGGGTGGCAGGGGAGCCAAACCTCAAGGGCCACAGGACAGCGGTGGCAAGGAGCCCACACAGCTCCCCGTCCTCGGGGGCTCCACCCCGCCTCAAGCGCACCTCCTCGAGCGTGGAGGCAGCCGCGATTGCTGCCTTGATGGCCGTGACCTGCGGAATGGCGGAGGGTGGCACAGGCTAGCTCAGGTGAGGCAAGAGCTTGGCGAGCACAGACCCACATGCACCAACACACTCATGAAGCTGCAGCACACACAACGCCAGGCACTGCAAAAGAGCCTCCCCCGCCCGCCNGCTCCGCAGGCCGCGCCACGCCCGCGGCCGCCTCCGCCTGGACGGGGTGGGAGGTGTGGGCATGGTGGGGCGCAAGCTCAGTGCCAGGCTCGGCACCTGTCGAACCAAGCAGCCAAGCGCTCTGGCCAACCGAGCAAACCCCTGCTGTCCGCAGCTGCCATGCACCCGAGCTGCCTGCCTGTTGCACCAACCGACAGTGCACGAAACCAACCATCCACCAGCCAGCAGCACACTCCCACCTGCGCCAGCTCCTCCTCCGGCTCAAACGTGGCGGGTGCCTGCTGCGGCGCCGCGCCGTACAGCCGCTCCGCCTCCTCCCGCTCCTGCGCACGGCGAGGTGGGAAGCGGCTGGGTGATGCTGGGGAGCTGCTGCCAGCACGTGCTGCGGCAAGCTGACCGGATTGCGGCTGAGACCATCGGATGGCCCCGCCTCCCCACTCAGCACGCCGTCCAGCAGCCCCACCAAACCAAACTGCTGCTGCCCAGCAGCCCCGCCAACCCAAACCGCTGCGCACCTTCTGCTTGACCTTGCGGAAGTCCAGCATCTTCAGCTTCTTGCAGCGTCCAATCACGTACAGCCGGTAGCCAGGCTGCGATGGGGGGGAGGTGGGTGGTGCTGCCAGTCGGTCCGCAGCTCGCCGGGTTGGGACAGACAGACAGACAGCTACATATGTGGCCTGTGTCACAGACCCGCTGCTGCTTGGCCCACTGCCACGTGCAAAGTAGCCCGGCTCAGCGCTGCTGGCCCCACAACGCAAGGCTGCGACGTGCAGTGCCTGCACCCCTCACCTGCTTGGTGACCGGGTTGTCCAGCAGGCTGAGGTACTTGAGCCGTGGCAGCGTGGACAGCGAGTCCAGATCCTGAGGGGGTTGGGGAGCACCAAGCACACACGCGTCTATTTGGAGCCCATCACTGGCAGCTCGCAACCAGCAGGTCCTCCATGCACCATAGCCGGCGGTGCAGCCGGAGTGGCGGGGCTTGCAACAGCCGCGGCGCACGTCGCCGCCGCCTCACCGCCAGGTTGGCCAGCCGGTTGTTTGTGAGGATGAGCCACTCCAGCTTGGGTATCGCCTCTGCAGGGCGGCAGAGGCAGCAGCAGCCGTGTTGTTTGTGCTATATTGCAGCAGCAGCAGCTCGCAGCACAGCGAGGGCTGCCGACATGCAACATGCTGCTGTTGCATGCATGCCCCAGCATTGCTTGCTTGGGCTGGCAGGCGCATGCGGCAATGCCAAGCAAGTCGCTGCTTCTGCCACCCTCCTGCTGCCTCTGCCCCTGCTGCCTTTGCCCCTGCTGCTGCTGCTGCTGCCCCGCCTGCCAGCAGGCTGCGCACGCACCCTCCAGGTTGCGCGCGATGCGGTTGATCCTGTTGTTGTTCAGGTGCAGGCACTGCAGCCGCGGCAGCTTGGGGAAGCCCTCTAGCCGCACTATGGAGTTGTCCGACAGGTCTATGCTGTCAAACTGGTTCTGCGCGGGGCAGGCAGGCGGGGAGAGCAGCGCAGGGCAGGTCGGTGGCAGCGGCGGCGAAGGCGGTGATGGGCGGCGGCGGTGGCGGCGGCGGTGGCCCCAAGCGCACCCCCGCACCTCTGTGGTGCCCAGGTTCTCGATGGCCGCGATCCTGTTGGCCCGCAGGTCTATTTCATACTGGTTGCAGGGGTTCATATACTGGGGCGACCGCAGCACGAGCTCTGCCGTCAGGCGGCCGATGATGCGGGGCCCCAGCTGGGCCCCGACCGCGGTTGTCTCTGCCATGGCGCTGCGGCGGGCCTCTAGCGGGCCATCGACTGCACAGGGGGTGCTCGGGCGCCTGCTTGGGGCGGGCGGCTGCAGATGGCGGGCCTGGTAGGGCACAGAGATGGGCAGCGAGCGGATGGGCGCTGCACGGCGCCTGCATGGAGGAGGGCGCCCTCATGCAGGGCTCCTTGCAAGAAAGCGGTGATCAGGGCGTGCAAGCCGGTCAGTGTTAACTCGCAGGCATTGATAACTGCATTGGGGACGATAATCGGGCTTGCAGGCGCCGCAGGGCTCCGGACACCCATGGCTCTTTCACTCTGCTACCCCATTGGCGCCGCAGCGGGCATTGTGAGCATCCGGAGACGGCACGCAGGGCCTGCAGCATTGGTCGACACCACGACGTGCCGGCCAGCAGCGGCGGCGGCGGCGGTGGCAGCGGTGCCCGGCCGCCGGCAGCAGGCAGCATGGCCGCAGCACATGGGAACACTTGTGTGCAGGGCATACCGCGAGAACCCGCAGAACGTTGACAACCCACAGGTGCGGGAAGCGCCAAGCAAGGGCTGCTGGAGGTGCCGTTTGGCGCCCAGCATGCGCTCGTGCAGCGGCATGCATGTGACCCAAGGGGGAGCCCATGCACTCCAAGGAAGCACTGCTTGGCGACTGCTTTGTGCACCGCAGGTGTTGCCCTCGCCCGACTTCAGCCCGGAGGAGGCGGTGCGGGTGCAGCTGGAGGCGCTGCAGGTGAGAGGAGCGGCATGATGCCAGCCGAGCGGAGGCCACGCATGCTGTGGCAGTCAGCCCAGGTTGCAAGCCCGGGTGTGATGCCCCTGAGTCTGTGGCTGCCCACTCCGCCTCGCACTTGCCCCCCGCTGCGGCTGCAGGCAAATGATTCCCCCTGGCAGAACCATGGCATCCAGACTGCCTATGAGTTTGCCAACGACGTGGGCGGCCTGGACCCCTCGCTATACTTCGGTTTCCGCAAAGAGTGCGTGCTGTGAGGCCGGGGCAGGTGGTTGAGCAAGCGTGTTGACGCCGCTTGGCCGGTGCCCCTGAAACATGGTCAGGGCAAGTAGACTGACCAGCCCCCTGCCCCTCCCCGTCCTCCCCACCAGCCTGTACCACTTTGACCACTTCCTGGGTGAGAGTGGGCGTGCGTCACTGGCAGTGGGGTGGACTGGGACTGTGCTGGCTTGCGGGGCCTGCAGGAGTGTGGCCTGGGAGGGCAGGCGCCTGCGAGCCAGCAGCCCCCATGCACTGAGCTCATGCAAGTCTTGACGGCCCGTACCGGCCTCCACTGTGCAGGCATGTTTCTGACCCGCCTGCCGGAGCTGGTCAACCTCAGCAGCTTTGCCATCACCGCCAGCAGCGTGCTGCCCGAGAGCGGGGAGGGGCCGGAGACGGCAGTTGTGCGAGTGGAGGTGCAGCATGCGCAGCAGGCCGCGGCAGCCTTTGAGTTCCAGCTGCGGCGCAAGCGGGTGGGGCCGCGCAAGGGGGCCTGGACCACCTGGGCGCTGCTGCGGGCGGAGCAGCAGTGAGGCGGCGGCCGCTGCCCGGCCTGGAGCCCGCTGCGAGATGTTGCACGCGAACGAGCTTGTCGCTTGCACAAGCAACTTGGCCACCTCCAGCCCGTACAAAGCAGTTGCTTGCCAGTATTCGGTGGCCCTGGAGCGCCCGCTGCACTTGTTCTGCCTATTTTGACTCGTACAGTGTTACACCTGACGCGCTACTTTATAACGTACTGGAGAGTGGGCGACAGACGAGGTGCGCAAGCCCAGGTCGCTAAGGGCGGGAGGACAGGATTGAGCAGACACAGGGGATACAGGCATGCGCAGCGGCATGGCAAGCAATGCACAGGCACGCCCGACAGGGGGGCGCACTTTTAGTAGTCAAAGCACAAGAGGTGGCGACAGGAGCGCAAAACTGAGGCGTCAGCAATCGGTGGCTGGAAGTGACGGGGAGGAGAGCAAACTGGGCTAGAGAGGGGCGCGAATCAGCTGGCGAAAACCGGGCCGCAGTTGAAAATGGGGCTTGGGAAAAACGCAAGGGGCCCGCTGGTTGGGGCGGGGGATTGGCACTCTAGCGCAGCCTAGTGCTGCGGAAAACTAGGGGGGCGCAGGGGCGGCCGGGCCGCGCTGGTCAGGTTGCATTCGTTGCATGGGCATTGGAGGGGGTTGGAGAGGAAGGGATATCGGTGTGTTCTCTGTGTGCGTGTGTGTTCTCAGATGTGTGTGAGATCAAATCAAGGCTTGGAAGTGCAGGAGAGGGAATGGAGCGGTTGTGCTTCCATCTCCCGCGCTGCGAGTTGACAGGGGGAAGGGGCTCGGTTGTGCTGTGCCGCACGCGCAGCGGCGGGCCAGGCGCCCTGCATGCAAGGGCACGCCCTCGAGGCGGCTTCACTCGCAGCGGCGCGGCAGCCGCTCCGCCTCCATCTCCGACCGCTGGCTGTCCAGGCTGTCGCGAGTGCTCAAGTCGCTCATGGCCTCATCGTCGCCCGCTGACCCCGCTGTGCACGCCTGGCAGCAGCCCCACTGCTCCAGCGGGATGATGGGCAGGCAGTCGCAGTTGCAGACCTGCGGGGGGCAGCGCAAGGGCATGGGGTGATCAGTAGCTGCTGCCAGCGCGCTCACCAGCATCACACCATGGTGGCTTTGCACAGCGCATCCCACGGCTGGTACTTTTCGATTGCAGACAACTCCCGCAGACCCCCGCCTCCCAGCTTGCCTCAATCATATTGTTGTCCGGATCGTGGAAGAAGAGCTGCTCCACCAGCATGCCTCCCTCCATCACCTCCTGCCGCAGTGGAGTGGAGAGCGCGTGTTGTTCACCGAAATGCGCGCAGAGCCAAAGCGCGTGTGCCAAGCCCCATGCAGCATCAAGCCGTGTCACAGAGAGCGCCGCGCAGGTGCACCGCCGTGGCCAGTCGTGCACAGGATGTTGTGCAGCAGGGCGCACCAAGCAGCCCCCACGGGCTCTCACCTGCCGCACGAACGGGATGCCACGCGACTGCAGCGCCGCCTGCACGCCATCCAGCGAGTCAGCCTGGGGGGCAGAGGCGGGTGTGGCAGGCAGGGTCAAGACGGATCTTTGAACAGGGGCGATGTGAAGGGACACCACCAGTTGCAAGGATCAACAGGGAATGACAGGGTGGGCCCAGCAAGCTGCACTGGTGCACTGTGGTCTGTGATCGCTCCAGCTCGGCATGGCAGGCAGACGCCATTTCACATGAGCACTTTTAAACTTGTAAAAGCGGACACGGGCGATGGCAAGTGCTAAAGCTGCAGACTGGGTGCCCAAACTGGCCACAGCCCCGCCGCTAGCGGCACCACCCGGGGCACCGCCCCACCTACCTGAAAGCTCAGGTGATCGCTCTTTGGGTCAATCACGCTGCACCTGGGCACGGGCTGGCCCTTGATCAGGTGCAGGCCCAGGCCGTACCGCCACAGCCTGCATGGCAGGGGCGGGCACAGTCGCTGGCGGTGGTGAAGGGACAGCAGCAGCGGCGGCAGCAACCGATCGCGTTGACCACTGGACGGGGCACGTGCCATGCCACGCGCCACACAGTGCAAAGCCCTCGCCTGCACCCCGTTCCCAACCAGCGTGAACGCTGCCCCCAGCGCACCAGCAGCCCTCGAATGTCTCGTCAAAGGTCTGCGGCCGCTTCACCACGATGAAGCCGAGCACGTCGCGGTCTGACGGGGGCGGAGCAGCCGAGCGATACAGGTCAACCAAGCGTCCGCGGCAGGCGAGCAGTGCTGCTGCCGGAGGGTTGGCCGGCATGCCCCTTCAACTGGCCGGCACGCGCCCGCTGCATCATTCCCCACGATGCACTGCCCAAACTCACAGAACGCCACGCTCTTGGCCACGTCGCTGCACACTTTGGAGATGTGGTTCACGCTGCATGGCAGGTAGGGGCGAAAGATGGGTGCATCAGCCTACAATTGGCGGGGCGGCAACTGGGCGGCAGCGGCACGTGCAATGCGGTCAAAAGCGGCCTGGGCGCACGGGGCGGGGTCCAAGATGTGGCTGGCCTGGCCAAAAACAAATGGCAATGCATCCCCCCGCCTGCACTCGACATCGCTCACCTGCGCAGCGTCAGCAGCGAGGGCGGCTGCAGGCTGCGGACGTCGTGGGCTTGCAGGGCGTCTGCACGGTGTGGCCCGGCGGTGCAGGGACGGGAGCGGCAGTCAAACGCGGCAGGGCGCGTTGCAAGCCGCTCCGGCAACGATTGTGGGCATCCGGTGACAGGCCCGACACCACACGGGGGGCTGGCGGCGCTGCCCGGCTCGGGTCGCGGAACAACAACTGCCGCCTGGCCTGCTGAACGCGTAGCGACCCCACTGCACTCGCCTGCGACTGTGCAAGCTGCCATCGTGACGCACGGCTGTGCGGCGGCTCGCAGGGCGGCGGCGCGGAGTAGGGCTGTGCGTGGACGAGCTGCAAGCGTTCCAAAGGGTGCTCAGGCGACAGGAGACGCGGATCCAACGACAGGCAGGCCGGGTGCCGCTGTGACCCTCCTCCGATTCGCTCGTGCAAGTTCATGCAACGTGGCAGCCCGCCACGTCAATTTCCTTCCTTGACCTCCTCAGCCGCCCACCGGGTGGCCGAGCAACTGATCACGATGCTGGCGGGCTTCGTGCACTTGGTCGGTGAGCTGCTTCGCAGCCAAGCGACACCCACGCTGCGCCATCGGGGTTCTGCGCTACTTGATCTGGTACATGGTTCTCATCCATGCGTTCTGAAGGCGCTGGGCTCGCGTGCGAACCACCCCTGCCGCCGCCGCTGCCGCCGCCGCCGCTCACCCGGCTTCCGCTGCCTGCACTTCATCACATCCGCCGTGCAGCCTCCCAGGTGATCACGCGGCTGCTCACCTTTGGACTGAACCTCGCCACTGCGCGGTCCCTGACGCCCGAGGCCTATGGGGTGAGGCTGGCAGGCTTGCGCCTGGTGCCGCAGCGGTTAGCGTGCGGTTGGCGCTTGCCAGCCAGTGGCTGCCATTTTCCTGCACCACGCCCGCCCGGCGCCCATGTGACGCAACATCCTACCTCTCCACCTGCAACCCGCAGGTGGCGGCGGTGCAGTTCCACCTCATCAACACCACCATCTTGTTCCTGGCGCGGGAGGGCTTCCGCCGCGCCTGCCTGCGCATCGACCAGAGCGCACCACATGCCGCCCGGCGCACGCTGCGCATTGCAGCCCTCACCGTGCCAGCCGGAGCGCTGCTGTCGGCGGTTGTGACAGCCCTGCTGCTGCGCACAGTGGGCGGAGGTGATGCGGCGTACCGAACCGCGCTGGTCATGCAGGGTGCGTGCCGCTGGGTGGCAAGGGGCTGAGCAGATGGCGAACCGATGCCTTGGCATGCATGTCCTGTTGCGACGCCAGCCAGTTGTTATGCCATGCTGCTGGGTTTGTGAGCTGCAGTTTGCTGTGCTGTGCAGGCCCTGGGGCAGTCGTTGCATGCCGCATGCTTGCCTCTTGGCCCACATAATACCGCCCTGCCCGCCCCGCCCCCATGCACTGGCGCGGTCCTGCAGGCGCGGCGGCATTCTTGGAGGTCCTGTCTGAGCCACTCTACATCCTGGCGGCGGCCCGCCTCCAGTTTGGCTTGCGAGTTGCGGTGGAGACGGCAGCCATGGGCGCCAAGGGGCTGCTCACGCTGGCACTGGTTCGCAGCCCCGCCCACCCGCCGGCCATAGCCTTCTCGTGGGCGCAGCTGCTGTACGCCGGCATCACACTGCTAGGCTATGCAGCATACTTTTTGCCGCAGCTGGTGCGGCACGCGGCAGCGCCCAAGCAGCCGGCGGCAGCAGGGCCCCAGCAGCCGGCAGCGAGCAGTGATGCCGAGATCCTGCGCCTCGCAGGCACCTTCACGCTGCAGGTGGGCAGCGTGGTGATAGAGAGCGTGGAGTGAGATGCATAGTGGACATGGCAAGCCATGCGGTGGTGTGCCAGGTGACTGCGGCGATGGTTGGTTGCCAAAGGTGCAGCTGGCGTGCCCGCTGGTGCCTGCAAATGCACTCCCACTTGCCTCGCCTCACTGCACCTTGCCACCGCTCCCGCCTGCCCCCAGGCCGCCGAGAAGCTGGTGCTGGCTGAGGGCAGTAAGATGGCGGTGGCCGCGTTCCAGGGCAGCCACGACCAGGGCGTGTACGGGGTGAGGCGCTGGACAGCGGTCAACAGAGGGGGGAGGGGCTGGGTGGATCGCAGCCATGATGCGGTTGAGAGGCATGGTGTGCACAGGCACGCGGCAGCACACTCTGCCCTCCATAAGCTCTTTTGATTGGCCTGCATCACGCCGCTTCAACCCCATTTCACAGCTGGTGTCTGGGCTGGGGTCCATCGTGGTGCGCACCCTGTTCCAGCCATTTGAGGAGGCGGCCTTTGTGGCCTTCAGCAAGGAGCAGGGTGCGCTGTGGGGGGGCATGCTGGGGGTAGGACCTGGAGGCGGTCAGGTCACAGCCACACTGGTTTGCGGCTGGGTTTGGAGGGGAGACGGCCTTGCTGTGTCTCCTGCTGCCCTTGGCGTCACAAAGCTGCTGCCGTTGGTGCAGCCTGCAGCGCTGGCTGCTCCTCTCCCCCCGAGTCGGCATCAAGAACGCTTCGTTCAGCCCACCCCACCCCGCCCTGCAGGCCAGGGCGGCACTGCGCCGGCGGCGCTGCGCCGCCAGGCCCGCCTGCTGACGGTGCTGGTGCGGTGCATCACCCTCGTGGGCCTGCTGGCGGCTGCCTTTGGCCCCGCCTACTCCCACCTCGCCCTGCTGCTGCTGTACAGCCGGCGCTGGGCGGACACAGAGGCGCCCCTGGCCCTGGGGCTGTACAGCCAGTACCTTGTGCTGCTGGCCGCCAACGGCTGCCTGGAGGCGTTTGTGCACTCGGTGGCCAGCGCCCGCCAACTGGCAGCCTCCAATGCCTGGCTGGTGGCCTTCACCGCCGCGCACGCCGGGCTCAGCATTGCGGCCGTGCGCACCGGCGGCGCCGCCGGCCTGATTGCCGCAGACGGCCTAAACATGCTGCTGCGCATCGCCTACTGCCTGGCCTTCACAAAGGCTCGCTTCCGCGCAGTGCCCGGATTCCGCCTGCGCCAGCTGCTGCCCAGCGGCGCGACAGTGGGTGCCCTGGCGGTGGCCGCCGCCTTCACCAGCGCCTCCCGCCTCGTCCTGCTCCCCGGCTCCTCAGCGCTTGCCGCGGCAGCAGCCCACCGCGGCCTCAGCCTGCCCGGCCTGCTGCCGGCAGCGCTACAGCAACAGCTGGCGGCGCAGCCATTTAGCACGCTGGCGGCTGCGCACGTGGGCGTGGGCGCGGCCTGCCTGGCAGCGGTGGCGGCTGTGGCGGCGCGCCACGAGCGCGGCATCCTGCTGGAGGTGCGCCAGCTGCGCCGCAAGGGTGCCAAGACCGCATGAACGTGTGTCGTGGTGGCTGTAACAAAGCAACAAGGGCAAAGAGGTCATTGGCAACAGCGCCCAACTGCGGTCGGCAGAACTGGGCTGCCCTGCTGAGGCGCCTCCTGCCCCAAGACGAGGACCAAGGATGGCAGCCGGTGACGCAACTTAGTGCAACGTCTGCTTGAGAGCTTGGTGATCCAACAGAAGGCTGGGACACTGGGGGAGGAGCTCGCCCTGCCCTTCTATTCCTGTTTCTATCAGCTTGTCAGTTCGCAGGTTACCTAAAGCCTGTGTGAGGACAGCTAGTGTCCTCAGTTCAACCTCTGCCTGGTCGCAGCACAGCAGGGTGGCGGCGGCAGCAGCAGCCACCCGAAGCGGCGGCCCCTCGCGTTGCGGATAACTCAAGCTGTTGATCTTCCAAGCACCGAGAGCAGGCTTGCAACGGGCCTGGAGCCCGCTTGTGGCGGAGTCAGTGGGCGTCCGGCAGTATGCTGAGCAGCGGCGCGGCCTCGCTGTCGCCATGGATCGGGCGACTGGCTCCAACGCTGATGCGCGCACTGCCGGTACTGTCGCGAGCCGACAGGTGGGCTTGCCGCCGCCGCTGCCGCCAGTCCACCGCCGCCGCCACGGGCGCTGACCAGGCCTCGCTTCCTGCCCCCTGTGAATGGCTGCACGCAGCTGCCTGGCTGCCAGGGGCTACGCCACAGCAGTCGACGATGAGATGGCGACGACCGACCGGCGAGAGTCGATGCACTTTGACCTGCTGGTGGTGGGGGCCGGCCCCGCGGGCCTCTCTGCAGCCATCCGCTTCAAGCAGGCGAGGAGCCTGAGGGCTGTGCACAGCAGCGGCCTGCGTATGCATGCTTCGGGAGTGCTGCAGATGGATGGTGTGACGGCCACGGGGTGGTCCCCCAGGTCCCTGCCTGGTGGGCTCACACCGCACCCTGCGCCCTGCCCCGGCCGCAGCTGTGCAAGGAGAAGGGGCAGGACCTGAGCGTGTGCGTGATCGAGAAGGGCGCGGAAGTAGGCAAGTTTCTCTGCTGCCCAGCCTTGCTGTAGCCCGGCGCTGTTCTGGGTGGCGTGTTGCCACTGCACGGATTGTGCACAGAGCCGTGTCTCGCGCTGAGCCACAAACAACTGCGCCGTTGCTCTGCCGTGGCCATATGCACCACCACTGCAGGCGCGCACATCCTGTCTGGCAACGTGCTGCAGCCGACGGCGCTGGAGGAGCTGCTGCCCGAGTGGCGGGAGGATGCCGACTGCCCCGTGCACCGCCAGCCAGCCACTGCATCCCGCTTCTACTACATGACCAGCAAGCGAGTGGGGGCGGTGTGGCATGGCATCATGCGCAGCTGAGGCTGCACCGGCAGAGCGCAGGAGTGGGAGTGCACCTCAAGTGGCGCCTGCGCCTGCGCTGCTTGTAGTGGTGCCTGACCTCCCCGTTGCTGTCACGCTGCCGCAGGTTTGGCGTGCGGCTGCCCAACCCGCCCCAGATGAAGCACAAGGGCAATTATGTGATCAGCCTCAGGTGGGGCGGTGCTGGGGCGGTGCTGGGGCGGTGCCTGAGACCTCAGCTCCCCCAATCGCACTGCATGCAGCCCCAACACGACAGCTCCAGCAGCGTGTCGACCTCTTCGTGCCGTGTCTGCTGCCCTTGCACTGACGCGCAGCGAAACTGTGCGGTGGCTGGGCCGCAAAGCCGAGGAGCTTGGGGTGGAGGTGAGGGGAGGCTGTTGAGTCTGGGTTGGCAGTAGCCGAGGTGGGATGTCATGCCTGCCAGCGGCAATGCCGGTTCCCGGCCGATGCGCCCCTCCAGCTGCAGCCCTCCCGAATGCGGCATGCCAACCTACGCAATCCACACAAACCTGCCCATTCCCTTCTATCCGTGTGCAGATCTTCCCAGGGTTTGCGGGCGCCAAAGTCATGTACGGCCCTGCAGGAGAGGTGCACGGCGTGCAGGTGCGACTCCCAGCCTTCGTGCCGTAACTACTGGGGTTTGCCAGGTGTTGGGGGAGCGTTGGACGGACGTGGTAAGCCTGCTTTGACACCGCCGTCAGGCACCATCGTCCTGCAGCGGCTGCAAACTGACCAAGCCGCCTGCCCTCTGCCCAGTTGCCGCAGACCAACGACTTTGGTGTGGCCAAGGACGGGCGGCGCAAGGACAGCTTTCAGCTGGGCATGGCGCTCACAGGTGGGGCTGCAGGCAGGCTGGGCGGGCCCCTGGCGGCCGGGCCAGCAGACATGCTGCTCACTCAAGGGCTTGCTTGCCTGATGGTTTGGGACTTTGGGACAAGGCGGTTGCTGGTACAGGTGGCTGGAGCTCGCCCAGCATCGCGCCTGTGCTGGCCCGCCTCTTACATGCACCCCTGCCTGCCACCCCTGCCGCAGCACGCGCCACGCTGCTAGCAGAGGGCTGCCGCGGCTCGCTCAGCCAGGCTGTGATGAAGAAGTGAGGCGCTGCGAGCAGAGTTGGAAGGGACTGTGGGTTGCCAACGGCTGCATGCCGCCGCCCTGTGCTGCACCTGAGCCGCGTGAACTGGGGTCGACCATGTTTGAGCCTGAGCAAGTGCTGCTGCCCCGCCGCACACCCTCTGCGCAGGTTTGGGCTGCGGGAGAAGGCGGGGGCGCAGCCGCAGACATACGCCCTGGGGCTGAAGGAGGTGTGGGAGGTGAGCCCGCCCAGCATGCGGCATCAGCCCCCTCTCCGGTTGCTAATCCGGCTTGGCATTATGTCCTGCGATGTGTGGCCACCAGACAGCAGCTGTCTGCTCACAGCCTCCTTGGTTCAAGCCTGCCAGCACTCCCCTGCCCTGCATCCTCCCCCAGGTGGCCCCCGAGAGGCACAAGCCTGGCCTGGTGGTGCACGCGGTGGGGCAACCCCTGCCCTGGGACGTCTATGGCGGCTCCTTCATCTACCACATGCCCGACAACCGCGTCGCGCTGGGGTGCGCTCTGGGTCGGTGCAGGCAGCCAACCGTGCGTGCAGGTACAGCCAACTGTTGCTGCCTGACGCCCTGCCCCGCGCTGCGTTCACACCCTTGCGCAGCCTGGTTGTGGCGCTGGACTACCGCAACCCGCACATGAATCTGTACCAGGAGTTCCAGCAGTTCAAGCGGCTGCCCATGGTGGCCCGCCTGCTGGAGGGCGGCAACTGCCTGCAGGTGGGGGCTTGGGGGGGTTGGGCAAGCGTGGAGGTTGAGTTGCGGTTGGCTAGGAGGCAGTCGTGTAGTGCCCCGTCAATCTGCTGCCCCACCAACTTGCCCATGTCTGCACTGCATTTAGCCGCCTCCTAATCGGCATCCACCCCCATTGTGCAGTATGGCGCGCGCACGCTGAACGAGGGCGGCTGGCAGTCTATCCCGGCACTGGCCTTCCCCGGCGGCGCACTGGTGGGCGACTCGGCGGGCTTCCTCAACGTCCCCAAAATCAAGGTGGGCCCGAGTCCGGCGGGTACGTGATGTGTGTGGGTGGCGGACACGCAAGCTATGGGCAGGTCCAAGCGCAACGTGTCACGGGCCATGCAGGCAGCACTTGTACCAGCGCGCTGTCTCTTGCCCGCACGCGGTGTTCTGCAGGGCACCCACACCGCGATGAAGTCGGGCATGCTGGCAGCGGAGGCGGCCTTCAATGCCATGACCTCCCAGACGGCGGGAAAGCCGCTGGACCTGTCCGACTACGAGAAGAGCGTCAAGAACTCGTGGGTGAGTTTTTTGTGTGAGGGAGGGGCTGGGTGTGGTGATACAGTGCTGCGGGGCATGAGGTGGGGTGAAGCAGGAAGTGGAGAAGGCAGAGACGCCACAGCATTTGTGCCACACTGTGCTCGGCTTTTATGCCCCTGCCACCCCCGCTACTCGCTCATCCCGCAGATTGACCAGGAGCTGTTCCGCGAGCGCAACATCCGGCCCTCCTTCAGCCTGGGGGCGGGCATCTGGGGCGGCATCGCCTACTCCGCACTTGACACCTACCTGCTGCGTGGCCAGGCGCCCTGGACGCTGCGGCACAGGTGGGGCACGGGGCCAGGGGGGCGGTGTGGGGATCACTGTGGTTGATGCGGCAGCCAGATGCGGAAGGAGTGCATGGGCAAGACCCAGGGAGGGCAGAGATGATGCTGCCGGGTGATGCCGCCCTTGGTTGCCAAGCGCCGCCTGTCCCTCGCCTTCCTCCCCTGCTCTGCCACACACCCACAGGTACGAGGACCACGAGCGGCTCAAGCCAGCGGCCGAGTGCTCGCCGCGCGAGTATCCCAAGCCCGACGGCAAGATCACGTTTGACCTCAACACCTCGCTGTTCAGGTGAAGGGAGGAATTGGCTGGTTGGTCGAGTGCCTAGGGTAAGACACGGGGTGAGCCTGCCCACCAGATCGTGGGCACAGCATGGCGGGGCCGCAGGGATGCAGCAAGTCGTATGCCACACAGCCCCTCCCCCCCTCCCCACCCTGCCGCCCCTCAGGAGCTGCACCAACCACGAGCACGACCAGCCGCCGCACCTGCGCCTCGTCAACCCCAAGCTGCCCGAGGTGCGCGCTGCGGCGGTGGGGATGCCTCCAAGCTGGCCTCACGTGGTGCTCGCACACAGCCCCCGTCCACCCCTCAATGCCCACCCACCCCTCACCCACGCCGTGCCCTCCTCCCACGGCCAGGTGGTCAACCAGCCGGTGTACGACGGCCCCGAGGCGCGCTACTGCCCCGCAGGTGCGCCGCATCGCATGGTTGCCAGGCAGACGCGTGCACCGCGAGGGTGGCACTTCTCACTGCCTGCGTCGCGACTGCTGGATGGGCTGGCCCCAACCTGCCGAGCACCTGCTCCCACTGCCCCCTGGACTGCCCCCTGGACTGGCTTCCCCATCTCGTCCTGCCCCATGCCCCCTCCCCTGCCACGGCAGGCGTGTACGAGTGGGTGGCCGGCGAGGACGGCGCCAAGCACCTGCAGATCAACGCCCAAAACTGCCTGCACTGCAAGGCCTGCGACATCAAGGACCCCACGCAAAACATCCGCTGGGCGGTGCCCGAGGGCGGCGGCGGCCCCTCGTACACGGTCATGTGATGGCGCCCAGCCAGCGCTGCTGCATAGAATGCTGTTGTGCTGTGTATTGGCAATGGGCTGCCAGCATGCCCAGAGGCGGCAGTTTTGTTGTGGCAGCTGCCGCCGACCCTGATTCGGCGCGCCAGCCATGCTGCCGCCGCCGCCTCTTGTCAACGCACGCAGCGGCCTGCCCCACCCTCCGCTGTGCACCTTTATCCCGCGCTGTGCAAGCACGCCAGTCAGCTCGCAGGCGGTGTGTTACAGGCAGCGTGCGTGGCGCGCTCCTCAAGATGTTGCTCAGTTCTTCTTGCTGCCCGACTTCTTGACGCCACGCAGCGGCTTGGAGCGGTTCTTGCGCTCCTTGATCTGCTTGCGCGACTTCTGCACAGCCTCCGCCAGGCCGTTCTGCAGCGAGGGGGAAGGGAGGAGGAGCAGGTTTGATGCAGCGCCGGTGCGTGTCACAGCGAGGCAGACGGGCGTTTTGGGTTCGTGCGGGGGGGGGGGCGACCCCTGCGCCAGCTGCTGCAGCTTGAATCTGCTGCTGAACACGCCCGCTCGCCACTGTATGGTGCCAGCCAGCTGCGACTTGGCGCCTGCTGCACGCGATGGACATGCCGCACCGCCGGCCGCCTGGCCGCCTGGCCGCTCTTCCTGCCTTTAAAACTGCCGTACGTCACCATCTGGCTGTACACACGACAGCCGGTGCGCGAGACCACAGCTGCACTGCGACATTGCTGCTGCTTAGCTGCTGGTCGCTGCAGCAGTCAACAGCAGCTGCCGCTCCTTGCTGCAGCCACATGCCAACCTAAGCACGCACACAATTTGAGCACGCACACCCTTTGCGCATGCACCCATCCCAGCCCCCCCACGCCGCCGCGCACCCGCACGAGCCGGTACTTGGGCTCGAACTTCTTGGCCACCTCAACGTTGTCTGCGGGGAGGGGGGAGGGCGCAGCATGCACATCAGCCAGCAGCAGGGCGCGCAACCGGCTGTCACACACTGCTGCCGTTTGAAGGACGGCAGCGCAGGCCCAGCCACAGTGGCAGCACTGCTCAGAAGTCTCAAGCTCTGCTGCTGCCCGCTGGCCCGCTGGCACGCTGCTGCGAAGGCGCGCACCGTAGATCAGGCCGAAGCCGGAGCTCTTGCCGCCGCCAAACTGGGTGCGCATGCCGAACACAAACACGCAGTTCAGGTCCTTGACGTCGTACATCTTGGCCAGCTTCTCGCGCAGGTCGGCCTGCGGGGCCGAGGGGAGCAGAGTGCACAGTGCTGAGGCGCGCGAGGGCGGCAGGGAGGTGGCGGCGCGGCAAGGGCCCCCATATGTTTTCGCACGCGTGGACTCATGACAGCTGCGCGCAGCCCGTAGCCGGCCGTGTGCAGCTGCGTCTACTCCCATCCTGACAGCATGCCGCTCAGCTGCTGTTCTCCCTGCTGTCGTCCCCATCTGCTTCTCGCCGCTGCCGTTGCTAAGGCATCGCCACCATGCTGCCAGCCGCTCCCCAGCTCCATCAAGCTGTGCTCGCGCCCAGCTGCTGCCGCCACCTTTGCTGCTGCCACGCTGCCTGCTCTTGCGGACTGTCTGCCATGCTGCAACACTGAAACCAGACTGCGCAACAGCCAAGCACATCTGGGCGGCAGGTGACGCAACAAAAACAAGCGCACTGCGGAGCCCCCAGGATCGCACCTTGGACACATTGGCCTTGCCGGGGTGCAGCACGTCCAGCACGAACTGCTTGCGTCCCAGCAGCCGGTTGGTCATGAACTGCAGCAGCAGGACGCAAAACCCGCAGCAATTGGTGAGCAGGCGTGCAGCGGGGCAGCACAGCAGCGAGCCGCAGGGCGGCGGCGTGCTGCCAGCAGCATGTTTTCTGCAGCTGGGCTACGTTTGGCGGCTGCTTGGCTAGCCAGCTGGTCGGCGTGCTGCTTGTTGCTGGTGGGCGGCGCCCTGCTACCGGCTGCAGCGCCGCGTCAACAGGCTGGGCGCCAGACGTCGGCGGCGGCGCCCGGCGGCAGGGGTGGGCTGCAGCGTGCGGTCGCCCCATCGATGCGGCCTGCTTCATCATGGCATTCGCTGCTGCTGCCCAGCCCGCAGCAGCACGCCAGGCCGCGCCGCTCGGGACAATGCGCCCCGAGCAGCCGCTGGGTGGATGGCCGCTGCTGTGGCCGCTGCTGACCGCTGTGCACATCGCTGGCCGCCGGCTGAGCCGCCCCAGGGCCGCCGGGGAGGCCGGGGCCGCCATGCCATGCTTCCTTTTCCCGGGCGGCGGCCTCCCCGGGCGGCCGGGAGCGCTCCCTTTGCGCCGCACGCCCCAAGGGGCGCGGCCCCAACACCCCCGCTTGCCTTGCGAGTGCGGATGGTAGCCATGTTTGCGCTGTGTGCACAAACAAGGCCGGTGCCGCTGTGCTCCTACTGCAGGCAGCCGAAAGAGGGCGAGGCGGGCGGCCGCCGGGCCTTTGGCCGTGCATGGACCGACGTGGCACGGCCCGTCGGCAAAGCCTCCTGGCCTCCGCGCGCCCTCACCCCGCCTGTTTCCTGCTGCATTGCGAGTGGACACTCGCTTGGAGCGGTCCCACGGTCGCCCCAGTGCGGTCACGGGCTTTGCCACCAGGTTATCACCTCTGGGAGGCGGGGCAGCCAAGGCGCACGAAAAGTGGGGTTGCACTCGGGGCAGTCACGCTCATGTCATGAAATCACAGCACTCGGGGGTCAAATCAATCACTTGGTGTCCATGGGGCCAGCCGTGCCGCCGGCGCCGCTGCCAGGGCGCTCAAACTCGAGCTGGGCGCCCTTGTGCAGCCGGCCCGCCGGCTGCTGCGCCAGCTGCGCCTGCTGCGCCGCGTGGGCCCGCACCGCCGCCGCCACGCGCTTGCGGTGCTGCTCAATGGCGGCCGCGGGGTCCAGGTTGCCGGGCAGGTGGATGAAGCGCACGTGGCGGCCCTTGACGTACAGGTAGGAGGCGTCGCGGCGCGGCCCCTGCAGCGGCTGCACGCTCGCCCCTTCCAGCTGCAGGTTCAGCTGGTCGTCAGCCGCCACCAGCGTGCCGCGCACAATGGTGTCGTAGCGCAGCTCTACCACCAGCCGCTGGCCCTCCAGCGCGGACACAAAGGCGGCCAGCGTGGCGCGCGGCGGCCGACGCCGCCCGCCGCCCCTGCCCATGGCTGGCGCTGCTGCTGCTGCGGGGAGGTGGCTGTGCTGGCTAATTCGCTGCCTGCGCCAACTTGTTCGCCTGCTGCAGGGGCTACTTGGTGCTGCTTTTTGCTGGTGCCTGCTAGTTTGCTGTGCTGCTGCTACAGCTGCTGTGCTGAGGCTGCTGCTGCAGGGGGTCACCGCAGCATGGCGTTGCGCACGTCGATGGAGAACATGAGCCAGGCCAGCACCGTGTTGACCACAAACACCATGCCTGGGGCAGGGTGATGAAGGAGCAGGGGCCATAGCCAGTCAGACAGGGTTGCCAGACGGGCGGGCGAGGCAGGGCGCTTCTCGCCATGTGAATTGCTGCGCAACACGGACGGCTGCGCCATTCAACTCACTCTGCAGCCTCGTGGCCGGCTATGCCATGCACCGGTTTCCCAAGCCTCCCCAAATGGCTGCGCGCACCAGGGCCAAACTTGTCTCGGGGGTGCTTTGTGCGGGGGCGGATGCCGCAGGTGTCTGGGCGCACGCCACGCGCCTCGATCCGGGTGTGCACACCTCGAGCCCACGCCAGGCGGCCAGGCAGCCGGGCAGCCAGGTTTGGGTGCACCTTTGCCTCCCTGTAGTGTAAGAGCAGGCGTTGAGGCAGAAATGAGGGCATGGCGCATGAACGCTGGATGGAGAGTGACCCATCTGGGTTGTGGGGGAGCGCGCACCCTCAGCACGCCAGCACCGCCGCAGACAAATGCAACGGTGAGGACGCATCAGCTGCGCCTCGCCCACGTCATGCCGCCGCCAGCAGCACCAGCCACTCTCGGACTCACTTGTAGTACTTGAGCTTGTTGGCGATCGAGGTGCGGGGGAGCAGGCCCAAGGTGCCGGCGACGCCAAACCCCTGCTGGCAGCGGTCGATGACGCGCACCAGGAAGGCCTGCAGACTCTCACGCGCCCGAGCTGCCGAGCCTTCGTACAGTTCAAACTGGCCGGTGAGGGCGGCAGGAGGGGCAGGGGGCGGGGCTGCAGGCAGCTGGAGAGGCGTCCTGCCCATCGGCTTGCGCAGGGCGCTACAGTGGGCTCGAACTATCGCATGGAGGTTGCACTGGCGCGGGATGGGTGTGCTGGGCAGCAGACTCTGCTCTGGCAGCTGCTTGGTTCATGCAGGGCCCCATGCAGGCCTCAGAGTGGCTTGAAATGCCCCTCGGCATATGCAACGCTTCCATCAGGTGCTTAAGTTTGCCATCAAGGCACCAGCTGCCCAATTGACCAGCCCACCACTTGTGTGAGAGGCGGCGGCGCACGCCTGGCGCCCCCACCTCCGCCCCACGGTCGTACTTTCATGCTGCTGGCGCACCGCAGCCTGCTGCGACTTGCGCCCCGCTCGCCCCGCTCACCCACCCAGTGCCTGGCAGCGGCGGCGGCGGCAGCAGCCCGGCGCCCAGCGCTCGACCCTCGGCTGCAGCCTGGGCGCGGCGTGATCACCACGGCAGTCGCTGGCAGTGAGGGGAGCAGCGGCAACGGCGCCATGACGGTGCCCCCGCCACCCCCGATCATCGACATCAAGCCGCAGCTGCTGAGCGTGGCGCCCATGTGAGCGCTGGCGCTGGCGCCCAGCTCAGCCACCGATTGGCTTGCTGAACTGATGCCATGACCTGAACCAAAGTGCCCCACGTGGTGTGCCTGCAGGATGGATTGGACGGACTTGTACTACCGCCAGCTGGCGCGCCTCATCTCACGCCACACCTGGTGCGCTGGCTGCTGGGGTGTGCCGCTGTGCACCACGCTGCTGCTGCAGGGTCAACCTGCGGGCAGTCTGAGACAGAGTCTGCTCAGGGTCAACCTGCGGGCAGTCTGAGACAGAGTCTGCTCAGCACCGGGCGCCAGCCAGATGCACCAGGCTGCCGGCAACGGCTGCACTCACCGCGTGTCGTCGCTCTGCACCCTCCATTGCGCTGGCAGGCTGTACACGGAGATGGTGGTGGACCAGACGATCCTGCACACGCCCTTCCTGGACAAGTTCCTGTGGTGCGCTGGGCGCACACATGGGGACCTGCTGCAGCTGCTGCAAGCTGCGGACCCTCCCCGCCAAGCCGAGTGCTGCACACCCGGCTGTCCTCCGTCTCCGCTGCGTCCCCATGCTGCTGCCGGCCGCCCCCACACTGCCGCAGGTTCCCGCCGGAGCAGCACCCCATTGTGTGCCAGCTGGGCGGCAGCAACCCGGAGCTGCTGGCCAAGGCAGCCAAGATTGTGGAGCGCTACGGCTACGACGAAATCAACATCAACTGCGGTGCGCAGGCTGGCGCGGTTGAGGTTCTGCAGTTGCTGTGGCCTGCCTGCAGCCTGAATACTTTGTGAGGCCTGCAGCCTGCAGCCCTGCCCTCACTTGGTACTTGTTTGGTCGTGTTTGTGGCCAACCGGTGCTTGCCCCTTGCTACCAGCAAACCCACCGCCCCTGCCAACCTGCGCCGCCGCCGCTGCAGGCTGCCCCAGCGACCGCGTGGCGGGCGCCGGCTGCTTTGGCGCCGCCATGATGCTGCGGCCAGAGCTGGTGGCCGACTGCTGCAAAGCGATGTGCGAGGCGGTGTCAACCCCCATCACCGTCAAGTGCCGCCTGGGTGAGGGCCGGCCGCTTGGCTTGTTGGCGGCGCAGGGGGCACCGGCTGACGCCGGCACACAGCTGGGCAGCAACTCCCAGGCCTCCACTGACTTGCCGTGCTTCCCACACCCGGCCTTACCCTGCAGTTCTCAACCACTCCCTCCCCTCTGCCCTGCCCCACCCCACCGCCAGGCGTGGACGACTTTGACTCGTACCCCGAGCTGGCCCACTTCATCCGCACCGTGGCAGAGGGCTCGGCGGTGCGCCACTTCATCATCCACGCCCGCAAGTGCCTGCTCAAGGGCCTGAACCCGCACCAGAACCGCACGGTGCGCGTGCGAGTGGGGAGTGGGCGGGAGGTGGTGAGGTGTGGTTGACGGGTTGTGACCAGCCAACCTGGCGGCTGCAGCCGTGTGCACCTCGCCGTGCTGCCCTGTGCAGCATGGCTTGGCAGCCGGTTTTGGCAGCAACTTGACAGCACCACCCACCTGTCTGTGCCCCCTGCTGCGCCTGCTACCGCCAGATCCCGCCGCTGCGGTACGAGTGGGTGTGGGCCCTGAAGCGCGACTTCCCCCACCTCGACTTCTCCCTCAACGGCGGTGTGCTGACGCTGGAGGAGACCGCAGCCGCGCTGCGCATCGTGAATGGCGAGCAGCCAGAGGCAGCAGAGGCAGCCGACGGCGACGAGGGGCAGGGCAGCGCTGAAACCGCGGCGGCCTTGGCAGCAGCAGAGGCCAGCGGCGAGGGCGTGGCAGCGGCAGCAGCAGCGCAAGTAGGCATTCCAGCTGGCTCGTCGGCTGGAGTCAGCGGGCGGCAGGGCATCTGGGGAGTGATGGTGGGGCGGGCGGCGTACAACATGCCCTGGGACATGCTGGCTGATGCAGACCGAGCTGTGTTTGGAGCGCCGACCAACCCAGCCACCAGCCGGCGCCAGGTGTGTGCCAGCGCATGGCCTGCTGGCTCTGGGGAGGGGCTGCCCAGTGACTCGGATGCGGCACGCTGTGGCCTGGCAGCAGCGCTCAAGCTGGGGATGTTGGCATGCGCCACAATGTGCCAGCCCCTGCTGCCTGCCCCTCCCAGGTGATGTACGAGTATGCGGCATGGGCAGACCGCATGATTGGGCACTGGAAGGTGGAGGCCGAGGGACACAAGTCGCCCAATGTGAGCCTGGGCCGCTGCTGCGGGGTGCCTGGGCGCAGCCGGCTGAGAGCTGGTGCCAGTGCCAGACTGGCTGGGTTTGCTGCGTGTTCTGCAGCCGCACCCCTGCCCCACATCCCTTTCCACCGACTTGTTGCACGATACGAACGCTCCATGGCCATGCAACCGTGCAGGTGCGCACGCTGGTCAAGCCGCTGCTGGGCATGTTCCATGGCGAGCCGCGCGCCAAGAAGTGGCGGGCAGCGGTGAGTGCGGCTTGGGCTGCGCACCGCATGCGGGAGCAGGCAGCCAGCATGCTCCCAAAGGTTGTCTGCAGCCCATCCGCAGCAGGCCACATCATCGCTCAGCACTCTGTTGCAGGCACCCCACCCTTGCCCCGCCTGCTGCCTGCCTCACGCTACCCTCCCTGCCTGGCCCGCTCTCCCCGCCTCCAGGTGGACACTGCGCTCAAGACGGCGGGCACCGTGACCCAGGTGCTGGACGCCACCTTCCCCGTGCTCAAGCCCGAGAGCCTGGATGCGGCGCCGAGGACCATGGGCGCCCTGCCGGGCCGCCTGCAGCACTATGCCCTGGAGCTGCCGCCCACACCAGAGTGGGCCATGGCTGATGCGCCGGCCGCGCCGGGCAGCGAGGGCGGCGGCAGCGAGGGCGGCGAGCAGCGGGCAGCCGGGGCACAGCAGCAGCAGCAGCAGGAGGCGGCAGCGATGGCAGCGGTGTGAGCTTGACAGCCGCTGCATGCATTTGATTGTGACACACCAAGCAGCACCGACCCTTGCATTACATTTGCAATACACCTGGCGTCACGGGCAGCCCATTGTTTCAAGAGATGCCCAGGCAGCATTGACAGTGCGCTTGCTTGGCTTGCCAGCCACGTTTGTCAGCTGCTGCCCCCTGTGTTGCTGTGTGCAGCACCAATGCACCTGCCCCGCCTGGGCTTGCGCTCCGCCATGCCAGCAGCGCAGCAGAAAGCATGTCACAGCTTCTGAAGCAATCGGTAAGAATGATGGTGGGGAAGGCAAGTGGGAACAATGCGTGCAGCAATGGCTGCACGAATGCGTGATGTGACTGGGTGAGCGAGGCATGCACAGTGGGAGCGGGTGCAGGAGGTTGGCTGGGGTCATTGTCAGGGCAAGACGGTCAGTCGCTGGGGTCGAGTACAGGAGGGGAGCAGGGGAGCACACAGGATGAACGGAAAGGGCACACGCAACTGGGCCTACGCCCGCTGCACGCAGTACTGGTACACGCTGCCACGCTGCATGAGGTCATCGAAAAAGGTGGCGGCCACCAGCGGCGTGCCGTCTGGCAGCAGCGCCGCCGCCTGCTTGGCTTGGTGCTGCTGCGCCTGCTGCTGCGACGCCTGCCAGCGTTGCCGCAGCGGCGTGGGCGCCGAGCACGCATCGTCTTGCAGGTCCAGCAGGCCGGCGGCCAGGCCCGCGCTGCCGCTGTACGAGCAGCCTGGGCTGGCGGTGTGCTGCAGCGAGAGCTCCTCAGCCTCGTCCTCAGCCGCCTGCTGCTTGGGCTGCTTAGGGTCGAGGGCCCACAGCGCGGTGGCGTCCGACCCGGCCGAGGGGCTGGCGGCGGCTGCGGCGGGGGCCTGGGGGCTGGCGGTCATGGCCCGGGGCTCCGGGTCCAGGTCCAGGAAGCAGTCGAGGGCGGCCATGGGTCCTGCGGGGGCCGCGGGGTTTGAACGCGTGGGAAGGGTGCGGCCAGGCGGCGGCAGACGCAGCGGGCGCCCCTGCCCGCAATTGCAAACCGATCGAGGGGGCGTGCAGGGGGGCGCACCTGCGGTCGCGGAGGCCGTGGGGGCGGGAGAGAGCCGTTTGGGGGTGGGGGCT
>RRZL01000059.1:327213-341937 GCA_006782975.1 Chlorella sp. Dachan | reverse complement strand
CGTGCGTGGCCCCCATGCTCTGCTGCCGCGCGCAGGTGTGGAAGGATGTGGACGGCGTGCTGACTGCGGACCCGCGCGTGGTGTCCACCGCCACCCCCGTCGCGCGCCTCACCTTTGAGGAGGCCACCGAGCTGGCGGTGTTTGGCGCCACGGTGCTGCACCCGCTGGCCATGCAGCCCGCGCACGAGTGCAACGTGGGCGTGCGCGTCAAGAACAGCTACAACCGGTGAGGGCAGGGACAGGTGGCGGGGTTGGGACGGCGGGGCGCCAAGGCGCTGCAGTTGGTTGCGCACATCTGGCGCGCTTGTTTTGCGAGCAGGCTGGCCCGCCGTCAATCGAGGCGGGTCAATCGAGGCGGGTCAATCGAGGCGGGTCGTGCGGTCCCCAGCCAGCAGCCAGCTTACGCCCCTCCCGCCCCACCCGCGCCCCCCACCCAACCCTGCAGCACCGCCCCCGGCACCCTGATCACCGAGGAGCGGGCGATGGAGGATGTGCTGGTCACCTCTGTGGTCATCAAGTCCAACGTCACGCTGGTGGACATCACCTCCACCCGCATGATGGGCCAGTACGGCTTCCTGGCCAAGGTGGGCGGAGGGGGGGCATGCAGGGAGCGGGCCTTGAGCACCGCACCAGCAGCGGGCCTGCCTGTAGGCGCTGGTGTGGCGGGCCAGCATGCTCTGGTTACAGCGGTGTGTGCCGCACTGCCGCCAGTGGCCAGGCTAATGTGGCGGGCTGCGCTCCTGACCGTGTCCCGCCCCGCCCGCCATTTCTCTCGCGCAGGTGTTTGACGTGTTTGCGCGCAACAAGATCAGTGTGGACGTGGTGGCCACCTCGGAGGTGTCCGTCTCCCTCACCCTGGACCCCGCCAAGTGAGCTGCGGTTATTTGGACCCTACTTGAACAGGCTTGCAGGGCCTGTGCCGCTGCTTGCCTTGGCTCGTGCAGCTGCCCAACTATCTACTATCTGCATGCATGTGCGGCTGCCGAGACGTTGGCTCTGCCGGCGGCTAGCTCATGAAACAAGCTCTTGCTCACTTGCTCCCTGCAGGACCATGTGGGAGCGCGACCTGATCACCGACGAGCTGGAGCACCTGATGCACGACTTTGAGGGCATCGCAGAGGTGCGCGGCAGGGCAGGGCAGGGCGGGGGCCAGCAGTAACGCCGCCCTCACCTGCGTGCTTGCTTGCGTGCATGCGCGCCCAGGCAGCCGGCATGTGCAAGCCTGATGTGTCAAGGCCTGCACTGCACCGCAGCCTCCCCACCCCGCCCCACCTGCCCTCTCAACCACCCCACCCCTGCCCCCTTGAACCACCCTGGCAGGCGCACTACCGGCGCGGCATGGCCATCATCTCCCTCATCTGCAACGTGCAGCGCACCTCTGAGATCCTGGAGCGAGTGTTCCGCGTGTTTGGCCGCGAGAAGATCAACGTCCAGGTGAGCAGCCGGGGCTGGGTGTCGGCGGTGCGCCTGGCGCGTACTGTTAACACCGGGCTGCCTCCCCCTGCCAACCCCTGACCTTGTACCTGCTGGCCCCCTACCACCTGCCCCGCAGATGCTCAGCCAGGGCGCCAGCAAGACCAACATTGCGCTGATTGTGAACGACGCGGAGGCCAAGGCCGCGCTGCGCGCCCTCCACACCGAGTTCTTCGGCTCCTGCTGAGCGCCCAGCTGAGCTGCCTGCCGGGCTGCTGCGCCGGGGCGCAAGCGTTTGCGCCCGGCGCCGGCAGCCGCGGCCGAGCACTGTGCACTGAGCACTGTGACGCTGAGATGGCGGCTGCCGGCCGTGCCTGAGCCCAGGTGGCCGGTGCCGCCCGAGACACCGCTGATCCCTTTGCACTCCACCCACCACCCATGCGCTGCCCCCCGCTTGTGCGCCTTGAACCCCCCTACCCCTCTCGCTCCGGTCCCTCTCCCCAGCCCCCGCGCGCTGCCGCCTCTCCGAAATGACCGAATGCCCCACATGCACTAACATACCAAACCCGCCCTCAATTGTACACTGTCTGCATGCGCTCCCCTTCCGTTATCTGCGTCTGAACCGCTCTAGGCAGCAGCCATTCCTCCTGCTGGAGTAGCTTCAGTTTTCCACAACACCCCAGAGATAGGCGCGAGTGTACCACACCAACCGTACCGGACTGCGTAGCCGCTCTTCCCCCTCTTAACGCGTGCGGGTTCTGACGCCGCAGCCACGCCCCATTGGCCGGCCGAGCCTGACCCTTCCCTTTTCTTCTCTCTCCTGACTTGGGGAGTGGCCGGGCCGCTTAATTTAGCACTGACTCCTGATTGCCTGATTCCTCTCAACTCTTTGCCTAGTGTAAAGCCTGAGCGACTCTAGCTCACACCGCAAGTCAGGTTATTGGAAGGAGAGACTTGAGGCAAGACGTTGAACACATTGCATCATGATGGCAGCTGCCCCCCGCCCTGCGCCTCCTCACTGCCCTGCTGCTTGTGCTGCTGCTGTGCACCTCGCTCCTCTCCTGCCATCTGCTCCAAATACGTCTGCAGATTCTCAAGGTACAGCTCCTGCGAGGCAGAGGATGAGCCACCAGAGGTGCATCATGAACCGTAGGTGCGATCGCATTTGTTCAGTCACCAGAGTGCACTGCTAGCCACCAGCTGCACGCACGTGTTGATGGACATTGCTGTTCATGCGCCCCAATCCCGGCCTGCCGACCCTCTGCCCACCTCCATATGCTCGCTCAGCCCCGAGCCGTCCAGCAGCATAGACCAGGCCTGCTGCTCCTCCTCCCATATCTTCAACAGCGCATCAGGCGTGACAACCGCAGCAGCTGCCTCAGCTGCCCCGCCGCCCTTTGCCCCCGCCTCTGCTGCCGCTGGCGCGCCTGCTTCAGTTATCCCGCTGCCTGCCTCTGCTGCCTCTGCTGCCGAGGCGGCCGCCGCCTCGTCTGTTGAGCCCGCCACCGCCACCTCGATGCCAACCTTCTTCAGTGCGGCTGTGGCCACATCCGGCAGCAGCTCCGGCACCTGCACAGTTGGGCGTCAAGAGCGGTACGGTGGTCAGCACACGGCAGAAACGGAGCGCGCCAGCTGACGGCTGGCAGGCCAGCTGGCTACACCCGCCGCTGAAAGCCTGCATTCAAGCCTTGCATGGCGCTGCCCGCCACACCGCCTCCTCACAACAACACAAACAACCCCATGCTTCCCAACCCACCTTGGCGGCCACGGCGGCCCCCACGGAGGCTCGCACCGCGGGCGTGAGGTCCGACACCCCCAGCCCCTCCCCCAGCCGCTGCGTGCTGTTCATCACCACCTCCACCCGGCCCTCGCTGGACAGGTAGATGGCGTTTCCGACGTGCGCGTATCCCATCTGGCGGGAGGGGGAGAGTGCAGAGGCTTGGCGTCGCATTGGCGTTCGACCAGGTGTGGTGCGGTTGATTGCCTAGCAGTTAGGAAGGCGGATGGACTGCATGCGGCGACAACCCGATGCCTCTGCAGCTGTCGGCAGCAGCCAGCAGCCAGCTAGCTCACCATGCGCGGCACTGTGCAGACGGTGTCTCTGGCATTCACCACGCGCCAGGTGTTTGGCACCAAAGCATTGTAGCTGGTTGCGAAGGCCAAGTTGCCCTGCAGGCGATGCAGTGTGTTGCAGGGGGCTCGGCTCACTGGGTGCAAGCATGCAGGTGTTGTTCTCCATGTGCATTCTGCCTCCTGCCCAACTCTTGTGTGCACACTCAGTCACCCAGCGCCTCACCACTCGTGGCGATCCAAAGTTCACCACAACAAGCTCCGGGTCCTCCACACACGGCCAGCTGCAGAGCAATGCAAGGCAGCAACTCATTCATGCAGTGTGCGAATGCGTGCAAGCCTGCAGGGCGGCAACCAAGCGCGCTCCTCCCCGTCGTCTCAACCCCAATGCTTGCCCTCACCTGCGGTGTGCGGCATCCCATGCCCCTAGTGTTGCCAACGCTCCCCCAAGCGAGTGGCCCGTGAATTGCAGCGTCCAACGGCCCTGCTCGCCGTCAAGCAGGGTGGCCAGCACGCCCAGCAGGGCGGGGCGCAGGCTGTCGTATGCAGCCAGGAAGCCCGAGTGCACCTGCGTGGGCTCCAGGAGCGGGAGGGGCAGCAGTGGTGGGCACAGGGCCACGGAGCGGCACTACAGCCAGCTGCCCTGTGGTTAGCCTCAAGTGGCTGCAAACTGCCTGTCGTCACCGCTCAACCACCCACTGCCACGGTGCTGTGATCTCATGCAACGTGCACCTCTCCTCAAGCCCCCCATACGCTGCTCACTCCCACACGCCCTGACGCACCCATGGCTGGTCGGTCCCCTCCCCGCCCTCCTCCTCCGTGAGCGCAATCTGCTGCCGCACCCTGTCCAGCACCGCTGCCAGGTCCTCGGCTGTGGACTTGACCACCTTGACGGCCGTGCCCAGGATGTGGCCCTCCACCTGGCGCAGCACAGCACAGCATGGCAAGCAGCCGTCGTTGCAGCGTGGCGATGCCAAGGCGATGCCAGTAGGCTGCACAGCTCACACAGGTACGCTTGTTTATAGGGATGCTGAAAGTTGGTTATGCGGTAGGGTACCTGCCGCGTGACCTAAATCAGCATGCCTGTATGCCCCATCCCACCTTGTCTGGGCTGCCCGCCTCGTCCTCTGCCGCCGCACGCTGCAGCGCCACCTCCTCCTTGGCCTGCTCCACTGTGGACCTGCGGCGGATGGAGTAACGGGGAGGGGGTAACGGTGGCCGCCTGGCGAACACAGAGGAGGGCAGCAGCAAGGCAACATTGGCGTGGAGCACAGGAATCAGCATGGGGCCGGCATGAGGGTGGGCCGGTGCAGCAGGGGCATGGCGAGTGGATGCCTGCGAAGGGCCGCTCCTCACAGGATGCGGCGCAGGCGGCTGGGCTCCTCGGGTGGCTGCGACACCTCAGACAGGGCTGCAGGCAGGACGAGCACACCCATGCGAGGGTCAGTGCACATCGGCAAGCAAAGTGAGATTGAAGACCACCACGTACTCACAGCAGCACAGCCGTGCACACATGCACACAGGCACGCCTGCCCAACACCACTGTGCGCCTTGAGCGGCCCCACCATCTGCCGCCCTGCCACCCCTTGCCTGCCCCCACCTGCCGTCCAGCGCGCCTCCGCCACCTGGTCTGGGTCCAGCGGGGCGGGCACCAGGTGCAGGTCGGTCAGGATGTCGCGCCACTTGCCCTGCTCCGTGCCGCGGAATGCCACGCACACCTGCCGCTGCTGCTGGTTCCAGTAGATGTATGCCTGCACAGCGCGGTTGATTGCAGCCTTGCCATTCAGGCCAAGCTTGCACATCCCCGGCAGCAGCGGGCATCAGTCAGCAGCCCTGCATCAGCTGCCCCACCCTGCAAGCGCCCACACCTGCCCACCTGCGTGTTGGTCGTGGCGTTCTCAATGAACGCCATGTGTTTGAAGCGGGCGTGCGTGACCACCCCTGCCAGCTCCAGCACCCGCTGCCAGTCTGGCGGGTGTGCACAAAGTGGAGCGAGCAGGTGAGCGCACTGAGCAGGTGGGCTTGCACACTGGCACATGCGCACACGCGTCCACCCAGCCCCTGATGCTTTTCCCCGGCAGGGCCTACACCCCCAAGCCTCAACCTGACGGCACCTGTGCACCGAGTCTCCTCCCCCTGTCACCAGTGCTGCCCCGCCCTGCCCCACAACCAGCCCCGCTCCGCCTCACCGGCCGCTAGGGGGATCTGCTCGGAAGGCACGACAGGCAGCAGGGGAAACGAGCTGAGCACTGCTCTCGACTCGCCCCGCAAGCACACACACCTGCACTGCATCTCCTTCAAGCCAACGTGCCGCCTGCCCCGCCGAGGAGCCAACCGCCCATCCTCACCTGTCCAGGCGTGGCCAGCACAGGCTGGGCGTCCACCGCTGGCTCAGCCACATCGTCCGCCAGCAGTTCGCTGAACGGCAGGAAGCGGCAGCTGACCTGCACGCTGCCGCAGTCAGAGCTGTCCGCGCTGCCCCCTGTGCTGCTGGCTGCTGCACCGCTGACTGCCGCGCTGCCCGCTGCACCAGCTTTCATTCTGCTCCCTGCCTCGCCACTGCTGCTAGCATCGCTGCTGCCACCACCGCCTGGGCTGGCCTCCTCACAAGGCGTGCCGCCCTCCTGGCCGTCAGCAGCAGCAGCAGCAAAGGGGCTGCCCCGCAGCTGCAGCTCCAGGTCATGCTGCTGCCCATCGCACAGGGGCTGCACATCTGCGGCAGCCGACCCCAGAAAGTCGTCGTCCGCGCCAAAATCGTAATCGAACACGCGCACCGCCAGCGTCTGCACCTTGGGGTCCCTGCGACAAAGCAAGAGGGGATGGAGGTCTTGGTCTGGAGCAAGAGAGCGCTCTGTAGTGGTCCTCCTAGTGGGCCCAAGCAGGGCAGGCCGCAGCAGGCGCTGACAGCAGCACCGTACCTGACAAACAGGGAGCAGGTCTCATGCCACTCGGGGTTCAGGTTGTTCAGAATGGTGCGTGTGGTGAAGCAGCTGTCTCCAACGGAGATGACGAGGTATGGATCGCTCGTAAATGGAGCAGGGTCGGCAGCCGGCAGGCTGACCGCGCGGCGGACCGTCACATGCAGGAGGCCCGCCATCTTTGAGCAAAGGTACTCCCTGGGTGCGTGGCGAGGACAGCGCACGACATGCTATCAGGTTGCAAAGCGGTGGCACGTGTACCTGCTGCAAACAGGCCTCGCCGCCGAGCAGCCCACCTGTCCAAGTAGTGTGTGTCTGCGCCGCAGGCATGGTGCTGCGGCAGGCCCGGCTGCGCAAGCGAGCCATACCTGGCGGGGGAAGGGCAGACATGCTGCCTTTCAGCGCGTGCATGGCAACTTGCACACAAGCGGTGCATGCTGCTGTGAGTTTTGCAAGCCGGATCCACAGTGCCTAGCACACCACGAGCACTCACGCCTCGAAGCTCGCGCCCGCCAGTGCCACACCCAGCTTCCAGTCGAGGTCCAGCGAGTCGCCATGGACTGGCGGCCCTGTGCTGGTGCCGCCACTCCCGCCGCCACTGCTGCCGCCGCTGCTGTTGTCGCCGTCACGGCTCTGGTGAGCCCTGCTGACGGTGAGGCTAGGCAGCGCCTGACTGTATCGCTTGCCGCCGCAGCCGGGCCGCTGCAGCGGTTTGAGGCTGGGCTGCCAGGCGCTGGTAACTAGGCCATAGTGGCCAGAGGCAGCTGCAAGGCTCCGCAGCCAGGGCCACCGCCTGCAAGACGAGTTGCTGAGCAGAAACGTGAAAGGAGCGATCCCTCACTGCAAGCGGCAGGCGGCACAAGCACGCCACCTGTGACCTCACCAGTGTGTGGCGGCGGCGGACCGCGCCGCTGGCAGCAGCCGGCGTCCCAGTGCCGCCCTCGTCGTTGCAACCGCTTTGTCGGCTTCCGATAGGGATTGTGCGGGCCACGGCACAGTAGGGTGGGCCGAGAGCACCGCGGGCCGACAGTCGGTCTTTGCTGGAAACAAGCAGTATCGTGTTTGCGGGATTCGAAAGCGCTGCTGTTTCGCTTCGAGACACTCTGAGGACAGGGCAAGCTACCAAGAGCACCAGTTTCCTTGCCACCGCCCGCTCAGCGCCCTGCAGGTGGCCGCCGCATCGTTGTTGCATTGACCGAGCAAGGCAATCTGTTACAGTTCGAGTCACAGTTGCTGGGGGAGACTGGTAACCGGCAAGGGGGTGGCAACAGCAAAAGGTGGAGGAATTGGGAGGGAAGGAGCAACTCAGTACAGGTGTGGAGCAGAGATGTGGTGCGCCGGGCTGCAAGCCATGCTGCCGACGACCCGGCGCTGCCGTGCCGGCCATCACGTGTTTGAGTGGGCGAGCGTGAAGGTGGTGACCCACAGCAGCACAAAAGTGGAGAGGCTGGGTGCAAAGCCCTCGAACGTCAGCGGGCTCTGGCTGATCTTCTCGGGGTCCTCGTACTCCGTCTCGTCAATGCTGCAGCGGTGAAGGCAAGGAGGGGCCAGGGCGAAGGCTCTACGGGCTGGCGCTTCCAGATCCGGTGCACAAGGGGCCTGTGCCACAAGCAACGCAGCGCAGCCATGCAGCGCAGCCAGGGGTGACGGCTGCCGCAGGCGCTGGCGGCGCCTGCTCGACGCACCCCTGCCACCGCAGCCACGCGTTGCCGATGAAGATGTTGACGCTCAGGAACCTGCGGCAGCAGGCGGCAGCTGGCAGTGGGAGGTGAGGGAGCCAGCGGCGGCACAGCAGACACTGCTGCCTGTGGCCGACCTCGGGGCCCCGACGCTCGCGCCCCGATGGCAACAGGGTGGCAGCAGCGCTCACAAGAGGAAGACCATGAGGCCCTGGGCGCCGACAAACCCAAAGCCAATGCCCAGCAGCGCCGCCAGCAGGATGCGGACGTAGAACAGTGCGTCATACAGGTCGTGCTGCGGGGGGCGGGACAGGGCATGGGGGTGCGCAGTGAGGGTGGTGAGGGCCACGGGGGCCGGGCGGCAGAGCTGGCCACAGGGCAACCGGCTGTGAAATCAACAGTGCATGGTGTGGTCATGGGTGCCTAGCGTGTCAAGCCATTGATCATAAGGATGCTGACATGCAGGGCGAACCAAAGGGGTCCGCGGCAGGCGGCGGCGGCGGCGGCAGACCCCCACCTTGGCCCACGAATCCTGGGGCGACGCCGCTCGCCGCAGCAGCTCCAGAGCCCTGGACATCCCGGCTGCTGCTGCCTCGCCGCCGCCGAGGCCCTGGGCTTGCGGGAGCGCGAGGCCCGCGAGGCAAACGGGAGCCTGGGTGCGCCTGGTAGGCTGCGGTGGCCACCCGACAATCGAGTGAGGGACACAGAGTCACGATGGAGGGGTGCGGAGGTCTTGGAAGCAAATGATGGAGCTGCATTTGGTCGTTTGCGAGCCTTCCCTTCACTTCAATTCCCTGTGCCGGCGTTGTCGTCCCGTTGCTGCCAGCGTTCCACACCCCGCTCCTTGCCGCACCTGGCCTCGCCACCAAAGCTGGCGCGCTCTGTCGCACCTGCAGCAGGGCCTCCTCCCTGACGGCCACCAAGGGCGGCGTAGAAGCGGTGGGGATTGGCGCCGCGCCGGGCTGTCCACCCCACAGCAGGGTGGAGCGGCGCCCGCGACCGCCGCCGACGCTGCCGCCGCCGCCACCCAGCCGCTGCTGACCGCCGGCCAGGATGGGGATAGCGGGCCTGCTGCCGCAGCTGCGCTCCATCACCAAGCGCGCCCATGTGTCCAAGTATCGCGGACAGACGGGTGGGTGGGAGGGCTCGCCCAACGAGGTCCCGGCGTTGCTTTGCTCTGGTGCAGCAAGGCACCTGCCCAACCCTCGTCCTTCTGTCGCCTGGCCCACCACCTTGCGCCCCCGTGTCGCATGCATCATGCCTTTGTCCCTGCTGCACTGGCCCGACGGCAAACGGTGGGCGGCAAGCAAGCAGCCGCCTGCACCCACCTGACCCACCCGCCGCGCCGCCTCACCCCGCAGTGGCCATGGATGCATACTGCCTGCTGCACCGCGGCTCGTACAGCTGCGCGCGGGAGCTGGTGGAGGGCGAGCCCACCGACCGGCACGTGCAGTACTGCATGGGGCGCGTCGAGCTGCTGCTGGCTGCGGGCGTGCGTCCGGTCGTGGTGTTTGACGGCGGCCGCCTGCCCAACAAGGTGCGGCACCGTTGCAGGTGCATGCCTGGCTGAGCAAATGTTGTGGCAGCTGTACTGCCGGCATCAAACACAGCGGAAGGTTGTGTGCGCTGCTGGGTGGCTTGCTGCTGTCCCCTGGATGCGAGCTTTGCCAGGCAAACGGCTGCTGCGCCTCCCAATCTGCGCAGGCTGACGAGGAGCGCAGCCGGGAGCGCAGCCGCGAGGAAAACAAGGCGCGGGCGCGCGCTCTGTGGGCGCAGGGCAACAAGGCGGCGGCCATGGAGTGCTATCAAAAGGCCGTGGACATCCAGCCAGTGCACGCCAAGCAGTTTGTGGAGGTGGGTGCTGGGGGTGGGGAGCGGCTGGCTGTGCGCACCCCTGCCACTTTGTGCGCCTGGTCCCCGCCAGCCCACGCTGTGCCTGCTGACCTGCTATCTTCTGCCTACAGGCCTTGAAGCGGCGCAACATCCCCTACATTGTGGCTCCCTACGAAGCGGATGCGCAGGCAAGTGGGCTGCCTGGCCTGGGTTGGGCTGCATGTTGTTAACCCCGTTGTGTGCCAACATGCTCGGCAGGTATGCGCGTGACGTGTCCACACATCGCTAGCCCTAGCCCCTGCCCCACCCGCCCTCCAGATGGCTTACCTGGCGCTCAACAACCTGGTGGACGCGGTGCTGACTGAGGACTCGGACCTGCTCTGCTACGGCTGCCCCACGGTGGGTGCCTGTGCCGGTGCATATGTTGGCCAAGCCTTTGCTTTTGCGGATTTAGGGAATGCGCTGAGCTGTCCTCTCCCTGATCTCCTCTCCCTGGTGTCCTCTGCAATGCAGGTGTTCTTCAAGATGGACAAGGGCGGGGAGGGCGAGGAGGTGCGGCTGGCAGACCTGCCGGCGGCCAAGGAGCTCGCGTTCCAGGTGGGTGCGCCTGTGGCAGGCACACTTGCTGCTCACGCCACCGCCTCATTTACTGCGCTACCACGCTCTGATGCCATGCCTGCTGGCACCTCATAACCTTCACAACCCCTTCCTGCCTCCAGGGCTTTGGGCACGAGCTGTTCCAGGAGGTGCGGCCGGGCAACTTGCTGCCTGGCAGATGCTGCTTTCAAGTGCACGGCAGGGCAGGGCTTCCATTCAGCATCCTCGCAAATGACTTGCAACCGCCTGGCATGCTGCTGTCCTTGTGCAGATGTGTGTGCTGGCGGGCTGCGACTTTGTGACCTCCCTGCCTGGCATCGGCATCAAGAAGGCGCACCAGCACCTGCGCCGCACTCGCTGCTTCCTCAAGGCAAGACTGTGGCGCTGGCTGTGGGTCCTACCCTGCCCGCAGCTTGTGCGTTTCCTGTACGCAAGTGCAGTCTCGTTGAAGCTCAAACTACTCGCAGGACACACGTCCCCACACTGCAGGTGGTGCGTGCCCTGCGCTTTGACGGCGTCAAGATCCCCGAGGGATATGAGCGCCGCGTGCAGCGCGCGCTCTGGACCTTCAAGCACCAGCGCGTCTACTGCCCACGCCGCCGCGCCGCGGTGCACCTGCACGAGGTGGTGGGCGGCGAGCTGGCGGCGGGGGCCCGCGTGCCCGCAGCGGCCCAGGTGCAGCGGGGCGGTGGAGTGGGCACACCGGTGGTGACAAGTTCATTCAAGCATGATGCCCGCCTGGCTGTTGTGCGGGACTGCATCCACTCTGCTGAGCCGCACCATCCCAACCGTTGCAGCTGGATGAGGGCGAGCCCGACTTCCTTGGCCCACCGCTGCCGGATGACGTGGCGCATGCGATTGCCATAGGTGTGTGCTGCTGCCTCGCTGAGCTACCCTCTCCAAAGATTGCACTCCAGCTCACCTGCATGCTGCTGCATACGGCATGTGTGGCTCCTCACCAGGTGCGAGTGCAGCCATGATCACTGCACCCACCCCTGACGCAACTTCCCTGCAGGCGACCTGGATCCCATCACCAGGCTGCCCTTTGGCGATGAGCTGCAGCCCTGCACTGCGCCGCTGGCAGCTGATGCTGCAGCAAGCGGGTGCGGTGCCGCAGCCAGCCAGCGGGCGGCACCGTCTGGCAGGCAGCAGAGTGCGAGTGGGCGCGGCAAGAGCGGCGGCCCCATCCTGAAATATCTGCTGCGGGGGCTGCCCAAGCCCGCCAGCTCTGGTGACTTCAAGGCGCCACGCGTGCAGCAGCAGCAGCCAGGCTCGCAAGGCAGCCTGCAGCAGCCGCAGCAGCAAGCACAGGAGGAGGAGGACGAGGTGCAGTCACCGGTGGCAGCGGCAAAGCAGCCTGCTGCTGGTGCTGCAGACACGCTGACCAGCCCCACTGAGGAGCAGTGGGCGCAGTTCCGCCAGCGGCGACGCAAAGGCAGCGGCAGGGCGCCAGCGGCAGCACCACCGGCAGCACCACTGGCGCTTTCCAGCGCAGCGGCAGCAGCAGCACCACCTCCCCAGCCACGCCCAAGGGCAGCAGCAGCAGCAGGAATGGCAGCAGAGGCGCCAGATGCGGAGGTGGCTGCAGCCCGGCGTGCGGGTGTAGGCCCAACCACCAGCAAGTACTTTAGGCCATCCGGCGGCGCTGTGGTGGGCGGCCTTCGGCGGGCTGTGGGACGCCCACAGGCGGCTGGCCTGATGGCAACGCTGCGCGCCGCGCTGCAGGGCGAGCCGTCGGTCGAGCAGCTGCTCAGCGAGCAGGCTGCAGAGGCTGCTCTGCACCCAGCTGCAGAAAGTGAGGATGAGGGCGATGCTGGTACAGCCCAGCAGCAGCGCCGCGGCGGTGGCAGGCAACGCTTTGTTGTGCCGCACCGCCAGCAGCCGCGGCATGAGCAGCAGCCGGCAGCGCTGCAGGCGCTGGAGCTGCAATCATCCCCGACCATAGATGACTTGCTGGAGGGCAGCTCAGTGAACATTGGAGAGGCCGAGGAGCAGGAGCTGCCATCACTACGATGCAGCCCAGCTGCTGAGCCCCCGCTAGTGAGCCAACGGCCCAGCCAGCGGGCGTGGCTGCCCCAGCGAGCCACGGCCACACAGCCAGCGGCAGCAGCAACGCAGGAGCAGGCGGCAACGCAGCGACGGCAGCAAGCGCAGCAGGATTTGCTGGATCTCATCTCGCCCGGCGGCCCCGCCTTCTTGCAGCACCAGCAGCAGCAGCAGCAGCAGCAGCAGCAGCAGCAAGAGCAGCAGCCAGATGAAGGTGGTGGCGGCATCACGCCAGGTACAGATGGGATGGATTTGCAGAGGGTCTGTAAGCTCTGCGCATGGGGCATATGGTTGGTGCACCCCCTGGTAGTGCTGTTGTTGGCCTCAATGCCAGCCACCCATCCTTGCTTCTCCAATCCCAGGCTTCTACGGCGGCGGCGGCGGCGAGGCCAGCAGCGGCGCTCGCCTGCTGACAAGCTTGCCGCGACGCCCGCCTGCAGCCACTCCTGGGAGCGGCAGCCCGCTGTTCCAGGGCTTCCACCGCCAGCCGCAGCTGGGCAGCGCCGCAGAGCAGCGGCGGCGGCCCAGCGCTGCAGAGGAGGAGGGCATGGGAGGCGGGGACGCCAGCCCCGACCGCTCTGGCGGCGATGACCCCATTGCCAGTCTGAGCCATGTGGCAGCTTTCCAGCCCAAGGCAGAGGCAGCAATAGAGCGTGCAGCGGCAGCAGCGCTGGCGGCCACGGCCCAGAAAGCGTTCCCGCCACTGCCGCCCCCGCCCCGCCACCTGCAGTGCAGCGCTGTGGCGGAAGCAGCAGCAGCAGACAGCGACGATGGGGTTGGAATGCCAGCGACCACGCTGCCTGTTGGCAAGCGGCCGCTGCTGGCAGGTGTGGAGAAGGAGAACCGCTTGCTGCAGGCAGCTCGCAGCAAACGCCCCAAGGGTGGCAGCTCCGCAGCGCCGGGCGGCTCCAATCCTTTCGCAGGCTTTGCCCTGCACTAACCCAACCTCGTGATTGGGCCCAGCGCTCTCAGATCTGATGTAAGAATCGTCATAGTTTACAAGTGGAGAGCAAGTACAAGAGCAGGCGCATGGTGGCTGGCCAGTGCTTGGCAGGGCTGCAGCTGTACAAGGATGGTTGAGTTGCCCTCCTCCGATGGTGAGGGAGACAAGGACACAGGAAGGTCGCAGTTGCCAAGGGTGTGGTTCAGAAGGGCAGGAATCCGTTGTTGCCCTAGGTGACAAGGGCGCAGAGGGCGGCGCTGAGCTAGGGGGCGCAGGGGAGGGGCGGGAGCAAAAGAGGGTCCAGCGCCCGGTGTCAGGTTATAAAAGGCTGGGAACAAGGGGAGGCCGCCCGGATGCAGGATACAGCGGGACCGGCTGAAATTGGCCGGTGGGCACGTTGCATGCCCCCGCGAGGAATTCGCGGGATCAAAACGGCACAGCAAAGGTGGGGGCACGCACAAAAGGTACAGCAAGGGAGGGCGTACTCACGCCGAGCTGGTGGTACAAAGGGCAGTGAGCAGACTGAGAAGAATTGGGAAGGGGGTTGGGCCATGCCAGCAAGCTCTGTCTACCCGCCCGCCAGCACCAGTGAACGCTGGCGGGGCCGGTGCACAGCAGACGCATCAAGTGGGGATGGATGAAATGTGGGTATCTAGGGCAGGTGTCAATTGTTGAGGACGCAGGGGCGCCACGCATTGGGTTCCAATGCAGAACTTGGCTGAAGTGGATTGGCCGGCCAGCTCACCATACCGCTGACATCGCCACCACAACGGGCTTCCTGCTCTTCAGGCGCAGCGTGCCGCCCACGCCCGGGAAGAAGGCCGCCGCATTGGTGGTCGCAGCAGGGAACCATGCAGCAGCAATCGCGCTGAAGTGGCTCGGCCCGATGTCCTGCAGAGTGCAGCAGGGAGATGGCGGTGTGAGTGCTGATCCCCCTGGGGAGTCGAGTGCTGTCAACGACGGGCGGTGCATCCACTCGAGCCAACTGTGAGGCATGGGAGCATCAGTCCCACGTGCGGGGGTACCACCTTGGCTGATTGAATCCCGCCACTTTCACATGCTGCGCTCAAGCCAGGCTCACTGCTCTGGCAGGCCCACATTCCAGGCAACCCCCACGCTCACCTTGAGCTGCGCCTGGCTGGTGATGTAGCTGGTGTCCAGCCGTGGCGCCTTGGCAGGCGAGGTGCTGCGCTGGCGGCGCGCCTCGGCTGCCGCGCGCCGCGCA
>RRZL01000059.1:312414-327027 GCA_006782975.1 Chlorella sp. Dachan | reverse complement strand
CCCACCGCTTCTGAGCGGCGCGCTTGGGCTTGGCTGCGCGGCCGGCTGCAGGCGCCGGGGCGCGCCGCGCCACCGGCTTGCTGCCCTCGCTGCCGCTGCTGTCCTTGGCTGCCGCCGCTGCCGACTTGGAGCCGCCCTCTCGCCGCGTTTGCAGCGGCTGATAGCCGTCCAGGGAGCGCTTGACTAGGTAGCGCGATCCGCAGGCGTTGCAGAGTACGGGCTTTGCTGGGGGTCCCCTCCTCCAGCAGCAACTGCGACACAGAAGGAATTTGTATGATGGGTGCGATGCGCCTGCAGGGGGGTGCGATGCGCCTTGCAGGAGGGTGCAATGCGGTTTCGAACTCAAATCACACACCTGTGCGTGCGCCCACAGTGGTTGCAGGGCCCTCCAGCTCCGGAGCTCGGCATGGTCACACCAAAGTGGTCAGGGTGACAAACACGGAAGGGATGGCACAGTCTGCAGGCAGGGGGGGGGAGCACACATCAGCAGGGCGCCGCAAGGGCTGGCGCAAGGCGCGGGCGCCGGTCGACGGCGGAGTCCCACCAACAACGCCCCCGTCCCCTCGCAGCCTCTCAGAGCCGCCCAGGCTGTCGGCAGCAGGTACCGCGTGCCCCGGGCCCTGCGACCGCCCGGTATGGACAGAGAGGTTTGGGTGATGGTCGACTCCGCCCACCTTCTACAGCCCTGCTGGGTGGTGAACAGCACTCCTGACGCGTGGCGATCGCTGATGGCGGCGGCACCCGGCCAGCAAAGCTGCCCTGAGCAGCTCGGGTGCCTAACGCCCGAACGCCCACTGAGCTTGCGTGCCTCTGGGGGGGCGAGCAAGGGGCGTGCCGCGCTCGACAATCAAGCGCAAGTAGGAGCAGCTGCCTCGAGGTGATCGGCAGCGCATCGTCGGCATGAGCCGGCCCAGTCCACGGCTGTAGCTGCTTGGGGCCTCCATAATGACGTAGAAGGGGGCCCCAGGCCGCGCAGAGGGGGCCGTGCAAGGAGCCGGGGGATAACATGCAGCTAGGGCTTTGGCGCTGCATCGTCGTCTCCCGCGGCCTCCCGAACAACTGCATTTTCCAGCCTTCACCTATGCAGCTGTACTAAGGCTGGGGACATCCTGCACCCCAAGGCCTGTGTTATCAACACTGGCTCATGGCAAGCCCTGCCAAATCCTGGCCATGCTTGGCACTGAGGAGGCATTGCAACAGCGGGGGTCCGAACAGAAGAGCTACAAACCGCAGCAAGTGCACATCGGCGGCAGGGTACAGGAGGGAGCGGGCACAGGGAGCAGGTACATGGTGCACAGGTGTCAAACAGGCTGCAAGGCATGAACTCCCCTACGACTTGGACCCGGGCTTGGGCTCGCTCAGCCGCAGCTTGACGTTGCCTGCTAGCCGCCGCTGCTTGGCTGCCGCCCCTCCCGCTGCCGGTGCCGCCGCCGCTGCTGCCGCTGCGCTGCTGCTGCTTGGCCGCTTTTTCTGCCGCGCTGCTGCCGCCGCCGCCACCGCGCCCGTCGAGAAGATGGACTGCTGCGCCACCTGTCGCCGGCTGTGCCGCCACGCCGAGTCAAAGTGGCCGCCGTAGTGCTGCGCCGAGGCCAGCAGCGCATCCCCCTTGGTGCCGGGCAGCAGCTTGACGGCATCTGGCAGGCCCAGCTGGCGCCGCCGCGCATCCGAGGCCTGCTCCTCCTTGCGCACCCCGCGCATCTGCCGCCGCAGCGCCTTGTTCAGCGCGTAGTCGTCCCTGGGGGAGCACGGGCGAGGGGGCGGGCCAGAGTGAGCATAGCTGTGGGGCTGTCGGTGCAAGCAGAGGGCTCAATGCAAGCTGCGCTCCCATGCCTCGACATGCTCTCAAGCTGCCCCTGCCGGCACGGTCGCGGCACCCCTCCAGAGCTGTGTCCCCCTGCCTGCACCTGCCCTCCCCCAGCCCCGCCCCCTGCCCCTCACTTGTGCTTGGCCTCGCTGTCCTCCTGCAGCGCCGCAACCTGCGTGTACGTGGCCAGCGCCTTCCGCTTGTCCTCGCCGCTGTGCTCCAGGCGGGCCAGCGGGTCGGCGTCCAGCACATCGCGCTTGGAGGGGTCCAGCTCAACCGTCCCCGCCGCCTCCGCGTCAAACGACTCCACCTTCCTGCGCGGGCGGCGGCATGGAGCAGTGGAGGGTTGGGGCGTGGCAAGGAGGGTTGGATTTAGCAAAAGGCGGGCTGCCGGGTGGGTGACCAGCTGGCCCCGGCATGCCACGGCAGCGGTGGCCAGACGCCTCCCACCCTCCGCTCCGCTCCGACCACCCACCAACCCAAGCAGCCAAAGCAGCAGCAGCAGCAGCTCCAAAGTAGCGCAGCTCCCAGCAGGCAGGCATGGGGTCTGCACGCCTCCGCTGCTGACATGATTCGGCCCCGCAAGCGTTGCCGCACCTGCGGGCGCCGCTGACGATGACGTACTCGGCGTTCTTGGGGTCGGTGTGCACCTCGATGGTGCCCTGGCAGCACGGCGTGCGCATGCGGAAGCTCCAAATGCGCGTGGAGTGGTACATGCCGATCTGCTTCTTCTCCGCGTTGAAGCGCACGCCCTGAGGCAGACAAGGAGAGGGGGAAGCCGGGGGGGCAACACCGTGGGGAGGCGTTGCGACGGAGCGGAAGCCGCTGGCCAGTCAGAGCGCTGCCTGAAGCCACCACGCAACAAAATCAAGCAGGCACAACGCGCCCATTGCGCCCTGGCAACCAGCAGCACCCACCTTGCCGATCAAATGGTTGCAGCCGGCGCACCACACGTTGAAGGGCATCTCAAAGCGGATGACGAGGATGCCCTCGCTCTTCAGCTTGCGGGCCCGGTCGCCCAGGGCACCGTGCGACCCATGGAACTTGTTCAGGCTGCCCTTGCTGGGGTCCCACTCCGGCGGGTAGTACATGTTGTCCGCCTGCACAGCGAGTGGCAGGGGGGAGGTCAGCATCGGCAGGCAGGCGGCAGCGCGGCGCGGCAGCGGCGGCAGCGGCGGCGGCGGCTCTGCAGGGCACCGTGGCGGCCGGCGTCGGCACCCACCTTTGCGGCGGCAAGTGTCGACATGGTGGCAAGTGTTTACGGGCGACGGCGGGGCCTGGCAGCGCGGCACCCGCGCAACTGGAGCTAGGGAGGCGCCGTGCGGGGTGGGGAGGCAGACAGAGACGTCCAGAACGGTGTGCAGCGCTGTGCACAAGTGGCAGGGAGCCCCTTGAGCTGCCGCCTGGCCCGCTGTGCGCTGCCGCTTGCTGGCATGAGCATTTGCTGACCGCTGACTGCCCTGATCACTCCGCTGCGCGCTTCTCTGGCCTGTGCATTTCCTGCAATTGGCGTTGAAGCGGGCCCCGGCTCTCCTTGAGCACCCGCGACCAGCGTGTTCCACACAGTTCCTCCTTGCAGCCGCTCTTTCTTGCGGCCAGCGTGCCCCACACAGCTCCTGCTGCAGCCGCTTCTTGCTACCATGGCCTCGCTCCGTGACGCGCAGCTGCTGAAGAGCAAGGGCGGCGACGCCGTCGCTGCGGCGAGCCTGTGGAAGGACGGCCCGACATTGGTCGTCGTGCTGCGCAGGCCGGGTTGCCGTGAGTCAAAACATGCAGAGAGGGCTCCAAACTGCAACGCAGCGGCTGGCGAGTCGTCAGGCGTTTGAACAAGCCGGTCGTACCGTGAAGAACTCGCCACCGACTCGCCTGCCCGCTTGTCACCCCTCCCCACGCACCACCCCCTCACAGTGCTGTGCCGCGAGCAGTCGATGAAGATCTGGAACGCACGGCAGCAGTTTGAGGAGGCGGGTGTGCGCCTGGTGTGTGTGCTGCACGAGTGGATTGACCGCGAAGTGGCGGCCTTTGCTCCAGAATATTGGGGTGAGGAGGGACAGGTGGGAGGCTGGGCTTGTGACAGTGTGTCTGCTGGCATGTGCAGCTGGATGGCTGTTGGGGCTCAAATCCCAACAAACAGAACAGCCCCCGAAATTCTCACCCCCGACCGCAACAACCCCCCGCAGGCGGCGAGCTGTACTACGACGAGGCCAAGGCGTTTTACGCGGCGGTGCACGGCGGCAAGCCAGCGCGCGCCTCCATGCTGCAGCTGCTCAGCCCCGCGGTGTGGCGGGCGGGCAAGCGCGCCAAGGAGAGTGGGCTGGTCAAGGACAGCAACTTCAAGGGCGACGGGCTGACACTGGGCGGTGAGCGGCAGCGGGGGCGGCTGTTGGGCTGCTCAGCTGGCATGTGGCTCGTGGTCCCACCTTGCGACCAGCGGCTGCTGTGGAGTTGCCAGCTTGGTGGGCCCCTGAAGGCGGGTGTGCGCAAGCTGCGAAAGGGCGTTCGCAGCCTTTGTCCACCCGACCCAGGTGCAACACCCTCACCCACCCACTCCCACTGCTACCACTGCAGGCTTGATGATCATCAAGCAGGGCGGTGACATTGCGTACAGCTACGCGGAGAAGACGTTTGGGGACCACGCCCCCATGGAGGAGGTGCTGGCGGCAGCCAAGAAAGCCTGCGGCAAGCAGTGAGGCTGGCAACCACCCCGCACGGCCGCCCATCAAGCAGTGCGGCAGCAGCGCAACAACCCCTCTGCTTGCTAGTGTACACCTACCGACCATCTCATTTCGTATCTCCATGCAATGTCCCATGCTTTTGTATCCCACCGTGCCCACTACAGTAATTCCGATTCAGCCCTTTTGCTGGTGCACCGGCGGAGGCCCCCCTGCCTCTGCCTCCCGCCCCGGTCCTCTGCTTGCACTATTGTGTTACAGCATGCCATGCAACAATCTCAACCACAGGACCCCGCATCCGTCCAGTGAACAGTGAGCTGCTGCTGCAGCGACACATATTTTCTTTTTCTGCCCCCGCCTCTGAGCATGGGCACTCTGCAGGCGCCGCCGCTGCGCGGCGCTGTGCCCCGGCCTGGGCGCCAGGGCGCTGAATCTGGACAGCTTCGCGTGCATGCTTGTTGCAACACTTGTTGGCTGCTGTGTCGAGGCCTCCCAAGCGGGCAGCGGAGCAGTCCCCTTGCGCCAGTGCTCAGGGCGCTTCTACCCAAGCCTGCGTGCCTTTATCCAGCGACACAGCATGGCTGCGGTGCTTCCCTGCCGCACCGCGATCGTTGCTGGAGCGGCAGCAGGGCGTGCCCAGCCGGCACGCTTGGCAGCGGCGCAGCGGCAGCCCAGGTGGGGTTTTGGGCCGCTGACCGCAGATCACCGGTGTGCCGCATTGCTGGAGCACCGCAGCGGGGCTTCCAGCCCCAGGTAGGCAGAGGCGGCAGCCGCCGCCGCCGCTGCCTGCAGCCAGCCGAGCGTGCCAACTGGTGCATCCGCCCACGTGCAGGCTGAGGGTGCGGACTGCGGCGCGTGCTGAGGCGCAGGGCTCGGGCAATGGTGAGCGCCGCTGGCCAGCTTTGGATGCCCAGTGGGCAAGGCGTTTCTGGCGTGGCTGCTGGCCGTTGCCTCGCCTCCGCACTCATAATCCCTGATCTCGCTGCTCGCTGCTTGTCTACAACAGGCGCCGCAGTGGCTGCCGCGACCGGCCCCAAGCTGGATGCCGCTGAAGCGGCAGCGGCACTGGAGGTGACGCGGCCTGACGAGCCTTCGCCCTCCTTCTCCAACATGCGGGTGTGTGGCCTGTGCTGGCCAGTTGGCAGTGAGCTGGGGATCGCAGAACATGCACGTGTGTGGCAAGTGTTTGCTGCACTTTTGCAAGCTGGGTGCAATGTGTTCCAGTGGCGGTGCTCAGCGCCGCACCCCCTGTGCCGACCCGCCGCACGCCATGCTGTGCCCCGCCCCACCAGCAGGTGTACGGCCTGCAGGAGGAGGACTGGAACCAGTCGGCGCTGAGCATCGTGGTGGTGGGCGCCTCGGGCGACCTGGCCAAGAAGAAGATCTTCCCCGCCCTGTTTGCGCTCTACTACGAAAACATGCTGCCCAAGGTGGGCTGCGGCTTGGGATGCGGTGGGGGGCGCAGGAGCGGGAGCCGAGAAACGTTGCCCCGCACTTGCAACAGCCGGTTCTGTGCCTGCAGCCTGCACCAGAAGCTGGCTGGACTGCGCGCCACAGCGGCTGCATCTTCCCCACTAGTGCAGAACTTTTCGGTGTACGGCTACGCTCGGTCCAAGATGACAGACGAGGAGTTCCGCGACTTCATCGCCTCCAACCTCACCTGCCGCCTCTCAGAGTCGTGAGCTGGGGCCGATGGATCGGCGAGGGCTCGGGCTGGTGGATCCAGAAGGGCTGGGGCTGGTGGATCGAGGAGGCAGAGCGCGGGGGAAGGCTTCCAGGCATGCTGCGGCGTGCCGCCTGCCGCTGATTGCGATGTCGCTGCTGCGCCCGCTAGCCTGCATCTGCGCTGCGCGCCATCCTGCTGCCTGCCCACCTGGCTGCTGAGCATAGTCGCGGCTGCGCCACCCCTCCCTGCCGCTGCTGCAGCACGGACTGCGGGCTGAAGATGGAGGAGTTCCTCAGCCGTTGCTTCTACCAGGCGGTGCGTGCAGGGCCTGCCGGCAGTGCTGCGTTGCCACGCATGTGCCGCTGTGCAGCGAGAGCCGCTGGGCCTGCCGTGCTGCCGCAGTCGCTTGTCATACCCAGCAGCTGGGCACTGTGCTGCCCACCTCACCTCGCACACCACACCAGCGAGCGTCGCCACCTCGACCTCCCCACCGCAGGGCCAGTACGCCAGCGACGACGACTTTTCGGCGCTGGACGCGCGGATGAAGGAGACGGAGGGCAAGCTGAAGAAGGCGGACCGCCTCTTCTACCTGTCCATCCCGCCCAACATCTTCACAGCGGTGGCCGCCTGCGCCTCCAAGTCCGCATCCTCCAAGTGCGCTGCAGCGGGAGGCTGGGCCTGGGGGAGGGGAAGGGGAGGCAGCCGCTGGCTGATGCGAATGGGCACTGGCTGCATGCTGTGTGTAATCCCAAGGAAGCTTCTGCACGCCTAATCTAGATCCTTCGCAGCACTGAACCCACCCTCCGCTTGCCCCTACCCCTTGCCCCCGCTCCATCTGCCCCCTTTGGCAGGAGCGGCTGGACGCGGGTGATTGTGGAGAAGCCCTTTGGCCGGGACAGCGAGAGCTTCAAGCAGCTGAGCGACGAGCTGTACTGCCACCTGCGGGAGGACCAGATCTATCGCATCGACCACTACCTGGTGCGGGGGCGGGGGTGGGCTGTGCGTTTGAGGTTTTATGGGCAGAGCTGCGTGCTGGCCAGCAGGCATGTGAGCTCAAGCAGGCCTGTGCCCAGGCTCGCCTCAGACCCGCCCCCGCACGCGTCTGCTGCCCACTTTCCTGCTCACCCCCGCTGCACCCCTGCCGCTTGCCCGCCTGGCTGTGCAGGGCAAGGAGCTGATTGAGGACCTGACGGTGCTGCGCTTTGCCAACCTCGTGTTTGAGCCGCTGTGGAGCCGGCAGTACATCCGCAACGTGCAGGCGCGTGTGCAGCCTGGGGCAGCAGCTTGGGCCGCAGTGGGCAGGGGACGTGCACATCTTGCCAGGACAGCGATGATGGCTGAGGACCGAATGTTGCCGACTGATGCTTTGTGCTTTCTCGCCCCACCGTAGTGCCCCTGCATGCCTCCCCACGCAGGTCATCTTCAGCGAGAACTTTGGTACCGAGGGCCGCGGCGGCTACTTTGACCAGGTGGGCGGGCAGCGGCACCTGGGGCAGCGCACGTGCCTGCTGACGGCCCTGCAAGATGCGCCATTCCTCGCAGCAGCAGGCGTTGCTGCCTGGTGATGCTCTGTTTGCTAGGTGCCTGGCTGATCGCCGTCTCCTGCCCCTCCTCCCTCGGCCGTGCCATGCAGTACGGCATTGTGCGCGACGTGATCCAGAACCACCTGCTGCAAATCATGGCGCTCTTTGCCATGGAGCAGCCGGTGAGCAGCCGCTTGCATGGCACCCAGCACCTGCCATGCTGCACAACCACCACTGCCACGGCTCTCCTCTGTGCTGTTGTTCCCACGCCGCCTGCTGTCACCCCTGCCTGGCAACCGCAGGCGTCACTGGATGCGGAGGACATCCGCAACGAGAAGGTCAAGGTGCTCAAGTCCATGCAGCAGGTGCGGGGCGGGGCGGGGCGGGGCGGGGCGGCCCTGGTTCGGAGCGCACTTGCTGCGCTGGGCTGATGCCAATGGCATGCTGCGCATTGCACCTTGGCTGGACCTTTTCAACAGCCAGCATTCCGACCATCCCTCCGCCCGCCTCCACCCACTGTCTACCCCCCAGGTGCGGCTGGAGGACGTGGTGCTGGGCCAGTACCGCTCCCGCACCGTCAAGGGCTCCGTGCTGCCCGGCTACCTGGACGACGACACGGTGCCGCCCAACAGGTGGGGTGCCAGCACAGCAGGGGAGGCTTCCAGGGGAGGCTTCCAGGGGAGGCTTCCAGGGGAGGCTTGAGGAAGCAGGGCTGCCAGAGCAGGAGCTGTGTGGCGTGCTGGGTGAGAGCCTGCTCTGGAGGCACGCAGGGACCCTCTGCCGACCTGTGAGGCCGCCCCCGCTCCCCGGTGCAGCATCACGCCCACGTTTGCGGCGTGCGCGGTGTTTGTGAACAATGCGCGCTGGGACGGCGTGCCCTTCCTGCTCAAGGCCGGCAAGGCGCTGCACAGCCGCGTGGCCGAGATCCGCGTGCAGGTGCGGCGGCGTGGGGTGCGGTGGGGGGGAGGACTGACTGAGGTATGGAGCGGGTCAAGCAGGGCACTGCCAGCTGACCTGCGATGCTTCGCCCTGCTGCCACCAGCTGGCTGTCTAGTATCAAGCGCCAGCGGACAGCTCACCCCACCAGCCCTCTCTGCCCGCCCCCACCTGCGCCTGCGCCCCCGCAGTTCCGCCACGTGCCGGGCAACCTGTACCGCAACAAGCTGGGGCTGGACCTGGACCGCGCCACCAACGAGCTGGTGGGTGCACTGCTGGGCTGGTGTGAGGAGCGCTGTTGCACATCTGGCTGCGTATGTACAGCAGCGGGTTGCCTTTGCTGGGTGGGTGTTGATGGCTTTGCGGCGGCGTGGCACGTGTGCCGCTGCCTTGCTCCGCCGTGCAATGGGCTGCCTACCCTTCCTCGGCCGTATCCGCTGCGCGCGCAGGTGATCCGCATCCAGCCCAACGAGGGCATCTACATGAAGATCAACAACAAGGTGGGGAGGGGGGGCCAATGCAGGCCGGGCCACAACGCCATGCTGTGCATCATGGGGCAGTGCCTGCTGCATGGTGCACTGCATGCTCACTGCCAGCCTGTCCCACCGTCTGGCGCCCGGCAACCCGTCAACCAGCCAGCCCTCTGCCCGCTTCCCCCGCCCCTTGCAGGTGCCTGGCCTGGGCCTGCGCATCGACACCACGCGGCTGGACCTGACCTACAAGTCCAAGTACGACGCGCACCTGCCGGGTGAGAGGGCCGGGTGTAACTTTAGGGTCCAGTTGGCGGCACGGGTGTGAGGGTTGGACAGCAAGCGTGGGGCTGTGCATGGGCCAGGCTTGCGTCTGCGCCTGCTCCCCCCACCACACACCTCTGTGCTGCCCCCCTCCCCTCCCTGCAGACGCGTACGAGCGCCTGATCCTGGACTGTATCAACGGCGACCGCCGCCTGTTCATCCGCAACGACGAGCTGGAGGTGGCCTGGGACAAGTTCACCCCCGTGCTCAAGGTGGGGAGGGGGCGGGCTGAGCTGCCGGGCGCTGGGCGTGCAGGGTGCTGGGCTGCCTCTGCCTGCTGCTGGGTGTGGCGCTGTGGATAGGCGAGCTGTACTGCAGCTTGGCCTGCGCTTGGGCACCCAGCTCTCCAACCAAACTGACACCCCACCCCACCCCCCTGGCTCACCCCCCGCAGGAGATTGAGGAGCGGGGCGTGCAGCCGGAGCTGTACCCCTATGGCAGCCGCGGCCCCGTGGGCGCACACTACCTGGCCGCCAAGCACGGCGTGCGCTGGGGCGACCTGGCGGCCGACGACGAGTGAGGGGGCTGGGCCCCCTTCATGGATGGCCCTGTGTGGCAGGCGGGCAGGCGGTGGGCGGGGCTGCCACACTAGCAGGGCCAGCCGTGCAACAGTGGGTTGCCTTGTGCACCACCAGAGCCCGCTGCTGAGACTGCCCCAGCCCCTCAACGCCCCTGTCTCCACCCTAGGTCCACTGATATCAGCTGAACGCCCTGCGCGCTGATGCCGCCGGCAGGCTGTGTGCCGCACCGCTGGCTGAGCCAGCACTGTCGCCAGCTGCTGTGGCACCGCCCTCGCGCACCCGAGAGCAACGCACCGACCGACTGTGACCTTGCTTGAACCCAGTATCCGCATTTGCCTAGACCCTGCCGCCCAGGCGGCCCTCTTTGCTCCCCCCTGTTTCTTGCGCCGCCCAACGTGCTGTCCCCAGATGCAAAGCGTGCATGTCATGTTGCCGCCTTTGCCGCTATATCTCCCGCCTTCTCCTGCTCCCTTTTCTGCTTGCATCAGCGCTGCCGCACAGATCCGGAACTTGTCAGCCAAGGGCCGCCCGATACAGCAGCGGCCCACCCCATCCCATGTGCCCTACCACGGTCCCTAGCAACGCTTGCATTCTTTCCCTCCAGTCACGTGCCACTTGCCGTTTCATGTACCCTTTCCAACTTCCGTCTGTTACAACTGGAGCATCACGCCGGCGGGCCTCAGGTTGCAGCGAGCGTGTGCAGGAGACAAGGGAAGCAAGGAAGGGATGGCACTGTGCCAGCAGGTTGGATGCAGTGGTGCCAGCTGCCGCCGGCTGGCCCTCCTTACGACACAGGGCACGCGTCCTCAAAGTCCTTCTGCTCCTTGCGGCACTTGGTGAACTTGTTGCTGCAGCGGGGCAGAAGGTGGGGCGCAAGCTTGAGAGCGTCACTTGCCTGATGAGCAGCCGAGCCATCTGCAGCACAACCCGGCAACAGTGCCATGCGCTGGGCATGCTTGTTCATCCCCTCGCACCACATCCCCTGCCGACCTATAATAGTCCATGCACTCGTAGTAGGCTTTGAGTTGCTGCGGGCACTTGGCGTTCACGTCCTTCAGCCTGCGGCAGGAGGGTGCAGTGCCGGCACATGAGCGAGAAGTAGCCGAGCGGCGGCACCCGGCGTGGTCCCACCGCTGCGCCTGCACTGCTCTGTCTGCCGCTGTTTGCTGCACCAGCCTTGCCAGTTGCTGCTGCCCTCACTCCGCCCCAGCCGTGGCTCACAGGTCGATGACGCAGGAGGTGACGGCGTCGCCCTGGGCCAGGCACGCCTCGGGGTTTGCGTCGTTGGCCTTGCAGTCCATGTAGGCGCGGTTGACCTTGGAGCACCGCACCGCAATGTGCTTGGACAGGCTCATCAGCACCGCGCTGGTGGGCGGCGGCGCCTGCCCCTCTGCTGCCATGGCTGCTGCTGCTGCTGCTACGCGCTCGGGCGGCGGAAGGGCGGAGGCGGCGGAGGGCGCCCCGCTGGCAAGGGCGCTGACCCGCGCACCCTAGCTGTCTGGCGTTGCCACCGGCGCGAGGCGAGACTCGGGCGCTGCTGCCGCCGAGCCTGGACGCACTGACGGGAGGAGGGGCTTGGGGTCGCCGCGACGGGCTGGCGGGCGAGCTGGGCACCCTCTCGGCGTTCGATTGGAGTATGCACAACCCAGGGGCGGCCTCGCCAGGGGCGATCGAGCTGCCTGAGGCCGGCATGGCCCCCCGTGCTGAGCAGCCGGGCGCAGCAGCGCGGGAACTTGGGCGCCGGCGGGCCCCACATCGCCCTCTTTCGCGTGTCTGGCCGTTGGAGAGGACAGCGGCTCTGCAACCATGGCGGAGGTGCGCCCGGGGAGGAGGCATGGTGGCGATGAGCGCCGGCGGGCGGCCCAGCGCCTCCTACAGCAGCGGCATCGGACATGGAGCGGGTAGCAGCGGCCCTGGACCGCAGCCCGAGCGCCAGCAGCCATGCACGGCGGCTCGCAGTGGCAGGCGCTGCGGCAAGGGCGGCCCGGCTGCCCGGCGACACTCGACGGCAGAATTAAAGCTGCTGGCCGGCCGTGGAGCCATGCAGGCGCCAGCACAGGGCGGGCGGCGGCGTCCCCCAGGCGGCGGCTGCAGCCCGGAGCTGGCTGGCTGCTGGTTTGGGCTTCCCTTGCTGCAGTGCATCCGTGTCTTCATTCCGAATCTGTATCGCTGCCCTGCCGCCGCCCCTGCTGCTGCAGTCCGTCCAGACTTTCGGCCGCAAGAAGAATGCGGTGGCTGTGGCCTACGTGAAGCGCGGCAAGGGCGAGCTCCGCCTCAACGGTGAGAGGACCATACACCGCATGCTGGGCTGCTGCAGCCATGGGCAGGGGCAGCTAAGAGGGCAGCTGCCAGGAGCAAGACATGCACGTAAGACGGCCTGCAGCCTGAAGCTGGCCTTCCAAGGCACAAGGCCGCAACGTGCGGCGATGGTCGACGGCAAAGGCGGCGTGAGCTCTGTGAAGCGCAGCAATGCAGACGGATGGAGCAGCCCAGGAGCAGCCTGTGGGAAAGCTGCACAGAGGCATCACACAGCGAGCTGGAGGAGCGACCAGCCGCCAGCACAGGGCGTGGAGCACGTGGCCGGCAGGCGTCTGGGGCAGCATGGCAGCGGAGGTCGTACGCCGATGGGCCAGGCGTGGCGCTCGCGGGCCAACTGTCAGTGGCAGCTATGCCGTGCTGCCAGGTTACGGCTACCCCTGCTTGCCTCTTACTTGGGCCTCACTGCTGCTGCCGTTGTGGGCCCCTCCCCCTCCCTCTGTTCCGCAGGTGCTCCCCTGGACCTGGTGCAGCCCGAGACCCTTCGCTGGAAGGTGTTCGAGCCGGTGCTGCTGCTGGGCAAGCAGCGCTTCTCCAACGTGGACATCCGCATCCGCGTCAAGGTGCGGGGAGGGCCGCAGCGCGCAGCTGCGCGCAGCAGCAGCAGCACAGCTGAGAGAGTGCAGCATGCACCGGCTGCTGTTTGCCGAGGTTGTCTGCGCGGTGGTAAGCGCGGTTGCAACCTTCCGCCTGCATGCTTGTCCCAAGGCTGCTCTGTGTGCTGTGGATGTTGCCACCCGCAGGGCGGCGGCCAGGTGTCCCAGATCTACGCCATCCGCCAGGCCATCGCCAAGGGCATTGTGGCCTTCTACCAGAAGTGTGAGTGGGCGTGGCAGGGTGGGCAGCAGGGGCATGACATGCATGTCACGTGCTCAGTTCATCTCACAACGTGCGTGGGGCAAGCAGGGCAGCTGGCAGGCGAGCCTGGCGCAGTTGGTCGGCAAGCGCAGCGGCAGCGGAGCGCAGCAAGAGCACGCTGTGCAGCCGGCGGTCTCCTAGGTTGCAGCAGGCTCTGGCGTCGCTGAACTGCGGCTCGCAGCAGCAGCCGATGCGCAGTGTTGACCTGGAAACCAATGGGAGCCATGCATTGGCTCATGGAGGCAGGCACGGCCGGGGGGCGCCGCGCCATTTTGACCGACCGCGTGGCGGCCTGCATGCCCCGTTCACCCCGCCCCTCATTCTTTCCCTCCCTGCCCGCCTGCAGACGTGGATGAGCAGAGCAAGAACGAGATCAAGGACATCCTGCTGACCTACGACCGCACGCTGCTGGTGGCTGACCCCCGCCGCTGCGAGCCCAAGAAGGTGCGGGGCCGGGGCGGGACGGGCGGGGTGGGTGGAGTTGTACAGGATGCTTGTGCCTTTTGATCTAACTTCCTTCTGGCAAGCATGCAGCAGTGCATGCAGTGACAGCGTTGTTGGCTTGAGGCTCCAGCAGAGGCGGGGCACTGCCGGATGCCGCCGGTGAGCGGCGGGACCCTCCCGCTCACACACCCTGCCACCCCGGCCCTTTTTCCCTGCAGTTCGGTGGCCATGGCGCTCGCGCACGGTGAGTGGCTTTGCCTGGGCCTGCCGAGGCCGGCCAGAGTCTGTTGCTTGCATGGCCTGCGACCTGGGGTGGTGTGGGTCGGGAGCGGGGTGCCGCGAGCCGCCAGGTCCTTGCAGCCCACCTAACCACTTGTCCTTGCAGCCCACATAACCGCTCGCCCTTCTCCTTCCACTGCTGATTTGCAGGTTCCAGAAAAGTTATAGGTGATTGCGAAAAGTGGGCTCCTTGGAGTGCCCCGGCAGCAGGCAGTTTGCAAGGGCACCCATCCCATGGCCGCCATGCAAGGTTTGGCGTCGCAACCGAGGCGGCGGCGGCACCTGCAGCCTAGGCACGCTGTGCCCTCTACACGCCTTGGGCAGCGTGCTTGCAGTCGAGCAACATGATTACTTGACCCTGTAACATGTAACACAGGGGCAGACACTCTTGATTTTTTGATTGGGGTCGACAGGCATGCAGGGGGCGTTGCAACCATTCGAATCCCGGCAGCACCCATCAATTTGATTGCCTGCTTGCGGCGAGTCGGTGCAAACTGGAGCAGCGCAAGCAGCCGCCCCACCGTACATCCAGACTGGGGGCTCAGCCGATCTGGCCCGCTGCCACAAGCAAGGGGGAGCCCCCCTGCCTGCATGCCACGCTGCGCTCGCCATGCAGCGCCGCCGCCATTTGAGCGCGGCGCCGCCTGCGCCGCCACCATTCGCCTCCCGCGCTCTCCACGTCGCTCCACAGCCTCCACCACCGCCGGCAAACAGCCCCAGGGCCCGCCCCAGCCGCAAGGAGCAACTGGTGAGGGCCGGGGCCGGCCGCCCGGGGCGATCGGCCGGCCGCCCGCGGCTCC
>RRZL01000059.1:284231-301861 GCA_006782975.1 Chlorella sp. Dachan | reverse complement strand
GCCGGATGCCCGCGTGCCCGGCACGTTTTGGGAGGACCACCCGCCCGACTACAGCCTGCTCGACCAGCCGGCAGTGGAGGCGCTGTTCCAGGCCTCCATCCGCAGGCCCGGCGGCAGCAACGGCAGCGCCGGCACACCTGACGGCGCGGCAGCCGCAGCGGTGGCGGCACGCGGCAAGCAGGCTGTGGCGGTGCTTGACACGCGGCGGGCGACCAACATTGGTGAGGGGGACCAAGGTGGGATGATGGAGCTTGTGTTGCGGGCCTGCCCTGCCCTTCCGACCCCATATTCACAAGTGCATGCAACCCACCCACCCACCCATCGCTCTCCCGCAGGCATCATGATGGCGAGGCTCAAGGCGCCCTGGCGTGAGGTGCCCGCAGCCGTTGCCCGCCTGGACCCGGCCCTGTTCCCTTCTGCGGATGATGTGCGGGCGGTGCTGCAGGTGGGGGAAGGCTGGGGTGCAAGGAGGAGCCAGCCCGGCAGTTTTGTGACGTAATTTGTTAGGGTGCATGCGTTGTGCCTGAATGCCTGTTGTTTGGGCCCAGCCTTGCCATCCTCCACTGCCACTCTGCACTGCCACTCTGCACCGCCCGACTGCGCCCGCCCCCGCAGTGCGCACCCAGCGAGGACGAGCTCAAGCTGCTGCGCTCCTTCCTGGAGGCCGGCGGCCAGCCAGAGGTGCTGGCGGATGCCGAGAAGTTTGCCTACGAGCTGGGCCAGGTGGGCGCCTCAACATGCAAGGCTGCCTTGTGGCGAAGGCGAAGCTGCGACGTTCAAAGTCGCTTGCGGGGTGGAGCCCAAGACGAGCAGCATGCGTTTGGTGCCCAGCATAGCCTCATCAAACCATGTATGCTGGCCCGTCCCCTGTGCCCAGGTGCCGCGCCTGGCGCCGCGCCTGCGCTGCCTGCTGTTCCAGCACGAGGCGCCCGCCCAGCTGCAGGTGGGCGGGCTGTTCGCCAGCACAACGGATGTCATGCCTTGGGCATGCAGCCAATGCATTGTGGTGGTCTTGCTTGCGACCGCTTGGTCAACTGGCGCGCAGCAGCACCCCCTCACAGGCGCCGCCTTCTGAATGCACCTGCCGCAGGATGCGGTGGCCACGCTAGAGTGCCACCTGGCGGCGCAGCGGCAGCTGCGGGACAGCACGTCCTTTGCCCTGGTGCTGCAGCACGCGCTGGTGCTAGGCAACTTCCTCAACTTCGGCAACGCACGGCTGGGCGGCGCGTCCGGATTCCGTGTCAAGTAAGCGTGGCAGCCGTTTTGCATGCACCCACGTGCAGCCCTGCCCAGGAATGTTGTTTGTTCACTTGGGCATGTCCGTGTACGCCCCTCCCTTGGTCTGAGCATTGCAGCACACCGCTTGATCCTCGCATGGCCTTCTCACTTTTCCCCCACAGGAACCTGCTCAAGCTGGCCGACACGCGGTCAACCGACGGCAAGGAGTCGCTGCTGAGCTGGATTGCGCGCCAGCTGGCCTCCGCCTCGCCGCCGCTGCCGGTCCTGGCCGAGGAGGCGCCGGCGCTGGCCAGCGCCCGGCTGCGCGTAGCTGTGGATGAGGCGGCGGGTGCGCTGGAGGCCTTGTCATCAGGCCTCACAGCTGTGGCTGCTGAGCTGCAGCGCAGCGGCGGCAACAGCACAGCGGGCGGCGGCGACACCAGCGGCAACGGCAGCACGGCAGCCAGTACCACTGCCACTGCCACCAGCGGCTTGCACAAGGTGGCTGCCGAGCTGGAGGTGCAGCTGGCCGCCGCCAAGGCGCTGCTGCGGCGCTGCCGAGAGGGCTTTGCGCAGCTGGCCGCCTACTACGGCGAGTCGGCTGCCGCGCTGTCCAGCGAGCAGGAGCTGTGGCTGCAGCTGCAGGCGTTTGTAGAGCGGTTCAGCGCAGCGCAGCGTGCCGTGGCAGCGGAGCGCAAGGCGGAAGAGGAGCGGCTGCGGCGGCAGAGTGGCGGGAGCACGCCTCGGCGGCCCAGCCAGGGCCCGCTGCCTTCTCCTGGGAGGGACGGCGGGGGTAGCCAGCAGCAGCCCGGGCCCAGCAATGGGTCAGTGGCGGCAGCAGGCGACGCCAGCAAAGTGGACGCGCAGCGGCAGGCGGCAGCCGCGACCATGGCATCACCTGTGAGCGAGCCACCTGACCGCCCTCTCAGCCGCCAGCTCACCTTCCCCAGCCCTCCCCGCGAAGGAGAGACAGCAGGCTCGGCCGGAGCTTCAACTGCAGCCAGCAATGGAGCTGTAGACAGCCGTGTGCAGTCGCTGTTGCTGCAGGCCCGCGTGAGCAGTGACGATGACAGCTGACCCCACCAACCAACACGCTGACTTGACTTTTTGCCCACTCTCGACGTCCCTCCAGACCTACTTTCATTATTCATTTCACAAGCTTGCACCTACAAAAGTGTGTTGCTGTTGTGTCAGCAGGATCCCTAGGGTTGTAGCAACCCTACCAATACAAGGCCGGCCACGCATGTTGCAGCGGGCGGGGGCCCACAAAAAGCCAGCACGTCATGTGGCAGCGGCAGCCCAGGTACTGCCCGACTACGCTGCCCCTCATCGCTTGCGGCTGCCGCGCTGGAACACCGTCTTGCCGAGCGCCGCCGCAAAGAAGTTGAACTGGGCGGTGAGCAGGTCTGTGACCTCCTGGCGGTGGGTGTCCGGCACGCCCGCCACGCCGTCTGCACCCAGCGCCCACTGCTTGCCGTCTGCAAGGAGGGAGGGGCGTAGAAAGGATTACATGCGTCATAACTGCAGTGGAGCGGCTGGAGAAGCTTTCAATCAATCAAAACCGAGGTACCAGCAACCACAGCCGGCGGCAGACACCGCCCACCCACCTGCGGTTGTGATAATGGCTGCATCTGGCACGGGCACCGCCTTGGTGCGGCCGCCACGCTTCTGTGTGAGCATGGTGATGGGCAGCGGCATGGCCTCGCCCGCAAACGGCATGGGCGTCTGCAGCGGCAGCCCGCCAAACATGCCGGTGGCTGCGAGCGGGGCGGCAGCAGCTGCGCCGCGCCGCCCGGTGGCAACCTCTGCAGTGCCAGGGGTGGGGGGGAGCAGCGCTTTTGAGCGCTTTGTGATTTGAGCCACCACAGCAATCAGGTCGCAACCCCTTGCCACCCCAGCAGACAGCCCACCATCCCACGCACCGGGTGGTTGCTGCTGCTGCTCTGCTGCTGCCGCCGGCTCTGCCGCCGCACCACCGCCCAGCCGCGACCGCGTGCTGCGCCTGCTGCCGGTCTCCGCCTCTGGCGCCGCTGGCGGTGCCTCGCTGAACTTGGGCGGCGGCGCCACCGGCCCACGCCGCGCCCGCACGGTGCGCAAGACCGTCTCTGGCTCGGCGCCGCGCTTGGCGGCAGTGCGGGCGCCGCGGCCGGTGGCGGGCACCGCCTTCTCTGCCGCCGCCGCTGCCATGGCGGCGCACCGCTCCCGGATCTCCTCCAGCGCCCCCGCCTGCAGGTCTCCGGGGAAGGCTTTCTGGAAGTCGGCCAGCTGCATCTTGCGCGTCTGCGGGGTGGTGGGCAAGAGTGGGCAAGCGGTGTTGCGCTGGCCCAACGGTGCACGCAGGCGCACATCATCTTGGTGAATGCACCGAGAGCAGCAGCAATGTGCCGTGCAAGCTGCAGCCAAGCTGCACCGGCAAGCCCGGCTGCGCTTCCCGCCGCCACCGCCGCCGCACCTTGGCGGGCAGCAGCACCAGCAGCCGCTTGCACTCGTGCTTCAGCTGCAGCACGGCGTCCTCCGCTGCGGACATGAGCGAAGCCGCCCGCTCCTCCACTGCGCAGGCAGGGAGGGAGGGAGAGCGCAGGGCTGTCGGCCTCTGGCGCCAGGCTGCCGCGGGGCGGTCGCTGCCCCTGCCGGGACCCTCACCTGCCGCGTCCAGCCCGTCGATGAGGGCCATGATCTCCGCCACCGGCCCCGCCTCCTCCTGTGCCCGACCCGGCGCCTCGTCCTCCGCGATGGGCGCCAGGGCCGGCGCCTGGCGCTTGCTGCGAGTCCGGGACATGGTGGCCGCGTGGGAGACAGGGCGCAGGGGAAACAGCGACCCCAGTGCCTGCCGCCGCTCTACCTGCCGCTGCCCGTTCGTGCAGAGCGCCCGCATTTGAAGGGGGCGGCGATTGCAAGCTGTGTTGGCTGGGATGCTGCCTCTCATGCACGGAAAATCTGCAGCGTGAGGCACCCTTGTTACACGGCCAGCGCGTGTTTGCCTGCCTGCCGCCTCGCATGCCCTCCCGCTCACAGCCGCACGGTGGCGCCGGGCGCCACCTGCCAAAAGTTGCAGCTGGGCCCCTTGGAGTTGTCGCCTGCACAAGGGGAGCATTCAGCATCCGCAGGAATATTGTGAGGGCCTGTGCAAGCGCACCACCTGCCTCAACCGCCATGCCCCTCCCTCCCCACTCCCCGTGCTCACACGTGTAAAAGTACGACAGCTCCCGTGCCGGCGCGCCCTCCGGTGGGAGCTCCCGCGGCTGCCGAGCCTTCATCTGGGCGATGCGCCCGCAGGCGCACCGCGGCGCCCGCTCCACCCGCTGAGGCTTGAGGCGCCGGAAGGTGAGGTTGAAGGGCACCGCGCCGCTCTTGGGGTGCAGCGGCAAGGGCTTGGTGGTCTTGGGGATCTGCCCAGGTTGCAGGGTGGAGGCGGTGGTGTTGGGCAGGCTCCAATCGAAGCCAAGCCATGATGTGGGCAGCACTCTGCAAGCTGTGCTGCTGCCGGCTGAACACACAGCACACAACGGCATGGCTAGTTTGAGGCCTACAAGCAGCCCCTCTGCCCCCGCCTCGTGCTTCCACGCCTCCTGGCATGGCGGCCACATGATGACCAGCGTGTTGTGCAGCAGCGGCACGTCAATGCGTGTAATGCTGGCGCCGGCGGCCGCCGCCGCGTGCAGCGTACTGCTGCCACCGGCACCGCCTCCAAACAGGTCCAGCCGCTGCTTACGGTGCAAGCGGAACACGCGGGTGGCACCCAGCGTGAGGCTGCGGTGCAGGGTTGGATGGGGAGGGGAAATGATGGCATGCGCGCAGTGTGGCTAGATTGCAGCAGTGCATGCTTCTCACAAAACTGCCAGGCCCAACACCCAGCCCCTTTCAGAACAAGCACCTGGCTATGATGGGGCAGGGCCCCAGCTTGGTGAGCCGGTCAGAGTGAGGGCCGATGCCTGCTCCTCCATCTGCGTATCTGTTTGCCAGCGCATAGGAAGGCCCCCAGCCCTGCAGGCAGTGGGCGGGCGGCATGAGGCACAGTGCAGACGATGTAGCAGCACCCACAACAGCTGTGTGCTTGCAAGCTGCAGACGCGGCCGCACCCACCAGACCCTCCCAGCTCCATTACTGACCCGCTTGTCGGCTGCCTCCAAGGGCAGGCCCGCCACCTGCCTGCTTTGGATGCCCTCGCTGACTGCGGCCGCCAACATCTGTGCCGCCAGGTGCACCGCGTCAGCGCCTGCTGACTGGGCACCTGACCCTCTGCTCCCCCGTAGCCGCCATCATCCGCATCGGCTGGTGTGCTGCCTGGCGCGCCATCCTGCAGGACGTGTCCGGCACAACATTCTGTCTTCAAGAAGCCTGCCAGGCGCAGGTAGCAGGCTGGGCGCAGGCAGCAGGCTGGGGTGGCTGCTAGTGACCAGTCAGCATTTCGGTACCGGCACCATCGCCTACCTCGCCCAGCAGATAGTGGCAGCTCGTCTTGCTGCTCAGGCCGGGCTGGTCTGTGCGTTCGCCCATCCACCAGGTCTGCTGCTCCCACCCGGGTGCATCCTTCTGCAGCTGTGCTAGCAGCAGCTCTGCCAGCTCGGTCGGCAGGAAGCCAGGCAGCAGCTCACAGCCAGACGTGGCAAACAGGGTGCCAGCTGTGAGGCCCTCCTCTGCCTTGCCGTCGCTGCCCTGTGGCCGGAAGCCAGTTGCCACCACTCGTTCCGCCTTGGGGTGTCGCAGGAAGGGCGCGGCCAGGGTGCTGCCGCCAGCAGGCGCTGCGGGCAGTGGATCCGGGGGCACAGCTGGCTCCTTGCCAGGCCGCCTGCCGGGGGGCGGTTGCACAGGCTGCTGTGGCTGCTGCTGCTGCTGCTGCTGCGAGCGCGGCGGCTGCTCCTCTTGCTTTTGTGGCGGCTCCACACTGGGGGCTGCTGCCGGCAGCTGCGGCCGTGTCGCTGCTGATGGCCCATCCCGCGGCAGCGCCTGCTGCTGCTGCCGGTGCTGCTCATGCTGCTGCTGCTGCGGCGGCTGCTGCTGCTGCTGCGGTGCAGCCTCCTGCGCTGTGGGCTGTGCCTGGAGGCACTCGTCGATGTGCCAGTTGGCTGTGGCAAGGGCTATGGACTGCCCGCAGACGCGGCACTCGGTGAATGACGAGCGGCTCTCAGTCACGGCTGCATACTTGGTGATGATGGGCGGGGTGTGCCCTGTCGCTGCGCCCTTGCGCTTCATGCCACCAGGTTGGGCTGGACTGGGCTGGAGCCTGCACAGCAGATGGGCAAGCGCCCCCAGTAGGGCGTCAGCGGCGGCAGGGAGGCGGTGCAAAGGCGGTGGCCCTCGGGAGCGAGCGCCAGCGCGGTTCCAGCGCCTGCTGTGTGTTGCAAGCCCCTCTGTGGAGTAGGCGAACGCTGAGGTGCGCACCGGCGGGCTCCCTCCAGGCCTCGCGCCTCTGAAGCAAGGCACAGTGGGACGCTGTGGTATGGATTGAGCCGGTGTGGAAGACAGTCCACGGATCAAGGCTGCCTGGTGTTCAGCCATGCATGCCAGCAGCCCAGCGCCGCTGCACACAGAGAGCAGCAGGCATCGTGCGTCGCCCCTCCATTGCCAACCCTCATTCTGTCACATCACCGTCACATCACGTTTCAGTTCGAGGCTCAAGTGCAGAGAGAATGAACAGGCTAAAACCACTAGCTGGAAGACCGGTTGAGCGGCCACGATGAAGAGCAAATAAATGAAAGGCAGCAGGCACGCGCGGCTGCTGCTACGCCGTTGACGAGAGGAAGGTGGGCCGCTGCCGCATCAGTGGGCCCGCCGTGTGCTCGCCGCACGCGTACATGGACACTGGGAGGTAGGTGCCCTGGAACATGCCCTCCTTGGCCTGGTCGTAGATCTCGGCCAGCTGCGGCAGAGGGGGTGGGGGGAAGGCAGGGAGGCACGCGTCACACGAGGGGTTGGCTGGGACGGACGCGGTGAGCCGACTCCTGCATGCACAACCGGGTTTTGCCGCAGTGCACAGCACACAAAACCCACTAGCAGCCAGCTGCCGTGCGCACCTGGTCCCACAGGCCGGTCTTGTGGGTGACCTTCCAGGTGCGGGCACGGGGGTGGGGCGAGTGCACCGCAAACGCGCGCGGGTGCACCACCCACTGGATGCCGGAGGAGGAGAGGTAGAGCAGGTGCACCACCTTGTTCTTGCGGTAGCCCACAAAGCGCTCGTCGTACCAGGGCACGTACCGGCGGTGGATGATCACGTACGGCTCATACCCCTCCTCATACCTGCGACAAAAGAAAGGAGGCACAAGTGAGCACAAAGAGGGCAGCAGGGTGGATGGATGCCGTTGCGTGCGGCACAGCATGGCTGAGGACGCAGCGCTTGCCACAAGCAAAGCAGCTTGATCTGCTGCCTCTTCCCGAGTGCCCCAGCGCCACCAGCCACTCACTGGATGGGGTAGGGGCGCGAAGCCTCCAGCCAGCGCTTGTAGTTGGTGGCGCGGTGCCCCGCCTCGTAGCGGTCGGTGTGGAAGGCCTTGATGCGGCCGTCCCAGAACATCTTCACCGCCGCATCCTTGCCCTCTGCAGCGACGGAGTTGGGCAGACGTCAACGTCAGGCGGGGCAGGCAGCAATCAGACGTCGGACGCAAACCCACGCCGCCAGCACCCACACGCCAGCTTCAGGTGCCCCTGCAACGGCCGGCTCACCCAGCACCGCCTCGCGTGCCACCTCCACGCCAATGTCGCCCGCATCGCCCGTCTCGTACGCCGGCAGCACAATGGCGGTGCCGTTGTCCAGCGTGGCCATCAGGCTGGCGTACTTGGCCGGCTTCTGCATCAGCTCGCTCAGCTCTGCAGGGGCAGGCGGGCAGGTGGCAAGCTGCCTCAGATGCAGCCAACCTGCCGTGTAGCTGGCCAATGCTGCATTGCAGCACACCGCCATCACATCCGCAGGCAGCACCGAGATGCTAACCCCGCCCTGCCCCGCACCTGCGCTGGGCCAGAAGTCCACGTCCAGCAGCAGCACAGCGTCAGTGTGCGCATTGGCCAGCGCCCGGTTGCGCATCGCGTTCACCTGCGGGCCGGGCGGCGGCGGGTGAGCGAGGGAGTGAGTGGTGGTGCAGGAAACCTGCCGCAGATGCAGCACCCAACTGCATTATCAAGATCTACCGCTGCGCCAGGCCCAGGCATCCCCGCTCACCGGGTACAGCGCCGACAGCCACACGCTCTCCACGGTCTGCGACACCAGCATCAGGTCGAGCTTGCACAGGCCTGCAGGGCAGTCGCGTCGGCCGGCAGGAGGCAGGTGGGTGCACGTGGAACGGGTCCAACTAGCCTGCTGATGACGCGCTCACACACAAACATTACTTGGCGCAGCGGCCAAAGAGCACAGCTGGTATGAAGATTGTGGTCTGCTCAGGTGACTCAAGCCGCTGCCAGCCAGCAGCCATTCAACGACCACCACCCACCCCCTCCCCGCCGGGACTCACCCTTGGCCTCCGCCAGCTGGTGGAACTGCTTGAACTTGGCCTCCACCTCCGCCATGTCGGTTAGACGCGGGTCCTGGTTGCTGTTCAGCTCCACGGTCACCGCCTGGCCGTTGAGCAGCGCGATGTAGACGGCGGCGGAGATGATGCCGTTCCACACGTCACACTGCCCCTCCAGCATGTACAGGCTGTGGCGAGGGGAGCAAAGGGGGTGGCCGGTGTGGGCGCGCTGCCAGAGCACCGGCCGCAAGACACGATGCAGGGCAGCGGGTGGCACCAGGGCAGTGCACGCTTGGACGCTGGCTGATCTCGCAAGTGCGCCCCACTCCTCCCCACGCTCCGCCCCTCCAGCTGGCACCCACCGCTCAAAAGACAGCTGCGTGACGAGTGTGACGTCCTGGGGGCTGCGCGGCTTGTTGCTGTTGAGGACCTGCTCAATCTTGAGCTGCGGCAGCTGCTCCACTATCGTGGCGTTGGCCAGCTTGTCCTGGCACAGGAACATCTCGTCCACGCCCTGCTGCCCCTGCGACTGCTGCTCCGGCTGCTGCACGGCCGTTGGTGTCGCCTGCTGCTGCGTGGCTCCTGCTGCTACCTGCTGCTGCTCGGTGGGCTGCTGCGTCGCCAGCTGCACCTGGGGCTGCTCCCCCTCTAGCTGGTCCACCGGCTCCGCTTGCTGCTGCTGCTGCTGGGCAACGGCCTGTGCCTGCTGCTGCTGCTGCTGGACGGCTGCCTGCGCCTGCTGCTGCGCCAGGGCCTGCTGCTGCTGCTGCGTGGCCACGGCTTGCTCGCCAGCCGGCTGGCCCAGCGCCGTGCCGCCGGTCTGCAGCGGGCGGCGCGCCGCCGCCAGCGGCGCCTGCGGATGAGGGCGGGCAGGGGAACCCAGGGCATCAGCCAGCTGCAGGCACAGGTGAGGGAAGGCCAACATCATGCGTGCAGGCGATGGCGGCGGTAATCGCTGGCGGTGGTATTGGCGCCCCCACGCAGGCAGGCTAGGCTGGGTGTGTGGCTGCGCGGCGGGGGGGGGAGGCAGCGGCGGCGCACCGCGGCCAGGAGCGCCAGCAGCGTCAGGGCGGCCATGCGGCGCCCCAGAGGGACTGGTCGGCGTGGCGCCATGCCTGTGGGGAGGGCGGGAAGCCCGGGGAGAGCGGAGTCGATAGATGGGGTTGCAAGGTGCGGCAGCAGGGCCCTGCATGGCTTGGGGGCCTGCTTATAGGCTGCCCGACCTGCAGCGAGCCCGACGCCCAGCCCGACGGGGCGCAGGGGGCGGCACAGACGCATACAGTCCGCCGATGAACAGATTGCGGCGCTCCGGCTGCCCCCAGCCATCCCCACGACCCACCTGTATGACTGCTGCCACCGGCCGGACGCCAGACGAGGCGCGGGAGCGAGCTGACTCGAAGGCGGGTGCTGCAGCGGAGCGCTCGCTGGGCTGAAACGCACGCCGGCCCTACCTGAGAGGCCCCACAGCCGCGCTGTGTCGGGGAAGAATGGCGGCGGGGGCAGCAGAGGGCCACAGGAGATGCAGGGAGCTCTGCATGAGGCCCTGCTGGCATCAGCTGTCAGCTGCGGTCCTCCCCCCTCCCTCCCACCTGCCCCCCGCCCAGCACTGTGAGGGGCACCTGGAGGTGCGCTCCCGCCTGACGCCCCCCGCCCGTCAGCTGGGCGCAGCTCTCCAGCTCAAAGTATGGCAGCCGCAACGCCGGGCGGGGCGGGGCCCCCGCCCCGCCTCATGATCACGGAGATGGTGCTGGAGAACTTCAAGTCCTATGCCGGCGCGCAGCGCGTGGGCCCCTTCCACAAGGTGCGCCGCCGCCGCCCCGCCGCACCCGCCGCCGCACCTTGGGGCCTTGGGGACAGGGAGAGCCTGCAGCAAGGCAGCCTGATTGCCTTGGTTGCTGTCCGTCAAGGCCTGCCTGGGTGCCACCACCGCTCGCTCACCTGCCCACATCCACGCTGATCGCCGCCACCTCCCCCTCCCCGTCCCGCCGCAGAGCTTCTCCTCCGTGGTGGGCCCCAACGGCTCCGGCAAGTCCAACGTCATCGACGCCATGCTGTTTGTGTTTGGCAAGCGCGCCAAGCAGCTGCGCCTGAACAAGGTGTCGGAGCTGATCCACAACTCCACGCACCACCGCAACCTGGAGATGGCGCGCGTGTCGGTGCACTTCCAGGAGATCGTCGACCTGGTGCGCCGGCGCCGGCGGGCCGGGGAGCAGCGCTGCTTCCGTCAGGCTGTCATGCTGGTGCTGTCGCCTGCTGTCGGGAGTGCTTCTCTCAATGTGCGGTTGTGTGGCATGACGCTGCTGCTTGCCATGCCTCACCCTTCACACCTGGGCTCATCCGATGGCTGCAGGACGACGAGGCGTACGAGGTGGTGCCGGGGTCGCAGTTTGTGATCAGCCGCACCGCCACGCGCGACAACAAGAGCGACTACTACATCGATGGCCGCCGATCCAACTTCACCGAGGTGCGTGGCAGGGGCAGCACTGTTTGAGCTTTGCAGCCTCGCAGTGACTGTGGCCCCGCGCTCAACATGTACGCGTGCTGCACTTCTGCAGCCAGCAAAAAGTCCCGCCGCCCCTGTGCAGGTCACGGCGCTGCTCAAGGGCAAGGGCGTGGACCTGGACAACAACCGCTTCCTCATCCTGCAGGCGCGCAGCGGCTGCGGCGGGCCCGTTGTGTTGCGCGCGCATGCCACCCTTATGTGCAGCGGCATGGGTGGCAGCAGCGATGTGCAACCAAGTCGGCGCAGCAGCAGGGGCCACAGGAGCAGCAGCACCAGCAGCAGCAGTTGCAGCAGGATTACCAGCAGCAGCAGCAGCACCCACCAACCTGGAGGCGCCGCCTGCCCGCCGCTCCGTGCTGCAGGGCGAGGTGGAGCAGATCTCCATGATGAAGCCCAAGGGGCAGACGGAGCACGACACGGGGCTGCTGGAGTACCTGGAGGACATCATTGGCACCGACAAGTGCGGGGGGGAGGGGAGCTCGGCCTCCCGCTGCTGGGGTCCTGTTTATGCCAAGCAATGTGACGGCAGCGGCAGGTGGCTGCATGCCTTGAGGACAGCAGTCACACTGCCGCGAATCGCAGCCATGCGTGATTGCCACAGCACCATGGCGCACCTACCCTGCCCTGCAGGTACATCCCGCAGCTGGAGGCCAGCTCCAAGCGGTGGGTTTGGGTTTGGGGGCCATGGGGGCTGGGCTTCATTGCCAACGTGCACTTCGCAGCATACCCCCTCCCCTGCCTTGATCTGCTGCTGCCAAAGCTCGTTGGAGCAGTCGGACTCTATGCTGAAGCCTCTTGCCCGGCACCTTGTTCTGCTGCTGCCAGGCTGGAGGAGCTGAGCGAGCGGCGGCAGGGCATGGTGGCGCGCGTCAAGGCGGCGCAGAAGGAGCGCGACGCGCTGGCGGGCGACAAGGCTGCGGCAGGTGCGGAAGGGTGCAGCTGGCATGCCTTGCTCTGGTTTGCATGCTGCTCATGTGCATGTGCAATTCCAGCTGCAGTTCGTGATGCAGTTGATGACAACATGCTCTGCCCATCCTGCCCCGCACAGAGGAGTACCTGACCAAGGAGCGCGAGTGCCTGGGTGCGCAGAGCCTGCTGGCGCAGGTGCTGGCGCGCAACGCACAGGTGCGATGCGGATCCATGGCAGTGAGGGTGTGATGGGCGCACTGCAGGCAGGCAAACGTGCTGATGCTGCGGGCTGCGAGTGTGGCTGCCTGGCGTTGCACGCTGGTCACTGGGCGTCCTGCCGTTGCACCCTGCAGAAAAACGTGGAGAAGATTGAGGGCAACCTGGCCAAGCTGGAGGAGCGGCTGGCGCACGAGAAGGAGAAGTTCCAGGAGTACGATGTGGAGCTCAAGCAGCACGAGGAGCGGTGAGCGTCAGTGCCGGAGCAGGTGTTGGGGCAGGTCGCCCTCGCAGCAGGTGGCCTGTGGCTCAAGGTTTCAAAGACAGTTTAGCAAACATGGACTGTGCCCCTGCTGCCCGCCCTGCAGCTTCAACGTCGTCAACGGCGAGCACCAGGCGATTGCCAAGGAGCTGGAGAAGGCACAGGCGGACTTCAGGGAGTTTGAGCGCAAGGACATCAAGTTCAGGTGGGATGGAGTGTGAAGTGTGTGCAGCTCAGGTGCAGCTCAGGTGCAGCTGGGGGTGCCGGTTTGACGTGCGCATGATGTCGCCCCCAGCAGCTGGGGCTGAACGGCTTTCAACCTGCATGCTGTGCTGGCAGGGAGGACCTGAAGCACCTGAAGACCAAGCTGAAGAAGCTGGACGAGAAGATGGCCAAGGACGGTGCGTATGGCTGGTGGCAGGGTTGGGGAAGCGGCACACGGATGCTTAGCGCAAGCTAAAGCGCAGCTGTGGCGTATGCATGCAGGCGCAACCTCCAGCTTAACCCGGCACTTGTTGCTCTTGGCCCGCAGGCACCAAGGCGCAGGACTTGCAGGCGGAGCTGGAGCGGCTGCAGGAGGATGTGCCGGCACTGCAAGCGCGGGCGGCCGACTTGGAGCTGCAGCTGGCCAAGGCGCAGGAGGTGCGGCTGACCTGGCCTGCTGATGGGTACATGGGTTGGTAGGGTGGGCATCAGCGTGCTGGCCAGCCCCATTGCTGCAGCGATGTGGTCAGCTTGGTGGGTTGTCCTCTCGCCTCAACCTGCTGCCTTGTCTCGCTTCATCACCATGCTCCAGGTGCGGGCCTCCTTGGAGGAGGGCATCCGCGGTGAGGTGGAGGGCTACCGCGCCCAGCTGGAGGACGTGAAGGCGGAGCTGGCGCCCTGGGAGGCGCAGATGAAGGAGGTGCAGGTGCGGCAGGCGGGAGGTTGCACCGGCAGAGGGGTCCTGTGTAGAACTGCCCAGGCAGACACAGTGTGTGCCTGCATCTTTGCTGCTGAGCAGCCTGCTGTTTCGGTGTGCCTGTGTAGAACTGCCCAGGCAGACACAGTGTGTGCCTGCATCTTTGCTGCTGAGCAGCCTGCTGTTTCGGTGTGCTTGTGTCCTGACCGATAGCTGCTTGCCACCCTGCATGTCTGCTTGCCTGGTGCAATCCCACCAGCTTCAGCTGCCTGCCCTGGTCCTGGCAGGCGCGCATCGATGTGGCTGCCTCCGAGCGGGACCTGCTGACCAAGGCGCACGAGGATGCCAAGCAGCGGTGCGGCTAGGGTGGGGTGGTGCACGCTCCCCCAGGCTGCTGCTGGTGGCCTTTCTGCTGCTGTGCAGTCATTCCATGTGATGGCTCATCTGTTTCCGTTCATCTCCCTCGTGAGCCGCAGGTTTGCGGACGCGCAGGTGTCGCTCAAGGCGGCGCAGGAGACGGCGCGCAACAAGACGGGGCAGATCAAGGAGATGGAGGCGTCAATGGAGAAGCACAGGTGGGCAAGCTGCACGCACTGGCTTTGAGCCATGGGGATGCTTGCACTGACGCCAATCAGGCAGTACTGCAGTGGCTGGCCAGCCAGCGCATCCGTTTTCCGCTCCTGCTGAGTGCAGGCGGCAAGCGGAGAAGGCGCGGGCTGCTGGGGATGCCGCGCATCAGCAGGTGGCGGGCCTGGAGGCGGCGCTGCGGGAGGTGCGCGGCCGTGTGGAGCAGCGGCGCGCCGACATCAACAGCCAGACCAGCCAGGGCGCGGTGGTCAAGGCGCTGATGGAGGCGCGGAAGCGCGGCGAGATTGAGGGCATCCACGGCAGGCTGGGTGAGTGCAGGGGAGCGGGGCTGGCAAGTGAGTGTGATACGGGGGGGTCACTGCCGTGCTTTGCTTGCTTCATGAACCTGCCCTTGTGTGTCTCGCCTCGTCCTGCCCTCACCTTTTCCTTGCCCCTGCACCACCGCACTCCCTACTACAGGCGACCTGGGCGCTATTGCCAAGGACTACGACATTGCGGTGTCCACCTCCTGCCCCGCGCTAGACTACATTGTGGTGGACACCACCTCGGCGGCGCAGCGCTGCGTGGAGCTGCTGCGCCAGGTGTGCAGCAGCCGAGATGGGTTTGAGGCTCAAACTGCAGCACACCCGAAAGATTGCTGTGCCCTGACCCAGCAGCCACCAACCCAGGCACAGACCCCAACATGAATTTGCACCTGCCTCCTGCCGTGTGTGCAGCGCCAGCTGGGCGTGGCCACCTTCCTGATCCTGGAGAAGCAGCAGCACCTGGCGGGAGCGGCAAAGGAGAAGAAGCAGCCACCTGAGGGTGAGCGAGCGACCAGCATGGTTTGGATTGCTGCGGTGCCGCTGACTCGTCCTAGGCTGCAATCTGTTGCTCGCTGTTTTGAACAGACGTCCCCGCATGCGGCATGCTCACCCCACTGCCCTAACTGCCCACTGCGCGCAGGCGTGAAGCGGCTGTACGACCTGGTCAACTGCAAGAACGAGCAGCACCGCATTGCCTTCTACTATGCCATGCGGGACACCGTGGTGGCACAGGTGGGGTGAACGCTGGCTTGCGCTGCTACATGGTGCTGGCAGAGTGCTGGTGGGTGTCCTGCAACTCAAGGCACCTCCTGATGCTCCGCCACTCTTCCGCCCAGCTCCTCCACTCCATTGCCTGTGTGCCTCAGGACCTGGACCAGGCCAGCCGCATTGCGTATGGGCGGGACCGCCAGTGGCGCCGCGTAGTCACGGTCAAGGTGTGTGCTGGCTGCATGCGGCAGCAGAGTGAACTGCTGATGGGTGCCTGCTGAACTCCTCCCGGCCCACTGCCCCCGCCCTGCCAAGTCTGGGCCTCACCATTCTGCCTGCCGTTTTAATCCATGAACCGTCCCATCCAACGCCATGCGTCAGGGCGAGATGATCAACGAGAGCGGCACCATGACAGGCGGCGGCGGCAAGCCGCGCGGCGGCCGCATGCTGATCGGCAACGGCGCGCCCAAGTCGGTGGACCCACGGGCTGCCCAGGCAGAGCTGCAGGTGGGTCAGTGCCGAGGACACATGCAGGGAGTTGCATGTTGTGGTGACAGGAAGAGACACGTGTACGGTGGGGAGGCAATGCTTGCACGCATCCCTGCTTAGATGCCCGTTCCCCCTGCGACCCTCTCACTCCTGACCAGGCGGCCGAGGAGGAGCTGATGGCCAGCCAGGAGGCGCTGCGGGAGGCTCGTGCCACGCTGTCGGACGCTGAAGCGGATGCCAAGAATGCGGAGCGCATGCTCGCAGACCTGGAGACCGCCATCCCCAAGGCGCGTGCCGGTGTGGGCACAGCACGGCACGGGTGGTGTATCATGCAATAGAGTGTGCCAAGCGGTTGATCATAAGCTTTCAGTGTGCCCACTGCAGCGCGATTTCATCTGCCCTGCTGATCTGCAGGCTCGCATGGAGGCCGAGGCAGCGCTGGCTACTGCTGCGGACCTGCAGGCAAGCCAGGGGTGGCAAATGACGAGAAGAACAGTTGCCCATTTGAGTGATGATTGCATGCGGGGACCTGCCACCACACTGGCTGCTGCGTAGAGTCTGTTTGCAACCATGCTGCTGGTGGCCAGCATCCCAGGCCTCATCTCTCACCCTTCCCCTCCCGTCCCCTGCCCTCAGGCGCGGCTGGGCGAGCTGGAGGCGGCCACGCGGGTGAGCGGGGAGGACGCCTCCCGGCTCAAGGCCCTGGCCTCCGAGATTGGCAAGGAAGAGAAGGCGCTGGGGGAGCTGCGGCGCAAGAGCGAGGGGCTGTCCAAGCGGGCGGAGGCGCTGCAGGCGCAGATTGACGGTGCCGGCGGCGAGAAGCTGCGGCGCCAGCGCGCGCTGTGCGACAAGCTGCAGGAGGTGCGGCGCTGAGGGTGGTGGGGGTGGGGGTGTGGCGGGCTGGGATTGCAAGCATGCCTCAATTGCAGTCCAGTCTGCTTGGCAAACAAGGGTGCCAAGAGGAAATGCCATGCAACGAGCACTGGCTGCATATGTTCGGCAGTCTGATGCCGACCCCACCCACCCACCCGCCCCCACCAGGACATCACCGCTTGCGAGAGCGAGGCCACCAAGAAGGGCGTGCAGGTGGGGGCGGCGCAGAAGCAGCTGGAGAAGCTGGGCAAGGAGGCGGCCAAGAACCAGGTGGAGAAAGAGAAGATGGAGGCGCAGCGCGACGAGACCATGCAGGTGCGGTGGCGTGTTTCTTGCTGGTGGATGCTCTGGCTTGGTGCGGGAGAAGCGCCTGCTGGCAGGCAGCAACCAAAGCTGGTCATCATCAGATTCTGGTGTTCCAGCCTGCCGAAATGCCACGCCACTCCTGCTGCAACTCCTGCCACGCCACTCCCGCCGTCTGCCCCCACCCCCCTGCACCCGCCCGCCAGGAGTTCAAGGCGCTGGAGGACGCGGCCTTCCAGGTGTGCGCCGCGGTGGAGCAGATCAAGACGCAGCTGGCGGGCAAGGAGGAGGAGCTGGGGGCCACGCGCGCCGAGTACGACAAGAAGAAGAAGGAGGTGGGCTGGGGCTGGGCTGGTTAGTTATGTTGAAGGAGTTGTGGACGTGCAGGGGTGGCAGGGTGACAATGCGTCCAGGATGGTTGGCATCGGCAAGCAGTGCTCCCCCGCAGTCTACCCAGTGACGTGCATGCCCTCCCTCGTGCTGCCGCCCTCGCCCCATGCAGGTGGCCATCATCCGGCAGGTGGAGGTGGACATCGCGAACGAGATCGAGCTGCAGCGCGCCAGCCACAAGGAGGAGCGCGGCAAGCTGAAGCTGTGGAGCGGCAAGGCCAAGGAGGCGGCGGCCGCCATCAAGGAGCACGACGGTGGGCGGGGGTGGAGGGCAGGGTGGTATGAGTGACGCAGGGTGGGATGAGTGATGCCAGGAGGAGCGATGGTTGGCTGCCTGCATCCCCACACCCTCCCTGCTGGACTGTCCCTCACCCTGCTCCCGCCTCGCTGCCGTCCTTCAACAGGCGCAGAACCCGCGCCGGCAAGCGAGGAGGAGCTGGCGGGCTCGGACCCCAAGGAGGTGCAGTACCGCATCACCATGCTGGAGGAGCAGATGGGGCGCATGGAGGTGGGTGCGGGGGGGGGG